>CM061751.1:60458798-60948308 GCA_030979885.1 Lolium multiflorum
CAGAAATGAGATAAATCCACCAGGCGTCACTGTTATTTGCCTTCACAACGAAGACTAATATAGTAGGTGAGATTTTTAAAAAATGATACTTCTAAGTAAGGATGATAATTCTTACTTCAATAAGTTTCCCAGGAAAATTACACCAACAAAATAGAGTCCTCCCAGACCAGCAACCATTGCCCTCTCTGATGCATTTGCTTTACTATAAAATAACCAGGCTGCATATGAAGACAACAGAAAGGACAAATGACATAATTCAGATTTCAAGATAGCAAATTTAAAACTGATGATAAATACCCTGTAATGCATCAAACAGAAACACACACAGAAATCTTTCTCTGGACTCCATTGCAGTTCATTGTGTAATGTGAGACATATAATTTCAAAGAAACTTTGCCATCCAAATATATGCTAATTATACAAGTTCAGTGTAAAATAGCAAAGTATGGAGTAGGAGTGAAAATGACTAAAATTGAATATCAACATGGATTCGCATGGTTTCTCTTCCATAAACATTTCCATGCCAAAGAACATAGTAGACCATTTGCGTGAACATATTCTCCGCTAATACCTCCTTTTGCTGAAGCAGTAGGTTGCAGCGATGGGAAGCTATAAAGAATGCTTGGCCTACACATAAGAATGAAAAGGTCACAATTCCATGGACAAGAATTCACGGGATCTACCATCCCAAAAAACTCACATTTGAGCTGAAAGGTTCTATTTATTTAGAGAAGGAGATGTATGTTAGTGAACTTAGAGAGATAGAGGGGCCAGGGAGAGAGATAACATGTAGATATATAAAACTTCGTGGATTGTAGATACAGAAAACTTCGTCAATGCTTCATCGGGTGGAATCGACGTGGCCGGAGGAGAGGTCCATAGCAGCGCTGCATCACCACTCTCTACATCCAACCATCCTCCTGGTGAAAGTGTGTAGCAGCTCTGCTGAACCATGGGGATAGATTGACCACATGGACTGCTTGGCTCCATCATCGTGGTACAAAAGATATCCAACTCCAGTCGGGTTTCACGGACATGGGGAGAGGGCGCCGACGTGCTTATACTCGATGCCTCTATCAACTGATTTTTTTAAACTGCATCAAATGGTGGAGAACATTCAACAAATCAGATCGGTACAACATGGAAGCAAATCAGAACCCAAATTAAAACAGTAATCTCAAATCAACGTTGAGGAAGAAAAAATCCACCAACTATGTCCATGATTTAGAAGTGGGAAGATGAGAATGAAACCGCATCAACCTGGACTTGCTCCAACGCGCGGCCAGAGCCGTGCTGGCAAACAGATGTTGCTGCTGCTGCTCGCCACGGAGTCGAGGAATTGGCCGGCATACGTACGGACGCCGAGGAGGAGGGCCTGCAGCAGCGGCACTTCCTGCACCCCCTCCGTGGCCTTCATCTGCTCCATGCCTGACGGAAAAGCGAGGATGCAGAGCTCGATGGAGATGAGGACATCGACGTACAGGTTGGGGGCCGGGCTGGAAAGAGGAAGAAATGGAGGGAGAGCAAAGGTGGGAGGTGCTGGTGGTGGCGGCCACGATTGGAGGATGATGAAGGGGATTGGGGAGCAGAGGAGAAGGGGATTGGAGGCTGAGCACGACACGAGATTGGGGGCGGCGCGCCGCCCCTTGCCCGCGCCGGCGGTCCAGAGAGGGACCTGGATGCAGTGGCGCGTGTGCCGGCGGCCGCGCACGTGCAAGGAGAGGTGGAGATGGGGAGGAGAGGGGATTGGGGGGAGACGACGCGCGACGAAGAGCCGGTGGCTAGGGTTTCCAACCTGGATACTCTTCTCTTCTTTTTATATGTCTCAGTGAAGAAAAACGATGGCCGAGATTCGTCGCAAGGAAGATCTGACGGCTCACGAGCTCTAATCGCTGTGAGGCCCCCTATGGGGGGCATCAATTATACCTTTAGATCTAACAATTTTCCTACTACCTCCATTTCAAGGAATAAAGTGTTCTCTTTTTACGTGCTTTTAGTTCAACTAAAAATTACTTTCAATATATAAAGATTGTTTGTATGAAATTAGCATCATTAGAAAGCGCTTTTCAGTACGAATCCAACGGTGCTAATTACATATAATAAAATTATAATTTTATTGCTCAATTTTTATAGTCAAAATTTGTCTTAAAATTCGTGTGCGCCTTATTCCTTGAAACGGAGGTAGTATCATGTATCTATCTATTTTAGTGGTCCATACTTTAACTTTCATTCTAACTATTCAAGTAATTATTAGCCCGGAAATTCAATTCGGCTCCCGGGTGCGTATGCTCCCTCTACCAACAAAACATATTTTGAAGTGTGGAAAAATTTTGACAAAAAATTCTACATGTACATCTCCATAATATATGTGTATGCGTCAAGTTTCACGAAAAAATAATATTTTTTTGTGGCCTATGTAAAAAAAAGAAAACTTATCCTGTGAAAAGCATTGTTTTCAGCACTGAATTTTGTCTTTTTTACACATGTCACATGGTAAGTTCATTTTTTATGAAACGACTTTGTGAGCGTGTAGCACGTGAAGATGTATGTGCGAATTTTTTGTTTCAATTTTTTTGAAATTTAAAATATGTATAAGATGCATTTCAAAATATAGGGAGCATATGCTCTCATGTTTTAAAACACCACTCCCGCGCCATTGCCATTCATAGACCTTTTGGCACACGATAAGCGTTCGGGGTTGTACGTTTTCCACCCATGCGACCATAGAAGCTTCACCACCTTCATAGTGCTTTACCCATGTACTAGCAGGTCTAACGGCGCAGAAAAGGACGTAATACATATCGTCGGACATGAACTTCCCGAAAACATGTAAACTTGACCAGCTTTTTTTAAAGGGTGTGTCTATGTCTCAGTTGACTGAGATTTTCTTAAGTCTAAGTCACCTCAGAAAAGTGCAACTGCAGTTTAAAGAAAAGTGCAACTTGGTCCAATTGCACATTTATGGTAGAAAAATGCAATTGCACTTTTTAACAGAAAAGTGCAACTCAAGTACTTTTTTGTATGTGACTTAGACTTAAGAAATTCTCAGTTAACTGAGACATAGCAAAATACTAAAAACACGGCATATATCCACAAGTACAAGGGACTAATTGGTCACCGAGCGGAGTATCCACTCATCGCTCCACTTGCATGGACAAAGGGTAATGACTTATGACTGTTGATGAACAAATTATCTTGACCATTCCAAGCCGCTTTGCACGTCTCCCCACCATGCATTCGCGAGATCCTTCCAGTAGTATGATCGCGGAAGCCATTGCTTGCTATTTCCGACCTTCGGAAAGACGCCCTTGTGTTAGAGTTGTATTTGTTTTACCTTTCGTATACCATACAAACTGTGTATTGGATACGGTTTCGTTGTGTACTTCTATACCCCTATATATTAACACGTAACCCGTACTAGCTCCACGTACGGTTCAACCCTAATATTAACATGGTATCAGAGCAGCCTTCTCCCCTCTAGCTGTCTCGCCGACAATCCGCCGCCGCCGCCATTGGCCGGTGAAGCACCAAACAACCACAAAACTCTCCGGCCGCCTCACGCCGCCAGGAGCCTCAAACACCAAACCAGAAAACACAGACAACCCTTCCGATCGTCCTTGATCGTGATTCAGAAAACCAAAACCCAAAACCAAGAAAAAAAAAACCTAGATCGTTTGCCCGGCCGCCGCTGTTTGCCGCCGTGAAGCACCACATCCCACACACAACCAATGGCCTCGTCTTCGTCTGCTACCGCCGCCGCGAATCTTGCGGCCGCCCTTGGATCGCCGCCTACAGAGAAACTCACCCGCCAGAACCATCTGTTTTGGAAAACTCAAGTCCTCCCAGCCCTTCGTGGTGCTCAAGTCCTCGGTCTGCTTGATGGATCTGATGCTGCTCCCTCCAAAACCCTCGAAGTTGAAGACAGCGAGAAACAGAAGTCCACTGTTCCCAATGAAGCCTACGCTGTTTGGCTGGCCCGAGATCAAACTGTCCTGAGCTACCTGGTGAAAGGGCTTGACATCGATCTCCTCTCTCATGTTGTTGGTCTCGAATCTGCTCATCAAGTCTGGACAACCATTGAAGGTCTGTTTACCTCTCAGTCTCGTTCTCGCGTTAATATGCTTCGAGGTGCCCTTGCCAATACCAAGAAATTAGAGCTGACAGTGCCGCAGTTTATCTCCAAGATGCGCGGTTTTGCATCTGAGCTTGCCGCCGCCGGGAAAATAGTTGATGATGATGAGTTAAAAGGATACATATTGGGAGGACTTCAGGGGCCTTATACCCCCTTTGTTGCATCAATGAACGCCACACCCAACACCACCCTCACGGACATGTGTGCTCAGCTTCAAGCGTTCGATGATCGTGAGGTATTGCTAGCTGAGTCCAATCAGATTAATCCTGTTTTTCAGACCTCTGCCAATGTTGCTGCTCGTGGAGGTCCTCCGCCTCGTTCAAACGAGCCACGTCGTGAGGGTGGAGGATACAGAGATGATGGTGGTTACCGTGATGGTGGCTATCGGGACCGCCGTGACGACTATCGTCGTGATGACCGTGGAGGTGGATACCGTGATCGTCGAGATGATCGCGAAAATTGGAGACGTGATGATCGTGACCGTGGCAATTACAGGCGTGATGATCGCCGTGATGTTCAGCGCCGTGATGGTGGAGGTGGTGGCCGCGGACGTGATGACCGTGGTGCACCCAAGGGAGGTCGTGGTCGAGGCCGGACCCCCACACGATTTGTTGATACCACATGCCAAATCTGTACCAAGTATGGTCACCCTGCAAATGAGTGTTGGTGGCGCTACTCTGATCGTGATGATGATGATGATCGCCGCAATGACCGTGACCGTGCTGAAAAAGGAGCCTATGGCGTTGATACAAATTGGTATATGGACACTGGCGCCACTGATCATATCACTGGGCAGCTGAACAAGCTACATACTCATGATGATTATCGAGGTCGCGATCAAGTTCACAATGCAGGTGGTACAGGTATGGCAATACAGCATATTGGTAGATCAACATTGCATACACCTCATAGTTCCCTTCAATTAAATAACATTCTTCATGTTCCTAGTGCCACCAAAAATCTATTATCTGCTCATAAAATCACTCTAGACAATGATGCCTTTATTGAAATTCACCCATTTTTCTTTTTGATTAAGGACCAGGCCACCAAGCAAACAATGTTTAGAGGTCCATGTCATGGCGGCTTATACCCTCTTGTGCCCACTACTGCTGGTTCTGACAAGCATGCTTTCATCACCATCAAGCCGTCTTCATCCACTTGGCATCGTCGTCTAGGTCATCCGTCGTCCTTCATTGTTCAGCAAGTCCTTAGAAAGAATAATCTCCCATATTCTCCAGAAATAAATCCCTATGTGTGTGATCCTTGTCAACAAGCAAAAAGTCATCAGTTGCCATACCCCACTTCTACTAGTGTATCTACTGTTCCTTTGGAACAAGTGTTTTCTGATGTATGGGGCCCTGCTCCAGTTTCTGTTGGCAAACACAAATATTATGTAAGTTTTATTGATGACTATAGTAAGTTTACATGGATATACTTGATTAAGCAAAAGAGTGATGTGTATCAAGTCTTTCTTAATTTTCAGCAACTTGTTGAGAGAAAATTTGGTTGCAAAATCATTACTATGCAAACTGATTGGGGTGGTGAGTATGAGAAACTTCATGGGTTCTTTCAGAAAATTGGTATCACACATCATGTCTCGTGTCCACATGCTCATCAACAAAATGGTTCTGCTGAACGCAAACATAGACACATTGTTGAGGTTGGCCTTGCTCTTCTTGCCAATGCCTTTATGCCTCTGAAATTCTGGGATGAAGCCTTCCTCACTGCTACCTTTCTAATTAACCTTCTTCCCACCAAGGTCCTAAATCTTCAGTCTCCTGTTGAAAAACTTCTTCAAGTCAAGCCCAACTATGATGCTCTTCGCACCTTTGGCTGTGCCTGTTGGCCAAACCTTCGCCCTTATAATCAACGCAAGCTCTCCTTTCGCTCAAAACGCTGTGTCTTTCTTGGATACAGTCCTATTCATAAAGGAGTCAAATGCTTAGATATCTCCACAGGGCGCGTCTATATTTCTCGTGATGTTGTTTTTGATGAAAACATTTTTCCTTTTCAGTCATTACATCCTAATGCTGGTGCCCAACTTAGGAAAGAAATTTTGTTGCTTCCCGAACATCTCACATCATCATCGCATGCTAATTATGAGGGTGCACATGTTGATCTTCCTATGCATATTGTTCCTGTTACTAATCCTACACAGGTTCATGCTGGTAGCCCTGAAGAAAATCGCTCAACTTCTGATGCCAGTACTGAAGATTTGAGCTCAAATGATGAAGAAATTAATTCGCCACATAATTCCCCTGGCGCGGATCCCGAAGCAGATTCTGCTGCAGGGACAGAACCTTCCTCGCCTGCGTCGCCTTCCTCGGGCCGCGCCACGTCGCGCCCTGTCTCCAACCCTGTACCCGACCAAGCTGGGTCCCGCCGCGCACATGCGGAAGATGACACCGTCGAGCGCGGGAATTCCTCTCCGCCTGGGTCCCGCTCGCCATCATCACCCCCTGCGTCCACTCCTGGTTCGTCACGTGGCGCGTCAGCATCAGGCACGGCAGGCGGAGCTGATTCCCCTGTCGGCCAGGACAGTGCGGCCGGATCCTCTTCGCCGGCCTCTCCTGCGGCTTCTCCTGTGGCTACTGCCACGCCAGCGCCAGCTCAACGAAGACCGACTACACGTCTTCAGCAAGGGATTCGCCAACCAAAACAATACACTGATGGAACTATTCGTTATGGTTTATTTTCTGCTGCAGGAGAACCTGACAACTTGAATGAAGCACTTGCTGATACTCAATGGAAACAGGCAATGACAGAGGAATATACAACCTTGATGGACAACAGAACCTGGCATCTTGTGCCACCAAGTGCAAATAAAAATCTTATTGACTGCAAATGGGTCTATCGAGTAAAGAAGCACGCAGATGGTACCATTGAAAGGTATAAGGCACGCCTTGTTGCCAAAGGCTTCAAACAGAGGTACGGAATTGATTATGAGGATACCTTTAGTCCTGTTGTTAAGGCTGCAACTGTTAGACTTGTGTTATCAATTGCTGTGTCTCAAGGGTGGAATCTAAGACAGCTAGATGTCAAGAATGCGTTTCTTCATGGCGTTCTGGAGGAGGAAGTCTATATGAAGCAACCCCCTGGTTTTGTTGATCCTCGCTTTCCGCATTATATTTGCAAATTGGATAAGTCACTGTATGGTCTTAAACAGGCACCGCGTGCGTGGTATGCGCGGCTCAGTTCTAAACTGCAAGAGTTGGATTTCACTCCATCCAAGGCTGACACATCTCTTTTCTTATACAACAAGAGAGGTATCACTATGTTTATGCTTATATATGTTGATGACATTATTGTTGTGAGTTCATCTGATGAAGCAACAACAGTCTTACTTCATAATCTCAGTACTCACTTTGCTCTTAAGGACTTGGGTGAGTTACATTTCTTTCTAGGCATTGAAGTTAAGAAGTGCTCAAATGGAATTCTTTTGACACAAGAGAAATATGCTAAGGATTTGCTAAAAAAGGTTGGGATGTTACACTGTACATCATGTTCAACTCCATTGTCTACTGCAGAAAAACTCTCATTGACAGATGGTACACCTCTTGGCTCTGAGGACTGTACAAATTACAGAAGCATAGTTGGAGCATTGCAGTATTTGACCTTGACACGGCCAGATTTATCTTTTTCTGTCAACAAGGTCTGTCAGTACCTTCATGCTCCCACCACAGCCCATTGGACAGCTGTGAAGCGCATCCTGAGATATATTCAAGGAACTATTCAGCTTGGTCTCAAGTTTCATAGATCATCATCTACTCTACTTAGTGCCTTTTCAGATGCAGACTGGGCAGGAGATATTGATGACAGACGTTCCACTGGTGGTTTTGCTGTTTTCTTTGGTCCAAACTTAATATCTTGGAGTGCCAGAAAGCAAGCCACAGTCTCTCGCTCTAGTACGGAAGCAGAATACAAATCTTTAGCTAATGCAACTACTGAATTAATATGGATGGAGAAACTTATTCGTGAATTGGGAGTACCACTAAGGCAGCGTCCTTGTATTTGGTGTGACAATCTTGGAGCAACTTATCTTTCTGCTAATCCTGTGTTTCATGCTCGTACCAAGCATATTGAGATTGATTTTCATTTTGTTAGAGAAAGAGTTGCTGAAAGACTTCTTGACATCAGGTTTATCTCTACAAAAGACCAAGTAGCTGATGGTTTCACAAAAACCTTAGGTGTTAAAGATCTAGAAAAGTTTAAGCATAATCTCAACCTCTCCCGAGGTTTAGATTAAGGGAGGGTGTTAGAGTTGTATTTGTTTTACCTTTCGTATACCATACAAACTGTGTATTGGATACGGTTTCGTTGTGTACTTCTATACCCCTATATATTAACACGTAACCCGTACTAGCTCCACGTACGGTTCAACCCTAATATTAACACCTTGGCCCTTTCCACATAGGTTGAGTTGATGGGCAGAAAAGGCAGGTCGGATATGGTGCTTTTTTCCGCCTCACTCAGGCGGGGCACTATGTGCGCGAAGCCGTCGCGCGTGACCGTGTTGAGAAGGCGGCAGACGAGCTGGGCGGTGGCGTCGACGCCGAGCGTCCAGCTCGCGTCGAAGTAGCCTATGGAATAGAAGAGGTTGGGCATGTTCTCGAGCATGCACCCCTTCCAGGAGTAGCAGTCGGGCACGCGGATGGACCTGCCGTCGAGGGAGACGTCGATGCCCCCCGCGAGCCGGACCTTCAACCCCGTGGCGGTGACGATGATGTCTGGGTGCAGTTCCCGGCCGGACTCGAGCCTGATGGTGCTCTCGGTGACTTTCTCAATGACGCCCGTCTCCACGCTGGCCTTACCGGCGCGCAGGCACTGGAAGAAGTCGCCGCCCGGGCAGAAACACATGCGCTGCTCCCAGGGGTTGTACCGCGGGGTGAAGTGAGGCTTCATCTTGATGCCGGTCGGCAGCTCGAGGGACGTCAGCCAGAGGATGACGGCGCGGGCGAGCCGCGGGAACCACCGGCACAGGGTTGCGATAAGAAATGCCGCCATGATCCACCTGAAGCGAATCAGTCGCCTGGCCAGCGCGGCAGGGAGCAAGAGCCGGGCGGCCCAGTCGAGAGGGTCGTTTTCGGGCAGGGCGACGACGTAGCTGGGCGACCGCTGCAGCATGGTTATGTGCGCGGCCTTGTCGGCCATGCTGGGGAGCAGCGTGACGGCGGTGGCGCCAGACCCGATGACGACGACGTTCTTGCCGGTGTAGTCTAGATCCCGGGGCCAGAACTGGGGGTGGACGACGGCGCCCCGGAAGCTGTCTATTCCGGGGATACGGGCCTCGAGCGGCTCGTCGTAGTCGTAGTATCCGGTGCCGAGCAGCACGAAGCGGGAGCGCATGGACATGGAGACAACCTCGTTGTCGTCGCCGCCGCCGGCCGTCACGTTTAGCGTCCATGTCGATGACGCCGAGGACCAGTCCATGCTGACGACCCGATGGTTGAACTTGATCTTGTTGTCGATTCCCGCCTCGGCGACAGACGCCTCGAGGTAGTTGAGGATGAGCGGGCCGCGGGCGATGGGCTGCTTCTCCACCCATGGCCGCCAGGGGAAGCCGAAGGTGTAGAGGTCGGAATCGGAGCGGATGCCCGGGTACTGGAACAGGCTCCACGTCCCGCCCACCTGGTGCCGCCCCTCCAGTATGCAGTAGCTCAGCTCCGGGTTGCGCTCCTGCAGCCTGTACGCGAAATTGATGCCGGAGAAGCCTGCGCCGACGATCACCACATCATAGTCCGCATCCTGCACCCGTCGGGTACCCATGCTATTGCTTGCTTTCTGGGTTCGTCTGTCGACACTCGTTTGGCTTGGAAAACTGGCAAGTACGCCCGAGCTCCTTTTATAGATTCACAATCAAGCCATCCATTTCCTTTCTCTGACGTCAGAAATCCTCCTGTATAATTCATGGTAAACTGAACGAGCAATACAGAACAAAATACAAGGTGCCAGTTGGAATTTGAGAAAACGATCCTGTACCACCTGGGGCCAACGATGCGCACTGGAGATTTCCTCCACAACGATGAGACATTGTGCCCTGCACAAGGGGAGCCTCCCAAGAAGGTTGGAGCAATACTGCTCAATACTATAAAGGCATCTCCAATGAAGCGACCCATTTTATTTTGGTTCATCCGAAACGGTTTATACGGACAGGCAACACATGGTGCAGCGAAGCGATCCAAACGCACCGACTCGCGGGATTGACCCATCTGTTTATCACATTTGGGTTATCCTCCCGCTTCCTCCCCTTGGCCACCCCAGGCACTTCCGCCAGTGGCACACAAGACAGACAAAAGAAACTTGCCACAAACCCTCGCCCGCCATCTTCGCCACCACCTCAGGCAGCACCGCCGTCTAAGCTTCGGGTCGTCATAGCCGTCGTCAGTCCACACCGGATCCTGCTGCCTAGGAACCACGTTCTTTGGCCGACGTTTTGCACCACCATCGCGAATTCTCCCATTTCCAACAACGCCGCAGAGCACGCACGTTGGCGGAGTTGGCTGCCTACTGGCCTCCATCCCGCCACCAACTCTTCTCCAGCCGCACACTATGGCGCGTGCTCCCGCAACCTACTCATCTTGTCGCCGGACCGAGGTTGAGGTATGTTCGCCGTCCAAATTTCTTTCTCTTGTGTTATATGGCCGTAAAAATGGACATTGAAGATGCGTTCATGAACTAACCAGATGCATATGCTTGTGCAAATGGGTAGTAAGTGAATCGATTTTGTCTCAAAAAATGTGATCGATTCATCGTCGAACGAGGAGTCCGGCGATGAGACCGAACTATTGTTTGCCACTACAAGCATGGTGCATGACCATTATCTGCTGCGTAGGGGTGGCTCGTCGATATAACGCAAAGCCAACACCGACCGCGACTGAGTAGGTCTCCAAGCACGACTTATGAGGGAGTACTTTCACCAATTGATCTACTGTACGAAGCGAATACATTTTGTCGCTGCTATCGGATGTTCATTATGTTCGGCGTCCATTCAACATCTTGCATATGGAGTACTAAGTGATCTCGTTGATGAGTACATTCGAATGAGTGAGTCCACATGCATTGAGGCCATGTACAGGTTTTGCAGCACAATTATTTCGGTGTTCGGCAAAATTTATCTGAGGGGGTTTCCTTGGATACTAGGCAACTTAGATTGAATAAATTAGTCGTGCAAGAACTGTCCTTTTTGTTGGCAAGGGCAGTTCAAAGGACATGAGGAGGGGTACACAATAATACCAGAGGCAGTTGCGCCCCATGATCTATGGATTTAACACTTTCTTAGGCATGACATGATCTAACAATAATATCAACGTGATCGAACGCTCAACGGTACTTTCTAGGCATACAAAAGACAATGATTGTCAGGTTGCATATGAGATTAATGATAATTCCTATGATAAGGGTTATTGTCTAGCTAAAGGCATCTATCTTTCCTGGTTCATCTTTGTGAAGACATTCCGCAACACTGAATATGAGAAATGAAGAGGTTTACGTAAGAGCAAGAGGCTGCTCGAAAGGTTGTAGAGCGGCCGGGAAATTGGTGTTCTACAATGATGGTGGGCAATTGTTCCACATGTTGGAGATATGCCCAAGAGGCAATAATAAATGGTTATTATATGTCTTTGTGTCTATGATAATGTTTACATACCATGCTATAATTGTATTAACCGAAACATTGTTACATGTGTGTTATATAAACAACAAGGAGCCCCTAGTAAGCCTCTTATATAACTAGCTTGTTGATTAATAGATGATCATAGTTTCATGATCATGAACATTGGATGTTATTAATAACATGGTTATGTCATTATATGAATGATGTAATGGACACACCCAATTAAGCGTAGCATTAGATCACGTCATTAAGTTCATTTGCTATAAGCTTTCGTTAAATAGTTACCTAGTCCTTTCGACCATGAGATCATGTAAATCACTTATGCCGGAAGGGTACTTTGATTACATCAAACGCCACTGCGTAAATGGGTGGTTATAAAGGTGGGATTAGGTATCCGGAAAGTATGAGTTGAGAAATATGGATCAACAGTGGGATTTGTCCATCCCGATGACGGATAGATATACACTGGGCCCTCTCGGTGGAATGTCATCTAATTAGCTTGCAAGCATATGAATGGTTCATAAGAGACAACATATCACGTTACGAGTATAGAGTACTTGTCTGGAGATGAGGTTGAACAAGGTATAGAGATACCAATGATCAAACCTCGGACAAGTAAAATATCGCGTGACAAAAGGAATCGGTATCGTATGTGAATGGTTCAGTCGATCACTAAGTCATCATTGAATATGTGGGAGCCATTATGGATATCCAGATCCCGCTATTGGTTATTGGTCGGAGTGAAGTCTCAACCATGTCTGCATAGTTCGCGAACCGTAGGGTGACACACTTAAGGTTTGATGTCATTTAAGTAGATATGGAATATGGAATGGAGTTCGAAGTTTTGTTCGGAGTCTCGGATGGGATCCAGGACATCACGAGGAGTTCCGGAATGGTCCAGAAAATAAGATTCATGTATAGGAAGTCAGTTTCCAAGTTTGGAAATGATCCGGTGCATTTATGGAAGGTTCTAGAAGGTTCTAGAAATGTCCGGAAGAAATCACCATGGAAAACTCCAGCTTGGCCGGCCAGCCTAAGGAGGAGGAGTCCCAGGTGGACTCCACCCCATGGTGGCCGGCCACCCCACCAAGGAAGGGGTGGGAGTCCCACCTTGAGTAGGAGTCCCACCTTGGGTAGGTTTCCCACCTTATGGCAAGTTCTTAAGTTGGGGTCTTATTCGAAGACTTGGAGTCTAACTCTTGGGGGTTCCACCTATAAAAAGAGGGACAAGGGGAGGGTGGCCGGCCACTCTAGCCTCCACCTTGGCCTCACCCCTTTGAGGGCCGGCGCCCAAGCCCCCCTCTCCCCAAACCCTAGCGCCCCTCCTCCACATATCTCTCCCGCAGCGCATAGGCGAAGCCCTGCCGGAGATCTCCACCACCACCGCCACCACGCCGTCGTGCTGTCGGGATTCCGAGGAGGATCTACTACTTCCGCTGCCCGCTGGAACGGGGAGAAGGACGTCGTCTTCATCAACACCGAACGTGTGACCGAGTACGGAGGTGCTGCCCGATTGTGGCACCGTCAAGATCTTCTACGCGCTTTTGAAAGCGGCAAGTGATCATCTTCTGCAACAACGAGATCTAATCTCGTAGGCTTTGGAAATCTTCAAGGGTTAGTCTCGTGATCCCCTCGTTGCTACCATCTTCTAGATTGCATCTCGGCTTGGTTTTCGTTCTTGCGGTAGGAAATTTTTTGTTTTCTATGCTACGAATCCCATCAGTGGTATCAGAGCCGTGTCTATGCATAGATTGGTTGCACGAGTAGAACACAATTGTTTTGTGGGCGTTGATGCTTTGTTGTCTTTAGTTCGAGTACTTTGCATCTTTGTGGCATAGTGGGATGAAGCGGCCGGGCTAACTTTACATGACCGCGTTCATGAGACTTGCTCCACGTTCGACATGCAACTTGTATTGCATAAGTGGCTTTGCAGGTGTCTGTCTCTCCGACCATAGTGAAGATTCAATTTACTCTTTCTATTGACAACACTAGTAAAACCGTTGTGGTTCATGTTCGTAGGTAGATTGGATCTTACTCGAAAACCCTAAACCACGTAAAATATGCAAACCAAATTAGAGATTTCTAACTTGTTTTTGCAGGGTTTGGTGATGTGATATGGCCATGATGTGATGATGAATATGTATGATATGATCATTATTGTATTGTGGCAACCAGCAGGAGCCTTATGGTTGTCTTTAAATTTCATGTTGAGTAGTATTTCAAAGTAGTTGTAATAGTTACTACATGAGGTGAACAACTATGAAGACGACGCCATGGACCTTGACGCTACGCCGACGATGATGGAGATCATGCCCGTTGATGATGGAGATCATGTCCGTGCTTTGGAGATTAAGATCAAAGGCGCAAAGACTAAAGGGCCATATCATATCACATATGAATTGCATGTGATGTTAATCCTTTATGCATCTTATTTTGCTTAGATCGCGACGGTAGCATTATAAGATGACCCCTCACATTAATATCAAGATAATAAATTGTTCTCCCCTCGTATGCACCGTTGCCAAAGTTCGTCGTTTCGAAGCATCTCGTGATGATCGGATGTGATAGACTCAACGTTTACATACAACGGGTGTAAGCCATGTTGCACACGCGGAATACTTGGGTTTGCTTGACGAGCCTAGCATGAACAGACATGGCCTCGGGACAACGGAAACCGAAAGGTTGAACACGAGTCATATGGATGATATGATCAATATGTTGATGTTCACCATTGAAGCTACATCATCTCACGTGATGATCGGTTTTGGTGTAGTGGATGTGGATCGTATACCACTTAACAACTATGAGGGATGTTGTATTAAGTGGGAGTTCATTAGTAATTAGATTAAAACATGAACTAATTATCATAAACATAGTCTGAATAGTATTTTGAATTAATTTGTAGAATTGGTATCCGTTTTCTACCATGCGCTAGTCTTGTAATTGAGATAGAAATACTGTTAAATCTGACAAGTAACTTTACGGACTGGTACCGTATTGTTAAAGAATCAAGAAATGATTAAATCCTATTGCAAACTTTTAGTAAACCTCACATTGTTGATTCAAATAGAAATGGTTTCAATTAGTACCTAAAGTCATCTTGTCTCCGTGAAACTTGAAGTTCAAATCTGTTTGAAAAGTAAGGAGCTGAAAATTTTGTTTTCAGAAATAAGCGAGGTATGAGATATATGTGATATCTAAGACCTTGTTGCAAGGTGATAGAATATAATTTGGTGAGACTACATAAACTCATAAGTTTTATGGGAATGTATAAAGGTTGAAGACGCCAGGTGTCCCAATCCTCCAACTAAGTTGGGCACTAACGATATTCGCATATCCATGAAGTGATCGTCCTTAGTATTCACCGTTGCTAAGACTCGTCGTTTCGAAGCATCTCGTGATGATCGGGTGTTATAGATTCTACGAGTGCATACAACGGGTGAAAGTCAGATTTGCACATGCGAATACTGAGGTTAAACTTTATGAGCCTAGCATGTACAGACATGGTCTCGGAAAGTCTTCATGATATAATGGAAAAAATTATGAGTGAAATTGTTCATCATATTACAAAGTTACTAATAGTGAAATCTAGAACACTTGTCATATGATGATCAAACTTCAAAGTAAAAACCTCAAAGTTATTGGTATTTGACCAATGGACCTAGAAGTTATTGAAGGTGAAGTGTTTTTAAGAATGAGGAAAGCTAAAAGAGAAACTACAAAAGATATTTTGGCAGAAAGAAAGAAAAGACTAGAAAGTCTAGCTCAGGTGTATATAAATGATATACATGTTATGGATGTATTCCTTGTTTGGTCACATAAAGAAATTCTTGGGTATTTGTACCAGATTGGTTGGTATGAGATGTCATACAATACAACGCAATACAAGAATACGATGGCCTAAGTGACTGATAAGGAATATGGTATTAATGCACGTCTGGAATATAATAAAGTGTTATTATGTTTGTCATTGGCATTCTACCTAGCCCTTAGAATTTATAATAAAGAACTTAATAATTTTTATTTTGCTCTGGTCAAATGAAAACAATGAGTTGTTCAAATTATGATATTACTCCATGTACGATGGATAAGTTATTATAAATCTTAATGGTGAAACACACATACATAACACTGACGCTAAAATGCCATAAGGCAAATGATTTGAATTCCACTTATTTGTGGAACCGCCATTTAGGTCATGTTAGAGAGGAACGCATGAAGGAACTCCATGCAAATGGATTTTTGGAGTCATTTGATTTTTGAATCGTTTGGCGCTTGCAAATCTTTTCTAAAAGAGAATGACTGAAATACCGTTCATAGGCCAAGAGTTGAACGGGCAACTAACTTAGTGGGAACATGCATGATGATGTATGTGGTTCACTGGGCATAATTGTGTGCGGGAGATTCTTCCACTTCATGAAAACTTCCAACAATGAATTGAGTATATATATGTGGATATATTCAATAAGGAAGAAGTTTGAAATATTTGAATGGATTCAAATAAATTTCAGTATTAAGTGGAAATCATCGTAATAGAAAAGTCAAATATCTATGTTTGGATCATGGTGGAAATATTTGAATTACGAGTTTTAGCGAACATCTAAGAGAGTTATGAAGTTGTTCTACAACTCACGTTTCTTGGAGTATCATAGTGATGATGAAGTATCCGAATGACGTATCCAAACCTTGTTAGATTAATGATGAGATAAAATGAAGCCATTATATTTTTGTGGATTATGCTTTAGAGACTATCGCTTTTACACTAAATAGATCATCATCATGATCCGCTGAAATGACACCATACAAGTTATGGCACGGGTATAAACCCTAATAGTCCTTTCTTTAAATTTTGGTATAAGAGTTTACAACCAAAATCGGATGAATGTCTTTGTTGGTTATCCCAAAGAATTGATTGGGAATTCTTTCCACTATGGAGACAAAGACAGAAGTGTTTGTCAGTGTTTCTTATTTCCAAGAAATTGTTTCTAGTGAAGTATTTGAGTGGGAGGACAATAGAACTTGATAATGTTGATGAACCTAAGCATGATGATCAGAGTAGCACAACATCATAAATAGGTTCTGGAAACGGCCGCGACGATCATGGCTCCCATGACTACAAAAAAAAATTTAGCCATGGAGATCAAGTACATATTGAACCTTATAGGTATGGTTTACTTTGTGATCAATAAATGATTTGTGGACAAAGGATTGATTTTGAAAAATGATAAACCAACTACAAACAAAGAAGTTATGATGGGCCCAGACTCCGTTAAAATGGCTATGCGCCATGAAATCCAAGATAGATAAATACTTTTTGAAAGAAAATGGATCTATAAAATTGATGGACTTGGATGGAATATCCTTGAAGAAGCTTGACTTGTCGAAAAGTTGTTTACGACAAAGTTCAAAGAGTTGACTACGATAAGATTAGATATTCCGTAGCAATGCTTATAGTCTATGTGGATTATTCTAGTAAGCGCTACATATTCCTTTTATGAGATATGTTAGTAGGATGGAAAAATACATTACTTAACAGAAGTGTGTATTAAAGGTGTATACAAGATACAACCAAGAGTTTTGCTAGTTCGTGGAATACTAGATAGGTATACAAACTTCAATTGGATGAAGTGAGTATCACAGAGTTGGAATCTTCACCGGATGAAATAGTCAAAGAGTTTTTGATTTCATCGAAACGATGAAGATGCTTGCATTTGCAAGAAATTAAGTGGGAGCGCTGAGACATATTCATAATACTTTATGTAGATGACATATAGTTGGTTATAAATGATGTAATTATATACTTGATTAAAAGTTTTCATTGAGAATTAACTTCAATGAAAAGATATGGACTGAAACATATTTAGTGTCAAGATCTATGAAGATAGATTGAAACACATAATAAGTTTAAGTCAAAGTACATAGAGTGGATATTGAAGTAGTTCAATATAGAAATATTAAGAAGATGTTCTAGTCATGTGAAGGTTTAACAAGACTTGAGTGTATCTGACACTCAATGAGTAAAAACACATGAGTGATTATAGATCACGAATAATATGTACAAAATCAGATGACCTGTGCTCTAAAGTGTTATGGGCATGTACCAGAATGATTCATGTGATGATCACAGGATGACAATAAGAATATCCTTGAGTGCTTTAGAAGAACCAAGGATATATATATATATAGTTTTGTATGGGGTAATGACAAACAAATCGCTGTAAACTGTTGCACCGATATTAGTTTGGTCACATATAAAAATGAATTTCAAATCTCAATTAGGCTAAGTATTGTTTAAAAGGTAGCACAATGCTAGATTTAGAAGAGTTCTAAATATTGTGATAGATTCTACAAACGAAAGTATGTCATTGTTTTGACAATGACTGAGGATGTTTAAGTCGAAGAGTTCTTTGAGAACTTGGTGTAGTTCCGATAGTGTCAGAACTTTGAAGCTATATTGTGTATGACAATATTAGTGACATATTTCAGACCGCGGAATTAAGGTTCCACCAGAAGACTGAACATATAAGAATAATGCCGACTCATTTGGAAAATGAGTGATGCGTTGAGACGAAAATGAATTGCAAAATACATATGTTTCTGAGCGTGTCAGATCCGTTGACTAAAACCTCTCCCGTGAGCAATACATGATAAAGCACCGGAAGACCAAGGTGTTATATCTTTACAAATGTAAACTAGATTATTGACTCTAGTGCAAGTGGGAGACTGTTGGAGATATGCCCAAGAGGCAATAATAAATGGTTATTATATATCTTTTTGTTTATGATAATGTTTACATACCATGCTATAATTGTATTAACCGAAACATTGCTATATGTGTGTTATGTAAACAACAAGGAGTCCCTAGTAAGCCTCTTATATAACTAGCTTGTTGATTAATACATGATCATAGTTTCATGATCATGAACATTGGATGTTATTAATAACAAGGTTATGTCATTATATGAATGATGTAATGGACACACCCAATTAAGCGTAGCATTAGATCACGTCATTAAGTTCATTTGCTATAAGATTTCGTTACATAGTTACCTAGTCCTTTCGAATATGAGATCATGTAAATCACTTATGCCGGAAGGGTACTTTGATTACATCAAATGCCACTGCGTAAATGGGTGGTTATAAAGGTGGGATTAGGTATCCGGAAAGTATGAGTTGAGGCATATGGATCAACAGTGGGATTTTCCATCCCGATGATAGATAGATATACTCTGGGCCCTCTCGGTGGAATGTCGTCTAATTAGCTTGCAAGAATATGAATGGTTCATAAGAGACCATATACCACGGTACGAGTAAAGAGTACTTGTCAGGAGATGAGGTTGAACAAGGTATAGAGATACCAATGATCGAACCTCGGACAAGTAAAATATCGCGTGACAAAAGGAATCGGTATCGTATGTGAATGGTTCAGTCGATCACTAAGTCATCGTTGAATATGTGGGAGCCATTATGGATATCCAGATCCCGCTATTGGTTATTGGTCGGAGAGAATTCTCAACCATGTCTGCATAGTTCGCGAACCGTAGGGTGACACACTTAAGGTTTGATGTCATTTAAGTAGATATGGAATATCGAATGGAGTTCGAAGTTTTGTTCGGAGTCTCGGATGGGATCCAGGATATCACGAGGAGTTCTGGAATGGTCCGGAGAATAAGATTCATGTATAGGAAGTCACTTTCCAAGTTTGGAAATGATCTGGTGCATTTATGGAGGGTTCTAGAAGGCTCTCGAAAAGTCCGGAAGAAATCACCATGGAAAGTGGAGTCCCGGAGGGATTCCACATAGCTTGGCCGGCCAGCCTAAGGAGGAGGAGTCCCAGGTGGACTCCACCCCATGGTGGTCGGCCACCCCCCAAGGAAGGGGTGGGAGTCCCACCTTGAGTAGGAGTCCCACCTTGGGTAGGTTTCCCACCTTATGGCAAGTTCTTGAGTTGGGGTCTCATTCGAAGACTTGGAGTCTAACTCTTGGGGGTTCCACCTATAAAAAGAGGGACAAGGGGAGGGTGGCCGGCCACTCTAGCCTCCACCTTGGCCTCACCCCTTTGAGGGCCGCCCAAGCCCCCTCTCCCCAAACCCTAGCGCCCTCCTCCACATATCTCTCCCAACGCATAGGCGAAGCCCTGCCGGAGATCTCCACCACCGCCACAACGCCGTCGTGCTGGGATTCCGAGGAGGATCTACTACTTCTGCCCGCTGGAACGGGGAGAAGGACGTCGTCTTCATCAACACCGAACGTGTGACCGAGTACGGAGGTGCTGCCCGATTGTGGCACCGTGAAGATCTTCTATGCGCTTTTGAAAGCGGCAAGTGATCATCTTCAGCAATAACGAGATCTAATCTCGTAGGCTTTGGAAATCTTCAAGGGTTAGTCTCGTGATCCCCTCGTTGCTACCATCTTCTAAATGACATCTTGGCTTGGTTTTCGTTCTTGCGTTAGGAAATTTTTTGTTTTCTATGCTACGAATCCCATCACCACACCCTACTAGAATCTGAAGCACTGAGAGGATGTGAGAGGTGATGACAACATGTTCCATCATCCACAACATAATCATTCAGGAAGAGCGAGATGCCAACATCTATGACAAATACTAGGAATTTGAGGGTGAATTGGTTGAGCCACAACCCGGGGCATAGTCCTGGAAACTTTTCTTGCATATGCATCAGGCGTTGCATGATGGGGCCACTCATAACTACATTCAAGCCCATTTGATTGAGCATATGTGGATTCATGTGGGAAATCTACTTGGGTAGTCTCGTTTGATTTAAATTCTCTTGTTTCTGATACTATGTGGTTATATGGTTGTGAACTATCTATATTTATGAGAAACATTTATTTTACTTATTTCTCTCACTTTGATGTAGATATGATGGTAAAATTTGAATACGAAAGACCAACTAGCCAGTGTTGAAAAAAAAAAGACCAACACAGACCGAATGGGTCACGGCACTGGCCGCACTGACCAGGCATGCCGGACAGCGACCCAAAATCTGTCCGCATTGCAACCCAAACAGATCAAATGTGTCACTGTTTTGCATTTCCCGGTGGAGATACGCTAAAGGTGAAAGGCCAAGAGCAGATTTGGTGCACCTAAGCATCAGTGATTTTTAAAATGAAAATAATATTTATGTGTTTCAAAAATTATGAACATTATTACATGATTAGATACACATGTCATGTATACTCGTACACAATTTTGATAGAAATTACGTTGTATTTTGAGCTAAATTTTTTTTGGCTATATGTATAGGTTTGAAAACTCACATTTTTTTGTCAGAAATTGGTAATTTTTGTATAGTTCAAAATATAATATATTTTTTCTAAAATTTCCACAATGCCAATAGAAATGAGTACATTATGTATGTATTTAATTTTGGATTTCTTTGAGTCCTAGATACATGTTCCTAGCTTTTTATTGTGAAAACCGAGAGCACTGTTACTCATGTGCCCAAGACACTTTGTCGTGGAAGCCAAGCGCGAATTAACAATACAATTCGGATCATTAATTGCTCCTGCATGCTTTCAACACCATGGATGTCGTGTCCTGATAAACGGATCACCCCAACATTGGCATGGTGTGGATTTCCATGTACTTGATTTACTGTACATACATTACATCCTAATCATGACAAACTAAGCACCCCTCCTCCCTTGGCTTGGCTTCGATATTCTCAGCTTCCTGCCGCGTGGTCGACCTCTCCATCCAGCGGGCATCGGTTGAGGAGGCGGAACGCCTCTTCTTCGCGGAGGAGCGGCGATAGCTCCTCAAGGACGCGACGGAACGACGTGCTCTCGTCACGGCGCTCTGGAGCGAGAGGCGGCGTGTTCCACCGTGCCCTTAGAAATGAGTATATTATGTACGTATTTAATTTTAGATTTCTTTGAGTCCTAGATATATGTTTCTAACCATTTATTCCAAAAATCGGGAACACTATTACTCACGTGCCCAAGGCAGTTTGCATGAAAGGCCAAGCGCAAATTAACAATACAATTCGGAATTCGGATCATTAATTGCTCCAGCATGCTTTCAACACCATGGATGCCGTGTCCTGATAAACGGATCACCCTAGCATGGGCGCGCTGCGTAGCTTTTCATGTAGTACGAGTATTGTACATACATTACATCCTAATTATGACAAACTAAGCACCCATCCTCCCTTGGCTTCTGTGTTCTCAGCTTCCTGCCACGTCATCGACCTCTCCATCTAGCGGGCACCAGTTGAGGAGGCGGGACGCCTCTTCTTCGTGGAGGAGCGGCGACAACTCCCCGAGGACGCGTCGGAACGGCGTACTCTCATCACGGCGCTCCGGGGGGAGAGGCGGCGCGCGGTGAAAAAGAGCAGTGCGGGAAGGGAGGAGACGACGGGGCGAAGCCGTCAAACGCACCGTCGGGCGCCCAGTTGCTAGGGTTTAGATGACCCTAGTTGTTTCCTTCAAACTTGTAAAACATAATCAAATTTAAATAAAAACTTTTATTTTCGTGCATTTCTATAATTTTGAGCCCCTAAATTGGAAGCGCGAGTGGGGAGAGACACACCCCAAGCATGGCAACACGACAACGCATCCCCCAAACGCTTGATCTGGCATGTTTTGTGGGGCAACGATTGGAGATGCTCTAAGCTAGCTGTTTGACAAATGCTGATACCGCAACATCTTATTGCATATTTTGACGAAATTATTCATGGATCATTAATTTCTCCTGCATGCTTTCAACACCATGGATGCCGTGTCCTGATAAACGGATCACCCCAGCATTGGCTCTATCTGGCTTTCCATGTTGTACGATGTACGTACGTACTGTACATACATTACATCCTGATCATGACAAACTAACCACCCGTCCTCCCTTGGCCTGGGTACGTATTCTCAGCTTCCTGCCACAGAACCTCGGCACTGACTTCATTTCGTATGGGGGCGCCAGAATCAGCCGAGCAAAGCCAATCAAACTCGCTCATCAGCTGCCATTTGTCCCTAGGCCTAGGCCCAGATCGGGCATCGTGGACCTTGGCAGTTGGCACGGCACGGCTTGGTGGGATTCGGAGTTGCCGTCGCTGGCCTGGAACGATCTCATCATTCATCAAACTAGGAACAATAACAACCAAGTGCATACAAAAAAAAACATGTGTTATGAATAAGGTGGTTGGTAAATCCAAATTTGTGCAATTTTATAAAAGATTCCCCGCCACCACCAAACAAAAAAAACAAGCACAAGTTGAAAGAATAAACGAGCTATATATATGCTTGTGATGCGACGACGCAGCAGACGTGTTATCACCCGCCGCTGCATTTGGCACGCCCACGCCGTCCACCGGATGGCGGTGTCGAGTCATCAGCTCAACCCCGGCCGGCGCCATCGTACGCCCAAATGCCGTTGCAGTTATGCTAGTTGTCTCCGCATAGCTGGGGTCGGGGGCGCTCAGGACAAGCATTGGTTCCAACCTTGGTACGTCCAATCCGTGTCCAGCGGTTGCTCGCATTTGAATGCCAGGCATCGGTCGGCCCGAAGACGTGAAGAAAGGACATGCCGCTCCATAGCACACATTCCAAGATCTACATGATGGGAAGAAATTAACGGGATAACAAAATTAGAAGACGGAAAAAAATTACGAACAAGAAACAAATATGCTTGATGAAAAAGCCCCGTCATCGATATAAACAACAATTGTTGAAAAGAGATTGAAAAGAGATTGTAGAAGGAACAACTGTTGACGACGACGAGGATGAAGATGAAGAGGAGCTGGCTCCACGGACACCACCGTCGGCTGCCGCCATGACCTGTGCTGCACCTGATGCTGCCGGAGGCAATGTGGTGGTGTTGGCCTCGCCGATGCTCTTGGCTGCCCCCAATGGCCTCGTTTCCAGTGGGTTTTCCGGGGCCTCCGATGCAGCCGATGCCGTGTATGTCGAGGATGAGCTTGCTCTCGAGACGACGCGGCCTGCTGCTCTTGGCGGTTTTGAGGCTGCTCTCGGCGGTTTTGAGGTGTTGGTCCCCCAGACGATGCCGACCACCAAGACATTCATCGATGATGCTCCTGTTGTTGAGGAGCGTGATGGCTGGAAGGAGGTGATGCCGCGGCGTGGCCCGCGCCGCTTGACTCGGCCAGCCCAGCCTGCTGCTCGTCATCCTGTTCCTGCTTGGCTCAAAGGAAGATGTTGCAGATGCCTGGTTCCGGGTCACCGTGCTGCTGTTTGCTGTGATCCCTTCAGATGCTCTAGATGCCTTGAGAACGGTCATCGGGCATGTGACTGTCGTAACGCTTGGCGTCCTCTCAGCTCGTTGGCAGGCTCTACCGTGTCGTCGCCCCGCCAGGATCATGCCCCTCGCTGTGCCCAGGTCGAGGTCCCGCTCCCGTCCAATGTGCCTCCTTATCAGCGGTCTTGGGCGTCAGTTGTTTCTACTCCGGTTGGCTCTTTGACCTCGGTGGATATGCAATCCGCTTTGGAGAAGCAAGCTGCGTTGCTGCAGGAGGCCGTCCGTCCTCTTCTCAAGGTGGTTGACTCCTTGCACGGCTGGGTGCTTGCGCTTGGAGGCTTTCTGGAGCGGGCAGAAGTTGCGTTGGGTAGGCTCTCCCGGACACCTGACGATCCTTTGGTTTTGCCTGATGTTGGTAAGGCAGGCGCTAGCGGAGCAGGCTTCTATGGTTGTTTCTCTCCTCGTGTTGGGGCATGCTCGGCGGTGACGGCCCCGGTCATGCAGGTCTTGCCTGAGCTCCAAAAGTTGTGTGATGTTGTGGTTATGCCTCCTTGTGCCAAGGAAGTGACGAATGATTTGCACGAGATCTTAGTTGTGGCCTCTCCGCTGAGTCAGGCTCTTGGTTCTGAGAAGAGTGATGTTGTTGACGCTACAGTCGACAGGCTTGCAGCCCCTTTTGGTGATGGGGTTGCTATGTCAGGGTTGCTGCCTAAGGTGCCCGGTGCCATCGTTGCCAGAGAGGTGTGTGACTTTCTTGCCACGTTGGCTACTGCATACCCTGGATCCACAGTTGTTTGATGGGCCCCCAATGTCACGGCCAGTCTTTGTGCGGTGCTGGAGTGTTGGGTAGTGAGTGTTTGTCGGGTCACATTGTGGTCTTTCGTGTTCGCTTGAGTGGGTGGGGTTTCGTTGTTCGGGTCTCTTGTTAGACTTGGTTGAGGGTGTGTGTAAGTGTTGCTTGTGTGGGCTTGGCCGTGTGGTTGTAGGTTTTTGCCCGGTTTTCTCCTAAAAACTGGGCACCTTCTTCTTAATTAATAAACGAGGCAAAGCTTTTGCCTCGATTTAAAAAAAAAAACAATAAGGTGTATTATAAGCTTATGCCATGAGAAAACTTTTGGCATCCACCGAAATGGGCACCATGCGTGTATGTGAAATTGTAACACGCCTGTCTAACCTCGACTGTGTTCGGAAAAGTCATCGTCAAAAAAAAACATTAAATTTTTCCAATCGTCTCAGTTGCTCCGATCAAATCTTGGCGCACTGGAGGCTTCTTGCAGAACGGCTCAATTTCATTCATGCCTTGCATCGATGGGCAAGTCATTCTGCTAATCGTGATCATGCAACGTGGCTTGGGGGTCACGTGGTGGTCGGATTGTGACCGAGATAGGGGAGATTGGAATGTTATCCCTGACGTCGGAGTTAAATGTCTTGAGACTAAAACTGGCCGCGTCTATGTTTCTAGAGACGTTGTTTTTTATGAAAATTTCTTCCCTTTTCCCTCTCTTTATGCAAATGTTGGTGCCCGTCTTAGCCAAGAAATATTACTTCTCCCTTCACATTTGTCTCCAACATCAACACACAATGGGGATGCACAAATTGATGACCATATGACTTTTCCTACAATACCTGTTGTTACTCATCTTCATGATCATGCTGTGGACAATAATGCTACTGTAGAAAATCCCATTCAAAAGGGTGTTTAAACGGAGGAGAACGGAGCTGAAATGAGCACAAAAGAAGACCACACAGGCACCTAACCTGAGGATGATACACCTGATGACGCCTCTGACCACGCTCCTTTAGATCCAGAGAAGGATCCTGCCTCTGGCGCCCCTGGCGCAGGATCTGATGCACCTAAGGGCATCTCCAACGGATCGATCCAAATCGGCGATACATGATGGATTCACTCATTGGGATTACCTCTTCTTGAAAAACAACTAGTCGAGAAGACTACACACTACTCCGTCGTCGACGCCACATTACAAAACATCTATTGTTCAACCAAATGCAATATTGACCTTTCGAAAGGATGATAAACAACTAAATGGTCACGGTGTTAACAATACTCATGATGAGCCGTATCCCCGGTGGGAGTGTGTGGCCCGCCATTGACATACTGGAGATCCATTTTGGTTTTGGCATTCTCATCCGCCTTGCTTCGCATGCAGGTAGCAAGCATGTGAGAGCGTCCTTGGACGCAGTTTTCACGTTTCTACATATATATACGGAGAATGTACTTTTATTTAGGGGCATAATGGAGAATGTACTGTTTATACGTGACATGGGATCTCGCCTATTTAAGTGACTGACTCTTTGCATCATCTGCTTCAGCATTTCAGTACTATGTGCGCAGCAGAGTAGATAGATGGATGCATAGCAAAATACGCCAGTCTACACACAAACCAAACAACACTTTGCTAGTTAGGCACGGCAGGCGTCAGGAATACTGATCAAGGGTTTATATCAAGTTGTTGTAGCTGCACCTCAGGAGAACGTCTTGGTCCGCTTCAGCAATGCAAGGGTGCTCTTCGTCAATGCATTCCGCTTCACTGATAGCCCACTGGTGTGCACGATGTGTCACGTTACCTCTGCTGACTGAAGCGATCAAGACCAAGAGAAGAACTGACGAGGGCCAGCGGATCAGGGAGGCCCATTTAGGCCTGAAGCCCAAAACCTAGGTCAGCCCACCTCCAGGAGTGACCAGTCTTGCTACTTAGCTGTAACGCATGAAGGACACGACACAGTTGACCAATCTAGAGTACTGTAGGGTTCATCCCTTGTCTCTCTTCCTCCCTTCGCGATCTCGCGCTGCTAGACAGCAAGACCCTGTGCGAATTGTATCCAGGTATTCCCGGATATCGAGATATTGTGTGTGAATTTGTGAGTGGTGCGCCTCACACGATGGTATTATCAATGGGAGAAAATAACTTGATCCAGTTCATAACCTAATTAAGCAGGTTGTTGATTATTATAAATAGATTGATGAAATTTTTGTAAAAAAAACAGTACGTTCAGGTTCGGTTTGGTAGCAATAATCTCATCCTATGATGTGCACTAAAACACGGTCTAAGAGATGCTCCTCGGTTATTTTTTCACATCACCGAGCCCAAATAATCTGTCCATCCACTGCTTTCATCATAACGTGGAGTAATAGAAAATATCTCGTTCACCTAGTTACTATTGAAAATGTAAATGACTGATGGGTAAAGAGTACATCACTTATAGCTAATAACCCACTATTCCATACCGCTAGTCCCTGACATTACTCCCCCCTTTGAGACCATTGCTCAGCAATAGACAAGTTTCTACATAAACTTTTCATCAATTATTAGTTCCGTGGCGCGTGATGGGGCCTGCGTGTGGTGGGGCGGCTCGGTCGGATCCTGCGCGTGCCGCCGGCGCATCGGCTCCTCCCTCGCCGGCGCGGCCAACCGTTGTATCCAGATTCTGCTGCTTAGCGGAGGACGAGGATTCTGACGAGAAGACGCGGGACACGGCGGAGGAGGCGGCGTGGTCGGTGCTTGGGTTTGAACCAGCAGTGCAGCAGATCGGGCGGTTGCCGGAATTGTCTCTAGAGGAGGTGAGAGAAGACTTCTGGACAAAGATCGGATTCCCGACGTCTGAGTCCAGGGAATGGTCAAGGTCTGCGTCACCGGAGGTACGTTTTTCGTCGTGCAGGTTGTCGGAGCGGGCAAGGTCTGCGTCGCCGCCGCCGAGGGAGAAGGTCAAGAGGTCTGTGATGAGGGCGGCGTCCTCGTCGCCGGTAGGCCTGCGGCTTTCCCGGATGCCACGGATGAAGCCCTGGAGAGGCCCGCTTCCGCGTCGTCGAGTCACGCCGGCGCCTGTCTTTGGGGACTTCCTCGCTGCAGCCACGACACGTCGGCCGGCGGCGATCGCGCCGGTGGATCCTTCGTTGGGGTCTGCTACCTACGTGGTGCTTGGGGCGTCTCCGACGCTGAGTCGCGTGGTGGTGGAGACGACGCCGGTAGCTTCGCCTTCGGTGACGGCCGAGGAGCCGGTGGTGCGGCCGTTGATCGCGGCGGGTCTCGAGCCGCGATTCAAACCGGCGGATGCGGCACTGGAGGCCTCCTCTAGTGGGCCGCAAAGTCGATGGGCCTGGTTCGGTCGGGCCGTGATGGCTGTGCAGAAGGCGCCTCGCTGCGTCCCTATCGACAACAGCATACGATCACGGGAGATCGACCAGGTCTCGTATCGTTCCAGAGTCATCTTCACCGCCGCCGCTCGCCCTTGCGTGGTGGTGGAGGCGACGCCGGCAGCTTCGCCTTCGGTGACGGCCGAGGAGCCGGCGGTGCGGCCGTTGATCGCGGTGGGTCTCGAGCCGCGATTCAAACCGGCGGATGCGGCACTGGAGGCCTCCTCTAGTGGGCCGCAAAGTCGATGGGCCTGGTTCGGTCGGGCCGTGATGGCTGTGCAGAAGGCGCCTCGCTGCGTCCCTATCGACAACATGCAGCAGTCGGCCGCGGTGACCCCAGCGTCGCTGCAGCTGACCACGGGCATGTTGGCATTGGGGGCGATGCACCGGACGGCTATGCAGCAGTCGGCCATGTCGCCACCTTCGTCGCAGCAGCCGACTTCGGAGGTCGATACGCAGCTGCACGGTGCGGCGGAGGACGCTTCGCTACCGTGCCATCTGGATGCGGGGCAGCGGACCTTGAGGGTCTCGCCGTGTCCCGCGGACGGACCCGTTGAGCCTGTGATACCGCCTCCATGGGCGGAGGGGCAGGCTGATGGGACGAAGGGCGCTTCTTCTTCGACACCCTCTTCCCCCGCGAAGGGGGACTCGCCTGGGGCTGCTGTGATACAGGGGGCTACATCACCTTCTACCCCTGTATCGACGACCTCTTCTCCCTCACCGGCTTGGTCTCCACCGCCCTCGACTTCTCCATCGCCGGTATCCACCCTGCAGCAGCCGCCACCCACGGTCCCTCCTCCCGTTGTTCAACCGACGGTGAGGCGGAGTGGGAGGTACGCTCTTGCGGTGGATGGGGCGGGGCCGACGGATGAGGACGCCATGCAGAGAGCCATGCGGCGTAAGGCCGAGAAGAACCTCGACACGGCAGGTAATAAGCAACCATCAAAGTCGTTTAATTCGTTTTCAAATACTCGTATTTCTTCAAATTTGAGTAGCATAGGAGTTAATATGGGTAGTAGGTCTGATGAGATTTCAGTTTCGGCCAATGTGTTGAGACAGACGGAGCTTGACCGTCTAACGGTTGTTCCGAATGTTTCCACTGGGCATGAAACAACAGTAGTAGACGATGAGGAAGAGGATGACATCCTAGATGGTCAGATTCTCTCGGCTATTATTGGTAATATTTCAGAAGTCGATTTAGAACACGTGGAGCTTAGTTCTGATTTACAAGCTTTTGAACGCTGTTCTCGATCGTCGGCTGGAAAGAAATCTCGTAGATATAGCAAGAATACTAAATCTAAAATAGTTTCTCGATGAATGGCATGTTTCGGAATAGCAGAGGCCTTGGTGACTTGGCTAAACATTCCCACATTGCTGATGGTTGTAGAGATTATGATTTAGATTTCATTGCTATATCGGAGACGGGTAGGCGAAATTTCACACAAAATTTTCTCGACCGACTATCAGGCGGGATTAACTTTCAGTGGTTTTCTCGCCCGCCTCGTGGTAGGTCCGGTGGCATTTTACTTGGCGTCCGTATAGACACCATGACTGTCTTAGCTAGTTCTGATGGAGAGTATCACATTAAGCTCGACATTCAGAATAAAGCAGACGGTTTCACGTGGAGTCTGGTTGCTGTGTATGGTGCCGCCTAGGATGCTTTTAAGGCTGACTTTTTACGTGAGTTGGTAAATCTTACAAAAGATAATCCTTATCCGATTTTAATCGGAGGCGATTTTAATTTGTTGAGATTTCCTCACGAGAAAAGTAAAGGCCGTTTCGATGGACATTGGCCTTTCTTGTTCAATGCTGTCATTGATAGCCTTGATTTAAGAGAGGTGTTTATGTCCGGTCGACAGTTTACTTGGGCCAACAGCTTGCCTGAACCCACATACGAGAAACTAGATCGCGTGTTGATGGATACCGAATGGGAAAATAAATACCCTATGGTGTCAGTCCGTGCACTAGAACGTATTGATAAACTATCTGACCATGCCCCCATCCTCCTAACTACTGGGAATCCCCGTCCTGTTTGTAAACGGCCGTTCAAATTTGAACTTGGCTGGCTACATCGAGAGGGATTTCATGATATGGTTAAGAAGGTTTGGGAGAGACCGGTCGGGGGCAGCACTCCAATTTTGAGATGGAATAATAAGATGCGGACAATGCGCAAACATCTCTCTGGTTGGGCTGCCCATACGGCCGGTATCCTTAAAAAAGAGAAGGCTCGCTTATCAAATGTAATTGATGAGCTTGAGGCTGTTGCGGAGGTTAGACCGTTGTCTACGCAAGAGATTAAACTTAAAAATCAATCAAATGCGCAGATGGCGAGTCTTCTTCGCGAGGAGGAACTCAAATGGTATCAACGTTCCAAAGCTCAATTCATATTGGAAGGAGATTCAAATACGCGATATTTCCATGGCTTAGCCAATGGGAGACATCGGAAAAAACGTATTCATTCTCTTATTCAAGATGAAGGGTTGATTGAAGGCCATGAGCAACTCAAATCTTACATTACTAATTATTATAAAGGTCTGTTTGGTCCTCCGGAGGAAAGCACCTTCTCTCTTAATGAGGACTTAACGGACGATATACCCTAAGTTTCTATGGAAGAAAATGGTCTACTAACCGCACCTTATACTGAGGAAGAGGTTCAGAAGGCAATTTTCCAAATGGAATGCAACAAAGCACCGGGTCCTGATGATTTTCCAGCGGAGTTTTATCAAACTTTCTGGGATACGATTAAATCGGACCTTCTAGATTTGTTTAGTGACCTACATATTGGACAACTAGAATTATTTCGTCTAAATTTTGGTGAAGTAATCTTGTTACCGAAAGTTAATGAGGCAGAAAGGATTCAACAATATAGACCTATTTGCCTCTTAAATGTAAGTTTCAAAATTTTCACGAAAGTGGCCACCATTAGACTTAATACGGTTGCGGATCATGTTGTCCAGCCATCACAGACAGCCTTTATGCAAGGAAGGAACATCCTTGATGGAGTGGCGGTCTTGCATGAGACGGTACATGAGATGCATTCTAAGAAATTACATGGGGTTATTCTAAAACTAGATTTTGAAAAGGCGTATGATAAAGTTAAGTGGTCTTTCCTACAGCAGACACTCAGGATGAAAGGTTTTTCTCCAGAGTGGCGCGCTCTAATAAATGATTTTGTGTATGGAGGTAGTGTTGCAATCCGGGTTAATGATGACACCGGCCACTATTTCCAAACACGAAAAGGGTTACGCCAAGGGGATCCGTTATCACCGATGTTGTTTAACATTGTAGCGGATATGCTGGCTATACTCATAGAGCGGGCCAAGGCTGATGGCCAGATTGAAGGAGTGATTCCACATCTGGTTGATGGTGGTTTATCTATACTTCAATATGCCGACGATACAATTCTGTTTATGGATCATGATCTTGAAAAAGCTCAAAATCTGAAATTAATTTTGGCGGCTTTTGAGCAGTTGTCGGGATTGAAAATCAATTTCCATAAAAGCGAATTGTTCTGTTTCGGTGATGCCCAAAACGATACGACTCTATACGAGTTGTTTGGTTGCGGGCAAGGCCAATTTCCTATTCGTTATTTGGGTATTCGATTCATTATCGGAGACTTACAATCGCGGAATGGAAATTAGTGGAAGAAAGATTACAAAAACGCCTTAGTAGTTGGAAAGGTAAATTGTTGTCCCTGGGAGGAAGATTGGTACTCATTAATTCGGTACTCACAAATATGGTACTGTATATGTTATCATTCTTCATCCTACCGAAAGGAATTCTGCATAAACTCGATTGCTAACGATCCAGATTCTTTTGGCAAGGGGACAGCGAGAAAAAGAAATATCGACTGGTTAAGTGGAGTATAGTTTGTAGTCCCAAAGATCAAGGAGGGCTTGGAGTTCATGACCTGGAGGTCAAGAATTCAGCTCTTCTGGGTAAATGGCTATTTAAGCTACTTACTGAGGATGGGACTTGGCAAACTATTCTTCGGAGAAAGTATATCGGTTCGAAGACATTATCCCAAGTGGTTTGGAAACCTGGGGATTCTCACTTCTGGGCTGGTCTTATGGCGACAAAAAATGTATTCTTTCGCCATGGTACTTTCTCAATCAGGAATGGAGCACAGATACGGTTCTGGGAAGATGCTTGCCTAGACAATGCGCCCTTAAGTGAACAGTATCCTGCTCTGTATAGGATTGCTCGTCGCCGAGGTGATACCATTGCTACTGTAATGGCTACCTCACCTCCGAATGTGACGTTCAGACGGGTTTTACTTGGACAAAGACTTGTGGCATGGAATACCGTAATTCAACGGCTCGGAGATATTCATTTATCACCTGAACCAGACGAATTTAGATGGTACCTTCATGTAGATGGTACCTTTTCCGTAAAATCTTTCTACAATGCGATCCTTCTTTCTGACTTACCAGTTGACAACAATAAGAAGATTTGGAAGATGAAGATACCATTAAAAATTAAAATTTTTGGATGGTATCTTCGTGGGGTTATTCTCACCAAAGACAATCTTGTTAAGCGGAATTGGCATGGAAGTACACGGTGTGTTTTTTGTCATCAGGACGAAACAATCAAACACTTATTCTTCCAGTTCGCGAGATCTATATGGTCTGTCATCCAAGTAGCGTCTACCTTGTATCCTCTGACTAGTGTCGCCAATGTCTTTGGCAATTGGCTTCATGGTATAGATTCAAGGTTTAAGATGCTTCTTAGGGTGGGGGCGCTAGCAGTTATCTGGGCGCTTTGGCTATGTAGAAATGACACGATCTTTAATGACAAAAATTGTTCTTTGTTGCAGGTTATCTACAGATGTACAGGTATTCTCCGTTCATGGTTACCTCTACAGCGAGTGGAGAACCGACAGCTATGTACGGAGGTCTGTACACGGTTGGAGGCTACGGCGAGGGATACTTTTTCCCTACATGGGTGGCAGCATAGTCTACGGATAGATGCCCCACCTACGCTTTAGGCGTTATATGATTCATCGTTCCGATATGTATCTCGCCTAGTTTTTATTATTTATCCTTTTGGACTTGAGACAACAAAACGGCTGTGTGCATCCTGGTTATGCAGAGGCTGGATGTAATTGCTTATTAAAGTAATAAAGCATCCTTTATCGAAAAAAATTAATAATCCTTCAGAATGCATTCACCGTATCAAAGAGGTAGAAATGTAATAAAGAGAATATCCATTTTCCTGATCTGAAAATAAGTTTGTGAAGATAGCAGCAAATGCATTGCATTGTCATTCTTCTGGACACCTCGCGGATGTAGAAGCTCCCATTGTTTATTAAGACAGCCCATGGTGTATCCATATTCAAATGAACTGATGACATTGGGTGTTGTACTAGTCCGGTTGGTAATTCGATCGAAGGGCTTGAGGCCGAATATATATTAAGATAGAAGAGAAGCAAATTCAGTTACAGAGGTCTGGCAAACATAGACGGCTGAGATAGCCGAAAAACATAAATGTTAGGCAACCGACCGGCCTGGCCCAACCCAGTCGCCGGCAGTTAGGGTTTAGGATTAGGCCCGAAGTTAACTTGTAACTCAAGATGTACTCCACCTATATATATAATGATCAGACACGAGGAGGACCATTGAGTCACCCGTGACCTAGCCGCCGCCTCTACCTCCTCTCCCTCCCGGTCGCCGCCTCTCCCTCCCTCCCAAAACCCTAAACCCCTCCCTCCTACCTCCACCATGACACCAGAAGAGATCGCAGCCAAAGAACGCGAGCTCGAGGAGTGCGCCCGCGCCCTTGATGCACGCGAAACCGCCCTGACCCAGCAGCTCACCGCTGTGAACGCCACCACCACCCCTCCACCCGCCGCCAATCTCAACATCAACACCAACACCGACGCCATCTCTCCCGCCACCACCAACAACCCCAAGCCCAACACCTACGCAACGTCCATTAAACACCACGTCCCGATCACCCTCAGCCTCGACAACGGCAACTACACCAACTGGTGCGAGCTCTTCCTCGTCGCCCTCGGCCGCTACGGCCTCACTGCCCACGTCATCGGCGAGACCACCCCCTCCGACACTGGCCCGAACTTCTACTGGGGTCGCGACAACTACACCGTCCTCTCCTGGATCTACGGCTCCGTCTCCATCGACATCCTCGGCATCGTCATTCGCCCCGGAGCCACGGCGCGCGTCATCTGGGACGCCATCGAGAACCTCTTCTGCGACAAAAAGAAGCACCACACCATTCAGCTGGAGGCCAACTTCCGCAACACCCCTCAGGGGGATCTCTCCATCAGAGACTACTGCACCAAGCTAAAGACCCTCGCCAACTCCCTCAGCGACGTTGGCCAGCCCATCTCCGATGAGACTCTCGTCCTCACCCTTATGAAAGTTGATTTTCAGACCCGACAGTTGCTCAAACAAGCATAGAATAAGCTTCATATTAACAACTTTCTCTACATCATGCTCCATGAAAAGAATCATGTCATCGGCATATTGTAGAATTGATACCCCACCTTCTACAAGGTGGTCTATCAATCCCCCGACTTGTCCATTCTCTTTCCCCCTTGCAATGAGAATAGCCAACATGTCCGCAACAATATTAAAAAGCATGGGCGAGAGGAGATCACCCTGTCGGAGACCTTTCAGAGTTTAAAAATAATGACCTATGTCATCATTCACTCTTATACCGACACTTCCCCCTTTAACAAACCTTGCCACCCAATCACACCACATAGGTGGAAAACCTTACATAGGCATAGCTTGCTGTAAAAATGCCCAATTCACCTTATCATAAGCCTTCTCAAAATCTATTTTAAAAATGATACCATCCATTTTTTCCTATGAAGTTCATTGATGGTTTCGTGAAGCACAACAACTCCCTCTAAAATATTTCTTCCTGGAATAAACACAGATTGTGTTGGTTTAATTACCTTATACGCCAAAGCAGTCACTCTATTCGTGCCAACCTTGGTAATCTTGAAACTAACATTTAACAAACAGATAGGCCTATATTGCTCTATTCTACTAGCATCTTCTTTTTTAGGGAGTAGTGTGATCACACCAAAATTTAATTTAAATAGAGACAAATCACCAGTCCGCAACCGCACAAACATGGCCATAAGATCCTCCTTTATCACTTCCCAATTTTTTTGGTAAAACTCCGCCGGCAAACCGTCTGGCCCGGGAGCTTTATTTCTCTCCATTTGCATTACCGCTTCCTTCACCTCATCCTCCGTAAATACCGCCGTTAGAACCTCAATATCATCACTAGATACTTGAGGAATATCCTCATTGTTCTCTTCCAGCATAGAAAAACAATTCGGAATCGGCGCCCCAAATAGTTTTTTATAATACTCAGAAATAAAATCTCTCAAGTTAGCCTCACCAACTATTGTGCCCTCATCCTGTTCTAGTTGGAATTTTTTTTCTTCTGTGTTTTCCATTAGCAATTAGGTGGAAATACTTAATATTATTTCCGCCTTCTCGCACATGCCTCACCTTCGCTCTTTGGGCCCATTTGGATTCTTCCTCACGCCTAAGCTTTGAGAGAGAATCATCCGCCTCCTTTTTAGTTGCCCTCTCAGCCACACTAAGTGGCATGGTTTCAGCCTTGATGTCTAGTTCATCAATGACCCTTTCAAGTCTTTCTCTTTCTTTTTTATACACCCCGGCTAAATTTCTCGCCCACCCCCGGAGAAATTTTCTTAATTGACGCACTTTAAGTTGCCATGTCTCTATAGTTGATGAACCAGTACCACATGTAAGCCACATCTCCTTTACTAGATCATAGAAACCATCCTTCTTTAACCATGATAACTCAAAAGAGAAGTGATTGTTCTTCCTTACATGAGCTGGACTACCCGTATCAACCAAAAGAGGAGTATGATCCAATCCCGTACGAGTCAGGGCACGTACAGTTACTAAAGGAAACTTCTGTTCCCATTGAACAGAGGCTAAAATCCGATCTAACTTCTCATATGTAGGCGTATCTCGTCTGCTGGCCTAGGTAAACTGTCTACCTGAAAGAGCTATCTCTCTCAAATCAAGATTCTCAATTATTGCATTAAAAATAATAGGCCAACGAGCACAGAAGTTGTCATTGTTCTTCTCCTCTTTTCGTCTAATTATGTTGAAATCCCCTCCAACCATCAAAGGAAGTGTTTCATTATCACAAATTCTAACCAACTCTACTAGAAAAGCTGGCTTATTTGCATCTTGCGTTGTCCCATAAACAGAAACAAAAGCTCATTCAAACGCATCCGAATTATTTTTGAGATAAAACTTAACACAAAAATCACCAGAGACCACATTCCTCACAGTAATATGTGTGTTCCTAAACCCCGCAAGAATGCCACCAAAGCGCCCTTGTGGAAGTAAAACAAACCAACTAAAATCAAACCCAGCAGACAAATGTCGAAGAAAAGGAGCGGAGAAGTTACTCCGACTAGTATCGGAAATAACAACAAAGTCCAGACAATGTTTCCTGACCGATTTATTAATAGTAAGATGTTTAGCTGAATCTCCTAACCCATCACTATTCCAAATAAATCCTTTCATCTTTTTCGTTTTTGAATTCTAAAGATACGTGCACTCCTTCTAACCGGCACCCTAACCTCCATCTCTTTTTTCTTAATTCTAGCTCTCGGAACAACCGAATTCTTACTCAAAGGACCAAGAATATCACCTAAAAACTCATCTTCTTCTTCATCCAAAACTTCACATAAATTGGTTGCTCTAGATAGAACCAAACTATGTTGTTCCTCATCCACATCCTGACCCAAATTATTCTTAAGAAAAACGACATTACATTGCAATTCAATATTTTTAATACTACTAACAGACTTAGAAACTTGTTCAGTAGATGATCCTAACAACACACCTAGTGAAGTAGCTTTGGCAACAATACCTCTTTCAGAAAAAGAAACAAATGAAAGTGAGGATTTTTGCTTAATACCTGAGCTAGGAAGATCATTTTTGTGTTGAGCCAAAGTAGTCGCCCGCTCCAGTTACGAGGCGTCTGCATTCGGCTGTGCACGTACGCGCTCGCTAGATCTTGGTTCTGTTTTAGCAGGGTCTTGGATTCCTCCAAAAGCAATGATATCTTCTCGAGATGGCTTCGTTGGTATAGACGGCGACTTGCTCCCAATCTGCGACGAGAGCCCCATGGATCCTTTGATGCACTGGGTCGGCAGACTACCTTGATCAGCTGTATAACGTGCATAGCTAGGCTGCACGTCCAACACTCCTGGGACCAACGAATTTTCCTCCATCGCATGTATAACAGTAGGAATAGCCACTGTATGAGTACCTACATGAACGTCCTGAACCCCATGATCTGCAGCGTTCATAGATAAAGTCCCAGTACTTTCCTCAATGCCGTTTTGCACATGTGGTATCAAGTCATCACTCGATTCAAAAGGCGCCCAAGACTCGCCAGAACCATCTGCCGCAAAAGCCTGTATCCCATCATCATCATAATCCGCAGTATTGTCACAGTGCACTAAACCAGGCGTCATATCGCCCGATTGAGAAACAGCCTCCTTGTTGGTTATTGTTTCCGTTCTGTCTGACAAGTTGGAAACAATGTCATCGGCTGAAACGACACTTTGAGCCAACTCAAATAACTGTCGGCGAGCCGAAGCAAACATTTGCTGAACTAAAGGAGAATACCGAACACGAGAGCTTGGGCTAATTCCCGATAGAGTTGTGACCGATCCTTTTCCTATTTGTTGTTGCTGAGAACCCCTATTATCCGAACCTTTCAGATCCTATCCCATCATCATCATAATCCGCAGTATTGTCACAGTGCACTAAACCAGGCGTCATATCGCCCGATTGAGAAACAGCCTCCTTGTTGGTTATTGTTTCCGTTCTGTCTGACAAGTTGGAAACAATGTCATCGGCTGAAACGACACTTTGAGCCAACTCAAATAACTGTCGGCGAGCCGAAGCAAACATTTGCTGAACTAAAGGAGAATACCGAACACGAGAGCTTGGGCTAATTCCCGATAGAGTTGTGACCGATCCTTTTCCTATTTGTTGTTGCTGAGAACCCCTATTATCCGAACCTTTCAGATCCTTGGCCAAAGAAAAATCTGACCCATTCTTTTTAGTCGTTTCATGATCCTCACTTTCCTTAGCATGATCACCCCTATTCTGGTCATTAGTTGGAGGGCCATTATTAACCAGAGAAGCCTCCTCCATCTCCTCATCTCCTTCTTGTTATAATCGAGATGCAGAATAAATGAAGAACGAAAAGTAAAACACTGCAGGGGACACGAGATTTTAACGTGGAAAACCCTTGCAACACACAAGGGAAAAAATCACGGGCGCCAGCCAGCAAAACTTCACTATTTCGGTGGTGTTTACAAACGCCGTGGGTGTACAATGATGCGACAAAACCCTAGCGGCGGCTTACAGGGAAAATATATAGACGGGCCTCGCTCCACTCGTCAGAAGTTAGCCTCTTCTTGGAATTTGGATCACAATATAACAAACTCCACCTTGAGACAAATTCCTTGTAGCATGAACTTCAACAATCACCTGAATCAACAAAGAAAACACTTGCTGGCGCCAATAGCCACTTGGGCTAAACAGTTATACCAACCAAGCTTGAGCAAAGCTCAAACTTGGACACGGGACAGGCTTAGTCATCATATCAGCAGGATTATCATGAGTACTAATCTTGCATACCTTCACTTTACCTTTTGCAACCACATCTCTGATTGCGTGGTACTTAATATCAATGTGCTTTGTCCTCTCATGGAACATCTGATCTTTAGTAAGATAAATAGCACTTTGACTGTCACTGAACAACTTAATGCAAGAATTATCTCCACAAAGCTCAGCATATAAACCTTTCAGCCAAACAGCCTCTTTACCTGCCTCAGCAATAGCCATGTACTCAGCCTCAGTAGTAGATTGTGCAACAGCATCCTACAAAGTAGCCTTCTAGCTAACAGCACATCCACCAACAGTAAACACATAACCTGTGAGGGACCTTCTCTTATCCAAATCACCAGCATAATCTGAATCCACATATCCGGCGAGCCCCTCACCAATCCTGCCAAACCTCAAGCAAGCTTTTGATGTGCCGCGAAGGTACCTGAAAATCCACTGAACAGCTTTCCAATGTTCTTTACCAGGATTAGCCATGTATCGACTGACCAAACTCATAGCATATGACAGATCAGGACGAGAACAAACCATGGCATACATCAAGGAACCAACAGCACTAGAATAGGGAACTCGAGACATGTACTCAATATCATCTTCAGAGCTAGGACATTACAAAGCTGACAACTTGAAATGAGAAGCAATAGGAGTAGTAACTGACTTTGCATCATGCATATTAAAACGATGAAGAACTTTCTCAATGTACTTTTCCTGACTAAGAAACAACAAACTAGACTTTCTGTCCCTTTTAATTTCCATGCCTAGTATTTTCTTAGCAGGATCAAGATCCTTCATCTCAAACTCACTACTTAATTGATTCTTTAAAATAGTGATCTCTTTCATGCTCTTGGCAGCAATCAACATATCATTAACATATAGCAGCAAATAAATAGGTGACCCATTAACAAACTTGATATACACACAACTATCATACTGAGATCTCTCAAAACCATGTGTAAGCATAAATGAATCAAACATTTTATACCACTGTCGTGGCGACTGTTTCAGACCATAAAGGGACCTCTTTAATTTGCAAACAAGATCCTCCTTACCAGGCACAACATAACCTTCAGGTTGGTCCATATATATATCCTCCTCCAACTCACCATGCAGAAAAGCAGTCTTTACATCTAGCTTCTCAAGCTCAAGATCATGCATAGCAACAATACCAAAGAAAGCACGAATAGAACTATGCTTCACAACCGGGGAGAATACATCATTATAATCAACACCTGGAATTTGACTGAAACCTTTTGCTACTAACCTTGCCTTAAACCGTGGAGGCTCATTAGGAGACAAACCTTCCTTTCTTTTAAATATCCACTTGCAGCGGACAGCCTTCTTTTGTTTAGGCAAGTGCACAACATCCCATGTGCCATTCTTCTCAAGCGATTGCATCTCTTCTTGCATCGCACCTACCACTTCTCTTTATCAACCGAAGCAATGGCTTCAGTATATGTAGCTGGTTCAATATCATGCTCCACTTGTTCAGCACAACTCAAAGCATAATCAACAATATCACATTCTTGAATTAATCGGGTAGGAGGTGCAATATTTCTCTTAGGGCGGTCAGCAGCAATAGACCGTCCTTGTCGCTGAACAATAGGTGGTGAAGGTGGAACATCATTATCATCATTGTTGGTTTCAGGAACCACATTTTCATTCTCCTTTGCGTGCTCCACCTGCACGCCAATTATGTGCTGCTCATCATCAGAAACATCAGGAGAATCAATAGCATCAGAAATATGAGTAGACGGACTATCATTAAACATAACCGCCTCATTAAAAACGACATTCTTGCTCAACATATTTTTGTTAGTTTCAGGATTCCATAATCTATATGCCTTAACTCCTGAACCATAACCAAGGAAGATGCACTTAACAGCCCTTGGCTCCAACTTTCCATTATCAACATGAGCGTAAGCAGTGCAACCAAAAAGTCTCAAATCTGAATAATCAGCAGGCGAACCAGACCATACCTCAATTGGAGTTTTCTTATCAAGTGGAACAGAAGGTGACCTGTTGATGAGATAACATGCGGTGGAGGCTGCTTCAGCCCAAAAACTTTTATGCATCTTTGCATTAGACAACATGCAGCGAGCCCTCAAAATAATGGTCCTGTTCATGCGTTCAGCCACGCCATTCTGTTGAGGGGTGTACGGAATGGTATGATGTCTTACCATCCCATCATTGCTGCAAAACTCATCAAATTCATTTGAACAAAATTCCATACCATTGTCAGTACGGAGTATCTTAACCTTCTTTTCAGTTTGGGTTTCTACCATAACTTTCCACTTCTTAAAAGCATTAAAAACATCAGATTTATGTTTCAGGAAATATGGCCACACTTTCCTTGAGTAATCATCAATAATAGTAAGCATGTAATTAGCGCCACCATTAGAAGTTCTACGGGACGGACCCCAAACATCAGCATGTACATAATCTAAAATGCCTTTGGTGGTATGAACGGAAGCATTAAATTTTACTCTTTTATGCTTACCAAAGATGCAGTGCTCACAGAACTCAAGCTTACCTAAATCGCAGCCATCAATTAGCTCTCTCTTTGCCAATTCTGCCATGCCAAGCTCACTCATATGTCCAAGACGCTTATGCCAAAGGTTAGTCTTACTAGATTCATCAGAACTAACAGCAGCAGCAATACCAGGCAAAGTGCTACCTCTAAGGACATATAATTTCGCAGAATTCATATCACCAATCATAATAATTAGAGAACCTGATGATACCTTCAAAAGTTTGTTCCCACCTTTGTACTTGTACCCGTCACAATCAAGGGTACTCAAAGAGATCAAATTCCTCGCCATGGAGGGTATGTGTTTCACTCCTGTCAACGTGCGTGTCATCCCATCATGGGTCTTGATCTGAACAGAACCAATGCCAACAATGCTGCACTGGTTGTCATTCCCCACACGCACAAAATCTCCACTCTGCACAGACTCATAAGAACTGAACCAATCTTTGTTACAACAAATATGAAACGAACATGCAGTATCAAGAATCCATTCATCATCACGTGAAACACATGCAGCCAAGACAGCTAAGCAATCTCCATCAGAACTATCACTACCATCATTACCAGCAACAACAGCAGCCTCACCCTTACCGGTGACAACGGCAGCCTTACCATTACCATCATTATTTTTCGGTTGGTAAGTTCCGTTCCTTTTCTCCTTGTTCTGCAGCTTCCAACAATCATCAATATTGTGGTTAGATTTCTTACAATACCTGCAGAACTTGTCACGTCCTTTGGACTTTGAGCGGCCTCTGTCGCCCTTGCTCTTATCTCTGTTGTTGTGGTAGTAGTTATCTCGCTGCTCAGGCCTGCCACGGACCTCTAATGCCTCCGCCTTGGAGGACGAACTTTCAGCCTGCACCATAGATTTCATTTTCTCCTTTTGTTGGAGAGCATCATAAACTTCCGCGAGAGTTAGTTTGTCGCGGCTCAATAATATGGTGTCACAAAAATTAATGAAAGAATTAGGCAGCGAGCATAAAAGAAGAAGACCTAAATCTTCATCCTCATACTTAACTTCTATAGACTGCAAATCAGAAACAATCTCTTTCCAAGAAGATAGGTGATTCATTACCGAACCTCCCTCTTGCAACTTATGCGAGAACAACTTCATCTTCACATGCAATCTGCCCGTGAGATCCTTGGACAAACAGATCTCCTCTAGTTTGACCCATAACTCGGCGGTGGTTTTCTCGTGCAGCACTTCTTGCAGAATATTATTGGACAGATGGAGTTGAATCAACGATAAAGCCTTACGGTCTTTCCGCTTCTCCGCATCGGTCCCGGTATCCTTTACTTTCTCGCCAAAAGCATCGATCGCTTCATCCAGATATGAAGATTGGGCGAGAATCGCCCTTATCTTCACTTGCCACAAAGCAAATCTCGTGGTGTAGTCCAGCTGCGGTAGATCGAACTTTAGTGACGACATCTCGTAAACCCTAGATCCAAAGAACACGGGCTCTGATACCACTTGTTAGAATCGAGATGCACAATAAACGAAGAACGAAAAGTAAAACACTGCAGGGGACACGAGATTTTAAGGTGGAAAACCCTTGCAACACACAAGGGAAAAACCACGGGCGCCAGCTAGCAAAACTTCACTATTTCGGTGGTGTTTACAAACGCCGTGGGTGTACAATGATGCGACAAAACCCTAGCGGCGGCTTACAGGGAAAATATATAGACGGTGGCAACGATCCGTACCAAGCCTACCGGTGACGGGCCTCGCTCCGCTCGTCATAAGTTAGCCTCTTCTTGGAATTTGGATCACAATATAACACTTCTGGTCTCTCCACTTCAAAGGGCAGTTCATAAAATCCATCAACAATCAAAACATTCATTATGTCTAGTATTCTAGTATAATCCAGACAACCAATTAAGATATGAAGAACACCATGTTCTCTGGTATAGGACATATCTACTTTGATTGTTTTGCCAAATAAAGTACCCAGACCCCACAAAGCTAGGAAATATCCTCTTCTCTTTGGTGGAATACCATGCATATATACCCAGATCTTAGGCAACAAACAAACCGGCTGAACTTTCGGAGTAACTTGCTCAAAAGATAATTTGAGATCACTGTTTGGAACATGAAAAGTGCCAAAAACCTCCAACCTTTCAAGCTCCAACTTTCTTGGGAAACACACCTTAAAGGTATTCTTGGTAACCTGATTCACTTCCCAATTGAACTGATATGTTGAATTGATGCTTTTGTTGTAGTGGACATATTATATTTCTCTTGACTTTCAGCATGAGCACTACTAAAATCACCTTCATGTCTCTTCAATCTGGACTTCATGTTCCAATTTCTAAACTCATTCTTCACAATTGAATCTCCACCAGGACATTTTGTTCTATCCTTGAACAAATAACAAACAAAGCAGAAAGCTGCATCTTTTTCAACACTATACTCAATCCATGGAAATTCTTTAAACCAAGCACGACAAAAACGACGCTCTCTTCCACTTTTATTTGTACTCGAAAACTTATGATTATTCGGTTGACATGGCCCCATCTCAATGTATCTCCTTCTTACTATATCTTGGTCATTGACGGCATACCTCTTGATAGGAATCCGCATCCTAGGATCATGTTTGAGTGCCCCCAAATCTGCCTGCATTTCTTCTTGTTCATACTCCTCATTAATTTCTTCATCATCTTCTACAATTGGGGCTGATGTTGCACCTCTTCTCTCCGGTTCACTCGCTGGATTATGTTCTACATCCGGTGTTTGCACTACCGCCAATTGCAAATTGTTCTCGGCCTGATTTGGAGAAGAACTCGATGCGGCAACAGTCTGATTTGGAGTGGATGTTTCATCTGTCTTTTTTTGCTTTTGAGGCCTTTTCCATAATGCAAATATACTACTGCTACTAGCAATACCTTTCTTCTTCATCTACGTTACAAAGAAACACAGAAAATTGAAGGGAAGTTAAAATTTATCTAGGAAATAAGGGCTAGGGTACTACCATCTACAAAACATGAAGAATATGGAATTTGGGGGAAAAGTACCTGGACAACACGGTCCGTCGCCGTCGCCTGCTGTGCTGGGTGCCCGTCCATCGCCTGCTGCAGGGTGCCCGCCGATCGCCGTCGGTTGCCGTCCGAGATTTATCGATCTGATATGTTTTCTGCTGGGTGCCAAGGTGTGCCGCCGCCCGACGCATGTGCCTCTCCCTCTAGTTTCGTCGATCGAAACGGCGCAGGAGCCAGGAGCGGAGCGACGGTTCAGCTAGCGATCAACCGATCGATCGACTCGGTGTGGGCTGCGCAGCCTGCGCTGGCGCAGAACTCATGGGCTGGCACTAGAATGAACTCAATCTCTAACTAATGGACCAGCCAGCCACGGATACTATATGTACATAAATTTATTTTGGGCCAAAACATTGGTAAATACAGGGGCATACCCCCAGCGCCGCCTCTGGTGACAGCCATGCCTTAGTTGCATGTATCTAATAAAATTTTCCAATACGCAATTTTATTATTCTAGAACAAAGGTTCCGGAAACCACATTTGATTTTTTTGATAAAAAATGTATTAATATCGCGAAGATATCAATTACACCCAGTCTTTGCAACAATGCAATACTTTGATGGCATCACAGATACACATAGCCAAAAGCAATAAGAAGAAGAAGAAGCTAAAAAAAAGTTCCGCTACAGTGTTACAATCCTCACAGTAGCAGCACAATCACCACCAAGACCATACCTAAAGTCTAAGTTCTCCAAAACCGGTGACTCCAAGAAGGAAATATTGCAATATCTGCGTCATCGCCCAATCATATATCTTGGTTGTCACCCTGAAGATAGTCCCCACTATCAAAACAATGCATTCAACAAGCCCATTGCCAGATACAACCAATTAAAACTATACCTTTGATTTTCACCCTGAAAGGTAAACTTTGAACTTCACTTGTGTCATCGCCCCCACTTATATACTACTCCTACGAATTCTGAAATTCCATGAAAGTTCCTCATCGATGCAAAGGCTCAAATCACCAGTACTTGTCGTCCAATATCGACTTCCATGACATTCTCTGCCTCCAACTTTACCATAGAACCAAAAATGTCCCGTGAAGATAATACAGAGTAGAGCTTTTACGCCACTCCCTCCTGAACCAAAGGATCGTAAAAAACATAGGTTTGTACAATCGAATCCCACCGGATCCAGAAAACTCCAGGCATAAGGTGCCCATGGGATTTCACCAGCAAAGCCTTCCGGAATACAAAATTCCGGTCAAAATCAAGGAGGACAGGCATCAAAAAAATATCTTCTCCCAAGAGAAATCCTAGGACCACCACCTTTATTCAGGTCGAACCACGATGCAACTAACCATATCGGCCGCCTGGCCCACCAAAAAAGGATGGAAGATCAAAGGCGACCCTGGCCGCCACACCACCACACGACGAGCATCACCATGGTGGAGGAGATCGGGTCGACTGCAAGGCAGCCACATGCGAAGCAGCTGTGGCCCTTCAGGCCTAGATGGGACTAGAGCGTCGTGAGCTGCACACCGCCTTACTGTCGTCACCATGCTTGAATAGGCTCTGCGCCACGCCACAATCACCTGACTCCAGCCGAAGTGCGGCGTTGAGACGATGACCAAGGGCACGCCTCCAACGCCAGATTAATGCTAGGGGGTCATCATTGAGCCGCCATCCGCCGCGCCGCCATGAAGCCTAACGCTCACCACGTCCTCCATGGTGTTAGCGTCATATGCCGCAGCCCTTCCGGCCCAGACGGTCCTAGACCACCGTGAGCCGCGTGCCACCGTACTGCACCACCGTCCCAGACCTCCACCACCGTGCCTGAACAGGCTCAGCGCCACGCCACGATCACCTGACTGCAACCAAAGTGCATCGTTGTGACCATGACCAAGGGTGTGCCTCCATCGCCAGATTAGTGCCAAGGGATCATCACCGAGCCGCCGCCCTCCGCGCCGGCCTGATGCCTAACTCGCACAACGTACTCCATTAGGTTAGCATCCCACGCCGCATCCCCGCATGGGATGAGACGAGCACTCCATTCCCCCTCCCCGCTCACTGTCGGAAGCGAGCAGGCTTTGCCCCGCCGATGCCCTAGTGGCGGCGGGGAAGGGGGTGACGAGGTCTTGGGTGGCTCAGGCAACGGCAATGGTTTTGCCCCTCATGTCGCCTCGAGGGGACGAGACAAGATTGGTTTTCTGTATTCGCCTTCAATGCAGGAACCATTCATCTAGAGTTCTTTTCCTAGTACATGCCTACGACTCCATTGATGAAATAGTGAAATAAATCTGTTGTTCAAATCAATACAATTTTGCCCTTTTGAAAACGGTGATTAACAAGTGACCTGTCATGACCCTATATACCTACTGTACCGATAGGTGATGATCGATCGTCTCCACTTTGCTGTCAACACCCGGATTTTTAAGTCCAGATGCCTATTTTGCGAGACATAACAGTTGAATATCATAGAGTCATCATTCATTACAATACCATAGTAGTCATTACATAAAAAGGATCACATGATCCAGTCTCATTACAACACTTGATCTAATGATCATTACACAAATACGTAGCGGAAGCGAAGTAGTAGTGGACTATCTATTTCACAGGCAATGCTTGACGTTAGAAGAAGCTCCTAGTTGTCGTAGACGTCCTGTTGGCCGTCATCTTCATACTGTTGTTCAGCTTCATAGTCTGGCCATTTGAATAGCCAGGGACACAGTCGTGAATACTTTCAAGTACTCGCAAACTAATACTAGTGTAAGCACTAATAGTTCTATTGAGAGTGTTCTAAGCTCTAGGGTTATTTGCATAAAGCCAATTTTAGTTCATAAACACTTTAGGAAAAGACTCCTCATATGCTAACTAACTCCAGTGGGAACATTAGTGTCATTCCCACAACTCTGTTGCGAATCAAATCAAAGTCACCTTTCAAATTCAATTCACCAGTCATATTTGAGGAAAATTTCTGATGACGGAACAGTATGGCCTTTCCAACTGTCCATGACCGCGGACGCGGCTATTCGAATAGGTTTACACTCTGCAGAGATTGCACACTTGTGCCACAACATTTGATTACATCCGTCAAGGATAACCCTGAATAATCGTAACTCAGTACGCGGATCATCAACCATTAACCTTTCACTTACACCTCCTAGTATAGGCACCTCTCCCCATGAGCTTGGCCTCCCGGTGATAGCCAACTGTTATCCTGGGAAATGCACAGGGCTTGGGTCGTACATTCACCTCATTTCACGTCATTTCACTTTAAACGGAGGCAGCCTCGGCATAACCTCTATGACGCTTGTTCAGAGGGAACCCATACTAAGACATAAACTTCTAGTTAAGCCCTACCCATAATCAGGTATTGTGGGGGTACTCGAGAATTGGAATGGTATCGCATCCAACTCAATCATTAGTTTTTATCAAATTCACCAAGTCATTCATGTCACATTCACCTTCAAAATCTTTCAATGGAAATGACTCATCATTCCAAGGTTTTCAAAGTCATTTCAAATAACATGTTCCCATCTAGAGTAGTCATTTTTAATTTAGCACTAGCAACTAAGTGTGAGGGGTGCTAAGTAGTTTGCCTTGCTTCTAGGCTAACTTTGATGCTCTTGTACTAATCCCATACTAACCAAGTAAATCATGAATCAAAAGTAACTTTGATAAATCAAAAATCAATAAAGCTTGTAAAGTAAGTACTTGGGATAGGACCGTTAAGCATAAAGTAAGAATGGGGTGATGCCTTGCTCTGGTTGAGCTTTGCACTTTGCAAGAATATCTGCTTGCCTTGGTTGGTGTATTGATCAAAGTGGTCTTCTTCTCCTTGGAAGTAGACCTCCTCCTCCTCTTGATACTCCTTGGTACTAGCGTCTAAAATCGAATACGACGTATACAATCACCAAACAATTCTTAAGGCTATACTAAGCACACACATGGTTCACACAAGCTATTCATTCCTCATAACCCTAATAACAAAAAGGGGTTTGGCTTGTGTGTTAAGAAAACTTGTAAGAGAGAAATAATTTCCTCTCATTGAATCGTTTTACCATTTAATTTCCTCAAATAATAATAAGGTATGAATTCATGTTGATCAAGGTCAACACTTCATATCTATTATTTGGGAACCATGATTTAAGTGAGGTACTAACCTCATACCATTTCATTCTTACTTTAACAACAATTTAATGTCTCTAAGTAATCCACATGAGATGGTATAGACTAAGTCAATGATAGCCCACAAGTATAGGGGATCGCAACAGTCTTCGAGGGAAGTAAAACCCAAATTTATTGATTCGACACAAGGGGAGACAAAGAATACTTAAAAGCCTTAACAACTGAGTTGTCAATTCAGCTGCACCTGGAAAAGCACTAGTAACATGGGTGATGTGAAAGCAGCAATAATATGAGATCAATAGTAACAGTAACACAGCAGCAGTAGCAGTAACACAGAGGCAATGGCACCAGAAAATAGTTGATACTACTTCTAATGGCATATAGGACCGAGTGAGTATTTGATGATGAAAGATGGACCGGGGTTCCCAGCTATCTACACTAGTGGTAACTCTCCAATAACAAGTGTTGGGTGAACAAATTAGAGTTGGGCAATTGACATAATTATTGTAGCATTAAGACAGAACATCAAGTTTATTAATCATGTAGGCATGTTTTCCATATATAGTCATACGTGCTCGCAATGAGAAACTTGCATAACATCTTTTGTCCTACCAGCCGGTGGCAGCCGGGCCTCTAGGGAAACTACTGGTAATTAAGGTACTCCTTTTAATAGAGCACCAAAGCAAAGCATTAACACTTGGTGAAAACATGTGATCCTCATATCTAAGCCATCCCCTCCAGTTATCCCAGTTGCTGTCACTCTGGGGCCTCGGGTTCCGGACATAGACATGTGCAAACAACTTGTAGATACAATCTAAGCAATAATTATAGAGCTTAAGTCTAAGATCATGCCACTCGTGCACTAGTGACAAGCATTAAACACAACAAGATTGCAGCAACAATAACTTCACAAACTTTATAGATAGACTGATCATAAGGTAACAATTCATCGGATCCCAACAAACACAACACCGATTACATCAGATGGATCTCAATCATGTAAGGCGGCTCATGAGATCATTGTATTGGAGTACATGGGAGAGAGTACCAACTAGCTACTGCTAGAACCCGTAGTCCATGGGGGAACTACTCACGGAGCATGATGGAGGCATTGGCGTCGATGGAGAAGGCTCCGGGGGTCGATCCCCGTCCCAGGTGCCGAAACAGAACCGACCCCCGAAACTAGGTTTCGCGATGGCGGTGACGCTCCAGGAGTCTTTCTGGAGTATGATCGATATATCTGGGGTTTTCGCGTCGTGGGGGAATAAATAGGCAAAGTGGCGATGTCGGTGGAGTCCCGAGGTGGGCTCCCCACACACCGGTGCGCCTGTGGGCCCGACCGCGTCGGCCTATGGTGAGGAGGCCGTGGGCCTCCCCCAGGCTTGCCCTTCTGGCTCCGTGTGTCCCTCGGAAAAATAGGAGGTTTGGCTTTTGTTTCGTCGAATTCCGAAAATATTGCCCGAACAGCTTTTTTGGAACCAAAAATAGCAGAAAACAAGAACTGGCACTGTGGCATCTTGTTAATAGGTTAGTCCTAGAAAATGTATAATAATGATATATAATGCATATAAAACATGTGATAGTGATACATGTAACAAGGATGAAACATCAGAAATTATAGATACGTTGGAGACGTATCAAGCATCCCCAAGCTTAGTTCCTACTTGTCCTCGAGTAGGTAAACGATAAAAAGAAAATAATTTCTGAAGTGACATGCTACCAACATAATCCTGATCCAATAATGATGTAAGGCATGTGAATTGAGATCAAATTATTCAAAGCAAATGTCTAGAGTTGATGTAAGAGATGATAATGCAAGAGTTAAACAAGCTAAAACTTTTCATGAACTATTGCTTTAAAGACCTGAAACCGTACAAAGTTCATTAAAGATGTTTTAAGTATCCAGCGTAGGAGTTCTATTCTTCATTCCAAGCATCAAGTAAATTTTCACAACATAGAAGGATTCAGTCAAGTAAAAATAAACATGAACGTCATGAATCAACTGTTTCGAAGACTACTCAACCGGTGAGCGCAAGCATTTGGTATTGGCACCAGGATATTATGGCAAAAAGAACATTAATGGGGGTTTGTAAGGCCAATGGAAGAAAGTCTCACAAAGCTATAAGTGATCATTAGACAAGAGGAAGTCTTATAATCGAAGCTATGTAAGGAGTAGTGATTGCCATGCAACGGATGCACATAGAGCTATATGTGTATGAAAGCTCTCCAATGGAACTAGTGGGGGTGCATCCAACTTGGTTGCTCACGAAGACCTAGAGCACTTTTGAGGAAGCTCATCATTGGAATATACAACCCAAGTTCTATAGTGTAAATTCCCCACATAGTTATACTAGTAAAACATGAAAACTCTCTCACATGGAGTATAGGTGCTAAACATGAGCACAAATGATGACTATGAATACTTCAGGTGCTAGAACATGAGCACAAGTGTGGATAAAAGATAGTAATGTTGCCCCTTTTTCTTTATTCTTTTTTTTTCTTTTTCTCTATTTTTTTATTTTTTCTATATTTTTTTAGTTTCTCTTTTCGATGGCCTCCATGGCTCTTTTCACTTTTAGGGGCAATATCCTAATATGACAACACACTTTTTGGTACAAATAACTCATAATGAACAAAACATGATGTGTAAAACTGTATGCCTCTGCCAGTGTAGCAGGATGTGCAATGATCTAGCGTAAAATGGGTAAACCACACATTAGCTTTATAGAATCATGCAAAGCAATATATAAATAATAAATGACAACAAGTCATGTAATGTAAAATGGAAATTCCATGGCAATATATCTCGGAACAGCTATGGAAATGCTGTGGTAGGTAGGTATAGTGGATGTTTTGAGGAAGATGTATGGGCTTATGTGTAGGAGAACAAGAGAAAGTCCTCCCACGGGTTTGGATGTACTGGCGAAGTATGCACAATTCTCAATGTGAGCAAAAGGCAATGCACAGTACCGAAGAGGCTAGCAAATTTGGATGGTGGAAGTGCCAAAAACCGTAGCTTAACATTAGTCAAAAAGAACTCACAAGCTTATTGCAAACAACTAGCAGGTTCAACATTAAGAGCATGATTAAAATTCACTCCAAGGAGGGCCGTTCACAGTGGCACAAGTACCCCACTAGATCCCTCGACCTTTAGCAGAACTTAGTTATTAAGATGAACCCTTAGACATGGAAAGCTATCAAGTCCAACTACACCTTCAACCATTTATGTAGAGTTTATGGTACGACACAAGCTTAAAGACAACAATCCACTACTGATTTTAACTTATTTAACCAGCAAGCTTTACCATCTAAATACCTCAAAAACGTTTGCAAAGAATCAGGTTATCAAAACTCAATGATCTACAAGATTATGCAAGTATTTCATTATACCACTACCACATGCAACATTTTCTGAACCAACCAAATAACAATCAATGCTGAGGCTTTCAGCTCTCGCCATGAACATGAATAATAAATTAAGAACACAAGTGTTCAAATGAAAAAGTGGAGCGTGTCTCTCTCCCACACAAGAATGCTAGGATCCAATTTTATTCAGGAAAAAAAAATAAACAAACAAAAATAAAAGCACACAGACGCTCCAAGTAAAGCACATAAGATGTGGAAGAATTAAAATATAGTTTCACTAGAGATGACCTGATAAGTTGCTGATGAAGAAGGGGATGCCTTGGGCATCCCCAAGCTTAGATGGTTGAGTCTTCTTGAAATATGCTTGGGTGATCCACAGGGGCATCCCCAAGCTTAGGCTGTTCACTCTTCTTGATCACATTATATCACCCTTCTCTCTTGACCCTTGAAAACTTCTACCACACCAAACTTCTCATAAACCTCATTAGAGGGGTTAGTACTCAAAAAAATTTAATCCACTTTAGTTCTGTAGTGACACATTGCAAGAACTCAATAAAACATTAGCTACAGCTCTCCACGTCTAGAAAGCCTTACTTAAAGTCCACAAGAGACAATGCAAAAAACAGAGACAGAATCTGCCAAAACAGAACAGCCAGTAAAGATGGAATTTTTCGAGGTACTTCCGTTGCTCAAATCGTAAAAAGTGAAACTAATGAAAGTTGCGTACATATCTGAGGCTTACTCGTGAATTGTTTCAAGATTTTTAGATTTTTCTGCAGAGAGAAAAACTCGAAACCGTGACAGCTAAAAATCTGTTTCTGCGCAGAAATCCAAATCTAGTATCAACATTCTATTAGAGACCTTACTTGGCACAACAATGCGATAATATAAAGATACAAAGGTATTTCTACAGTAGTAACAAGCACCTTGACTCAAATATAAAACAAAAGTTGCAGAAATAAAATAATGGGTTGTCTCCCATAAGCGCTTTTCTTTAACGCCTTTCAGCTAGGCGCATAAGATTTTAATGATGCTGACATGAAAATAGAAAATGAAGCAAAAGGCGCATCGAGAAGTAAATTCGAAACACATTTAAGTCTAACCCGCTTCCTATGCATAGGAATCTTGTACACAAATAAATTCATGAAGAAGAAAGTGACAAGCATAGGAGGATAAAACACGAGTAACTTCAAAATTTTCAGCATGTAGAGAGGTGTTTTAGTACCATGAAAATTTCTACAACCATATTTTCCTCTCTCATAATAATTTCCAGTAGCATAATGAACAAACTCAACAATATAACTATCACATACAGCATGCTTTTCATGATTTACAAACACATAATTTTTATCAAGCTCAAAAATAGTGGGATCAAAACTTTCAAACCCACTTTTTAAAAATCTATAACAAGATGATTGATCATTCTCAAGAGATATGGGACTCCTAGATAAAGTCAAGACCTCTCCAATCCCATTTTCATTAGTAGTACAATTAATATTATCAAGTAACATAGGACCATCATCTAGAGTTTTATCATAAACATTTGCTAAGCAAAACTCTTTAGTACCATGCCTTTCGATATCAGGCACAAACAAAGCATTATCATAAGATTTATCAAAATAGTATGGATTATCATAGATAACAGTAGCATAATTATTCTCACAAGTTTTACTCATAGGAAATATTTCAAGAGAATCCACAGGAACATAACATTCATCCTCCTTTGGTAAGCATGGAGGACAATCAAATAGTGTAAGAGATAAAGAGTTACTCTCATTAGAAGGTTGGCATGGGTAGCTAATCCATTCTTCCTCATTTTGTTCATCACTCTCCTCCTCTTTTTCATCCAATGAGCTTTCAGGTTCATCAATTTCTTCTTTCACAGGTTCCTGCAAATTGTGAGTGCATTCTTGTGCATGAATGAGTCTCTCTTTATAATCAATGATATAAGGAGTATTGTTGTAATGTTTGATACGTCCAATTTGCATCACTATTTTATATCATAATTTGCTGTTATTCATTGATATATTTCATATTGGGACACAATACTTATGTTATTTCATCTATTTTGCATGTTTCATCATTATTGGAGGATCAAGCACCGGAGCCAGGATTCTGCTGGAAAAAGCACCGTCGAACGCAATATTTCGGAAGATCAACTGTGGGAGGAAATTATACCAAAAATCCTATTTTTCAAGATGATGAAGGAAGCCGAAGGAGGGGCCAGGAGGACCAGGGGCCCACACCCTAGGGCGGCGCGGCCCATGCCCCCGCGCCGCCATGTGGTTTGGGGGGCCCACGACCCCTTTCACCTCCTTTTCTTCGCGAAATCCTTCATCCCGAAAACCTAAGCCACAGAGGGTACCTCGCGAAGTTTACAGCCGCCCGCGCGGGCGGAGAACACCAGAGAAAAGAGCTCTCCGGCGGGCAGGAATCCGCCGGGGAAATCCGGGAGGGGAAATCGACGCCATCGTCACCGTCATCGAGCTGGACATCATCTCCATCACCATCATCATCATCTCCACCATCATCACCACCGTCTCCACCGCTGGACATCGTCATCGCCGTAGCAATTTGGGTTTGATCTTGATTGTTTGATAGGGGAAACTCTCCCGGTATCGATCTCTACTTGTTGTTGATGCTATTGAGTGAAACCATTGAACCAAGTTTATGTTCAGATTGTTATTCATCATCATATCACCTCTGATCATGTTCCATATGATGTCTCGTGAGTAGTTCGTTTAGTTCTTGAGGACATGGGTGAAGTCTAAATGTTAGTAGTGAACTATGGTTGAGTAATATTCAATGGTGTGATATTTAAGTTGTGGTGTTATTCTTCTAGTGGTGTCATCTGAACGTCGACTACATGACACTTCACCATTTATGGGCCTAGGGGAATGCATCTTGTATTCGTTTGCCAATTGCGGGGGCCGGAGTGACAGAAACCTAAACCCCCGTTGGTATATCGATGCAGGAGGGATCGCAGGATCTCAGAGTTTAAGGCTGTGGTTAGATTTATTCTTAATTACTTTCTTGTAGTTGCGGATGCTTGCAAGGGGTATAATCACAAGTATGTATTAGTCCTAGGAAGGGCGGTACATTAGCATAGGTTCACCCACACAACACTTATCATAACAATGAAGATTATTTAGCCGTATGTAGCGAAAGCACTAGACTAAAAATCCCGTGTGTCCTCGAGAACGTTTGGTCATTATAAGTAAACAAACCGGCTTGTCCTTTGTGCTAAAAAGGATTGGGCCACTCGCTGCAATTATTACTCTCGCACTTTACTTACTCGTACTTTATTCAACTGTTACATCAAAACCCCCTGAATACTTGTCTGTGAGCATTTACAGTGAATCCTTCATCGAAACTGCTTGTCAACACCTTCTGCTCCTCGTTGGGATCGACATTCTTACTTATCGAAGATACTACGATACACCCCCTATACTTGTGGGTCATCATTGTTCTATGCAATAATCAAGGATAGAAGAGACATAATCTTGAAGGACCTTACAAGCAATACAAGTTTCATAATTTTTAGCCATGGAGGATTCTATCTCAGAGGCTCCCATAAATAAAACAAATTGTTCTACTTCTTCGAACCCAAGATGAATATAGTTATTCCAATGATAGTTCATAATTAAAACTTCTTCACTAAAGCCACATTGGAATTTAAGATGTTTAGTATCCTTTTTAGAGCAACAGTTTATATCATGGCGTTTAAGCAAGATTTTAGCAATTGTATTCAATTTTTCTAACACGGCACTCATGACTTTACCCTTTCTTGATTCTCTATAATTCATATATAATTCTATAAGCTCCATACAGGTTATGGGTTCTTCCATAACAACAGTTTTTAATTTTTCGGTTTTTCAAATTTTTATGGATTTTCGGGTATATAAGAAAAATAAACAAGACAAAAACAAACTAGACAAAAGTAAACTAAGCAAAATAATACTAGATAGAAATAAACTAAGCACAAATAAGCTAGACAAAAGTAAACTAAGCAAAACAAAATAAAATAAAAACAGAGAGAGAGGTAGAGTGTACTCCCCAGGTGAACTTATGAGTAGAGCTATGCTCCCCGGCAACGGCGCCAGAAAATAGTCTTGATAACCCACAAGTATAGGGGATCGCAACAGTTTTCGAGGGAAGTAAAACCCAAATTTATTGATTTGACACAAGGGGAGACAAAGAATACTTATAAGCCTTAACAACTGAGTTGTCAATTCAGCTGCACCTGGAAAAGCACTAGTAACAGGGGTGATGTGAAAGCAGCAGTAATATGAGAGCAATAGTAATAGTAACATAGCAGCAGTAGCAGTAACACAGAGGCAATGGCACCAGAAAATAGTTGATACTACTTCTAATGGCATATAGGACCGAGTGTGAGTATTTGATGATGAAAGATGGACCGGGGTTCCCAGCTATCTACACTAGTGGTAACTCTCCAATAACAAGTGTTGGGTGAACAAATTACAGTTGGGCAATTGCCATAATTATTATAGCATTAAAACAAAACATCAAGTTTATTAATCATGTAGGCATGTTTTCCATATATAGTCATACGTGCTCGCAATGAGAAACTTGCATAACATCTATTGTCCTACCAGCCGGTGGCAGCCGGGACTCTAGGGAAACTACTGGTAATTAAGGTACTCCTTTTAATAGAGCACCGAAGCAAAGCATTAACACTTACTGAAAACATGTGATCCTCATATCTAAGCCATCCCCTCCAGTTATCCCAGTTGCTGTCACTCTGGGGCCTCGCGTTCCGGACATAGACATGTGCAAACAACTTGTATATACAATGTAAGCAATAATTATAGAGCTTAAATCTAAGATCATGCAACTCGTGCACTAGTGACTGATACGCGTACAGCACGCGACCATTGGGAACCCCAAGAGGAAGGTGTGATGCGTACAGCGGCAAGTTTTCCCTCAGTAAGAAACCAAGGTTTATCGAACCAGTAGGAGCCAAGAAGCACGTTGAAGGTTGATGGCGGTGAGATGTAGTGCGGCGCAACACCAGGGATTCCGGTGCCAACGTGGAACCTGCACAACACAACCAAAGTACTTTGCCCCAACGAAACAGTGAGGTTGTCAATCTCACCGGCTTGCTGTAACAAAGGATTAGATGTATAGTGTGGATGATGATTGTTTGCAGAGAACAGTAGAACAAGTATTGCAGTAGATTGTATTCGATGTAAAAGAATGGACCGGGGTCCACAGTTCACTAGAGGTGTCTCTCCCATAAGATAAATAGCATGTTGGGTGAACAAATTACAGTTGGGCAATTGACAAATAGAGAGGGCATGACAATGCACATACATGATATGATGAGTATAGTGAGATTTAATTGGGCATTACGACAAAGTACATAGACCGCTATCCAGCATGCATCTATGCCTAAAAAGTCCACCTTCTGGTTATCATCCGAACCCCTTCTAGTATTAAGTTGAAAACAACAGACAATTGCATTAAGTATGGTGCGTAATGTAATCAATAACTACATCCTCGGACATAGCATCGATGTTTTATCCCTAGTGGCAACAGCACATCCACAACCTTAGAACTTTCTGTCACTGTCCCAGATTTAATGGAGGCATGAACCCACTATCGAGCATAAATACTCCCTCTTGGAGTTAAGAGTAAAAACTTGGCCAGAGCCTCTACTAATAACGGAGAGCATGCAAGATCATAAACAACACATAGGTAATAGATTGATAATCAACATAGCATAGTATTCTCTATCCATCGATCCCAACAAACACAACATATAGCATTACGATAGATGATCTTGATCATGTTAGGTAGCTCACAAGACCCGACAATGAAGCACAATTAGGAGAAGACGACCATCTAGCTACTGCTATGGACCCATAGTCTAGGGGTGAACTACTCACTCATCACTCCGGAGGCGACCATGGCGGTGAAGAGTCCTCCGGGAGATGATTTCCCTCTCCGGCAGGGTGCCGGAGGCGATCTCCGAATCCCCCGAGATGGGATTGGCGGCGGCGGCGTCTATGGAAGGTTTTCCGTATCGTGGCTCTCGGTACTGGGGGTTTCGCGACGAAGGCTATAAGTAGGCGGAGGAGATAGGTCAGGAGGCATCACGGGGGCCCCACACGCTAGGGCCGCGCGGGCCCCCCCTGGGCCGCGCCGCCCTAGTGTGGCGGCGCCCCGTGGCCCCACTTCGTCTCTCCTCGGTCTTCTGGAAGCTTCGTGGAAAAATAGGCCCCTGGGCGTTGATTTCGTCCAATTCCAAGAATATTTCCTTACTAGGATTTCTGAAACCAAAAACAGCAGAAAACAACAACTGGCTCTTCGGCATCTCGTTAATAGGTTAGTGCTGGAAAATGCATAAATATGACATAAAGTATGCATAAAACATGTAGATATCATCAATAATGTGGCATGGAACATAAGAAATTATCGATACGTCGGAGACGTATCAGCATCCCTTTTCTGCTCATCCCGAGCAGGTAAACGATAACAAAGATAATTTCGGAGTGACATGCCATCATAACCTTGATCATACTATTGTAAGCATATGTAATGAATGCAGCGATCAAAACAATGGTAATGCAATGAGTAAACAAATGAATCATATAGCAAAGACTTTTCATGAATAGTACTTTCAAGACAAGCATCAATAAGTCTTGCATAAGAGTTAACTCATAAAGCAATAATTCAAAGTAAAGGTATTGAAGCAACACAAAGGAAGATTAAGTTTCAGCGGTTGCTTTCAACTTGTAACATGTATATCTCATGGATATTGTCAATGTAAAGTAATATAACGAGTGCAATATGCAAGTATGTAGGAATCAATGCACAGTTCACACAAGTGTTTGCTTCTTGAGATGGGAGAGTAATAGGTGAACTGACTCAACAATAAATGTAAAAGAAAGGCCCTTCGCAGAGGGAAGCATTGATTGCTATATTTGTGCTAGAGCTTTTATTTTGAAAACATAAAGAGAGCATAAAAGTAAAGTTTTGAGAGGTGTTTGTTGTTGTCAACGAATGGTAGTGGGCACTCTAACCCCCTTGCCAGACAAACCTTCAAAGAGCGGCTCCCATGAATTATTTTTATTTTTGGGTGGCACTCCTTCCAACCTTGCTTTCACAAACCATGGCTAACCGAATCCTCGGGTGCCAACAATCTCGTACCATGAAGGAGTGCCTTTTTATTTTAGTTTTATTATGATGACACTCCTCCCCACCTTTGCTTTCTCAAGCCATGGCTAACCGAATCCTCGGGTGCCGTCCAACAATCACATACCATGGAGGAGTGTCTATTTTTGTAACATTATGATGATTAATTAACTTGGGACTGGGAATCCCATTGCCAGCTCTTTTTGCAAAATTATTGGATAAGCGGATGAAGCCACTAGTCCATTGGTGAAATTTGCCCAACAAGATTGAAAGATAAACACCACATACTTCCTCATGAGCTATAAAACATTGACACAAATCAGAGGTGATAAATTTTGAATTGTTTAAAGGTAGCACTCAAGCAATTTACTTTGGAATGGCGGAGAAATACCATGTAGTAGGTAGGTATGGTGGACACAAGTGGCATAGTGGTTGGCTCAAGGATTTTGGATGCATGAGAAGTATTCCCTCTCGATACAAGGTTTAGGCTAGCAAGGTTTATTTGAAACAAACACAAGGATGAACCGGTGCAGCAAAACTCACATAAAAGACATATTGTAAACATTATAAGACTCTACACCGTCTTCCTGTTGTTCAAACTCAATACTAGAAATTATCTAGACCTTAGAGAGACCAATTATGCAAACCAAATTTTAGCACGCTCTATGTATTTCTTCATTAATGGGTGCAAAGTATATGATGCAAGAGCTTAAACATGAGCACAACAATTGCCAAGTATCAAATTATCCAAGACATTTTACCAATTACTACATGTAGCATTTCCCGATTCCAACCATATAACAATTTAACGAAGAAGATTCAACCTTCGCCATGAATATTATGAGTAAAGCCTAAGGACATATTTGTCCATATGCAACAGAGGAGCATGTCTCTCTCCCACACAATGAATGCTAGGATCCATTTTATTCAAACAAAACAAAAACAAAAACAAACCGACGCTCCAAGCAAAGTGCATAAGATGTGATGGAATAAAAATATAGTTTCACTAGAGGAACCTGATAATGTGTCGATGAAGAAGGGGATGCCTTGGGCATCCCCAAGCTAAGACGCTTGAGTCTTCTTGAAATATGCAGGGGTGAACCACCGGGGCATCCCCAAGGTTAGAGCTTTCACTCTCCTTGATCATATTGTATCATCCTCCTCTCTTGATCCTTGAAAACTTCCTCCACACCAAACTCAAAACAACTCATTAGAGGGTTAGTGCATAATTAAAATTTACATGTTAAGAGGTGAAAAAATCATTCTTAACACTTCTGGACATTGCAAAAAGCTACTGAAAGTCAATGGAATCGAAAAATCCATCAAGCATAGCAAAACAGCAATGCGAAATAAAAGGCAGAATCTGTCAAAACAGAACAGTTCGTAAAGACGAATTTTATTGAGGCACCAGACTTGCTCAAATGAAAATGCTAAAATTGAATGAAAGTTGCGTACATATCTGCGGATCACTCACGTAAATTGGCATAAATTTCTGAGTTACCTACAGAGAATTAGGCCCAGATTCGTGACAGCAAAGAAATCTGTTTCTGCGCAGTAATCCAAATCTAGTATGAACCTTACTATCAACGACTTTACTTGGCACAACAATGCAACAAAATAAGATAAGGAGAGGTTGCTACAGTAGTAATAACTTCCAAGACTCAAATATAAAATAAAAGTGCAGTAGTAAAAACATGGGTTGTCTCCCATAAGCGCCTTTCAGCTAGGCGCAGAAAGTGTGTATCAAGTATTATCAAGAGATGGTGCACCAACATTACCTTGGGTCTTGCACCTACCTTTCTTGTTCTTTTTCTTACTCTTTGATTTAGGGAATACATGTCTACCCCCGGTGTAGAGGTGAATTTTAGGGTGCCTTCTCCCACATCTATGACTGCTCCCAATAGTTTCAGCAGGGATCTTCCGAGTGTGATTTGTCCTGTTCCTGCACATTCAATAACAAGATAATCAATGGATATTGTTCTTCCAAGAATGGTTGTATGCACACCCGCAGCTATTCCCTTAGGAATTATAACAGAGTTATCAATAAGAGTTATTCCTTCTCCCCCTTCAACGAATCCCCAAAGTGCCAAAGATTCATGAATACTCTTAGGCATAAGGCAAAATTCAGACATAATATCACAATTGGCATGAAGAGTTTGATCACCGATAACCACTTTAATAGTGGGATCCCATAATGAAGGTTCAGAGTTCACTAAAACTTGATCAAGACGGTTACGAACATATCTATAATTTTCGTTCAAGCGAGATGCACTTGTCTCAAGAGTGTTTAATCTATTATAAATGCTAATAAGGGCTGAATCAAAGTTATTAGCTGAATCATGTGATGCAACCAACTTCTTTATGGCATTAAAAGCTTGATCCCCATTGCAATGAAGGAAATCTCCTCCCACTAAAGCATCCAAGGCATATCTATAGCGAATCATAAGACCAAAATAAAAGTTACTAAGAAGCAAACTTAGAGTCATTTGAGGTTCAGCTTTACGATAAGAATCAAAAATTCTGGACCAAGCATCTTTAAAACTCTCCTCATCCCCTTGTTTAAAAGTGAAGACTAATTCCTCAGGTGAAGAAGTAACAGGTGCAGAACTAGACATGGTAACAAAAGTAAAATGCAAGTAACTAATTTTTTTGTGTTTTTGATATAGCAAACAAGATAGCAAATAAAGTAAAACTAGCAACTAATTTTTTTGTATTTTGTTTTAGTGCAGCAAACAAAGTAGTAAATAAAATAAAGCAAGACAAAAACAAAGTAAAGAGATTGGAATGTGGAGACTCCCCTTTCAGCGTGTCTTGTTCTCCCAACGGCGCCAAAAACAGTCTTGATACGCGTACAGCACGCGACCGTTGGGAACCCCAAGAGGAAGGTGTGATGCGTACAGCGGCAAGTTTTCCCTCAGTAAGAAACCAAGGTTTATCGAACCAGTAGGAGCCAAGAAGCACGTTGAAGGTTGATGGTGGCGAGATGTAGTGCGGCGCAACACCAGGGATTCCGGCGCCAACGTGGAACTGCACAACACAACCAAAGTACTTTGCCCCAACGAAACAGTGAGGTTGTCAATCTCACCGGCTTGCTGTAACAAAGGATTAGATGTATAGTGTGGATGATGATTGTTTGCAGAGAACAGTAGAACAAGTATTGCAGTAGATTGTATTCGATGTAAAAGAATGGACCGGGGTCCACAGTTCACTAGAGGTGTCTCTCCCATAAGATAAATAGCATGTTGGGTGAACAAATTACAGTTGGGCAATTGACAAATAGAGAGGGCATGACAATGCACATACATGATATGATGAGTATAGTGAGATTTAATTGGGCATTACGACAAAGTACATAGACCGCTATCCAGCATGCATCTATGCCTAAAAGTCCACCTCAGGTTATCATCCGAACCCCTTCCAGTATTAAGTTGAAAACAACAGACAATTGCATTAAGTATGGTGCGTAATGTAATCAATAACTACATCCTCGGACATAGCATCGATGTTTTATCCCTAGTGGCAACAGCACATCCACAACCTTAGAACTTTGTCACTGTCCCAGATTTAATGGAGGCATGAACCCACTATCGAGCATAAATACTCCCTCTTGGAGTTAAGAGTAAAAACTTGGCCAGAGCCTCTACTAATAACGGAGAGCATGCAAGATCATAAACAACACATAGGTAATAGATTGATAATCAATATAGCATAGTATTCTCTATCCATCAGATCCCAACAAACACAACATATAGCATTACAGATAGATGATCTTGATCATGTTAGGCAGCTCACAAGACCCGACAATGAAGCACAATTAGGAGAAGACGACCATCTAGCTACTGCTATGGACCCATAGTCTAGGGGTGAACTACTCACTCATCACTCCGAGGCGACCATGGCGGTGAAGAGTCCTCCGGGAGATGATTCCCCTCTGGCAGGGTGCCGGAGGCGATCTCCTGAATCCCCCGAGATGGGATTGGCGGCGGCGGCGTCTATGGAAGGTTTTCCGTATCGTGGCTCTCGGTACGGGGGTTTCGCGACGAAGGCTATAAGTAGGCGGAGGAGATAGGTCAGGAGGCATCACGGGGGCCCACACGCTAGGGCCGCGTGGGCCCCTGGCCGCGCCGCCCTAGTGTGGCGGCGCCCGTGGCCCCACTTCGTCTCTCCTCGGTCTTCTGGAAGCTTCGTGGAAAAATAGGCCCCTGGGCGTTGATTTCGTCCAATTCCAAGAATATTTCCTTACTAGGATTTCTGAAACCAAAACAGCAGAAAAAAGAATGGCTCTTCGGCATCTCGTTAATAGGTTAGTGCCGGAAAATGCATAAATATGACATAAAGTATGCATAAAACATGTAGATATCATCAATAATGTGGCATGGAACATAAGAAATTATCGATACGTCGGAGACGTATCAGCATCCCTTAGTTTCTGCTCGTCCCGAGCAGGTAAACGATAACAAAGATAATTTCTGGAGTGACATGCCATCATAACCTTGATCATACTATTGTAAGCATATGTAATGAATGCAGCGATCAAAACAATGGTAATGCAATGAGTAAACAAATGAATCATATAGAAAAGACTTTTCATGAATAGTACTTTCAAGACAAGCATCAATAAGTCTTGCATAAGAGTTAACTCATAAAGCAATAATTCAAAGTAAAGGTATTGAAGCAACACAAAGGAAGATTAAGTTTCAGCGGTTGCTTTCAACTTGTAACATGTATATCTCATGGATATTGTCAATGTAAAGTAATATAATGAGTGCAATATGCAAGTATGTAGGAATCAATGCACAGTTCACACAAGTGTTTGCTTCTTGAGATGGAGAGGAAATAGGTGAACTGACTCAACAATAAATGTAAAAGAAAGGCCCTTCGCAGGGAAGCATTGATTGCTATATTTGTGCTAGAGCTTTTATTTTGAAAACATAAAGAGAGCATAAAAGTAAAGTTTTGAGAGGTGTTTGTTGTTGTCAACGAATGGTAGTGGGCACTCTAACCCCCTTGCCAGACAAACCTTCAAAGAGCGGCTCCCATGAATTATTTTTATTTTTGGGTGGCACTCCTTCCAACCTTGCTTTCACAAACCATGGCTAACCGAATCCTCGGGTGCCTGCCAACAATCTCGTACCATGAAGGAGTGCCTTTTTATTTTAGTTTTATTATGATGACACTCCTCCCCACCTTTGCTTTCTCAAGCCATGGCTAACCGAATCCTCGGGTGCCGTCCAACAATCACATACCATGGAGGAGTGTCTATTTTTGTAACATTATGATGGTTAATTAACTTGGGACTGGGAATCCCATTGCCAGCTCTTTTTGCAAAATTATTGGATAAGCGGATGAAGCCACTAGTCCATTGGTGAAATTTGCCCAACAAGATTGAAAGATAAACACCACATACTTCCTCATGAGCTATAAAACATTGACACAAATCAGAGGTGATAAATTTTGAATTGTTTAAAGGTAGCACTCAAGCAATTTACTTTGGAATGGTGGAGAAATACCATGTAGTAGGTAGGTATGGTGGACACAAGTGGCATAGTGGTTGGCTCAAGGATTTTGGATGCATGAGAAGTATTCCCTCTCGATACAAGGTTTAGGCTAGCAAGGTTTATTTGAAACAAACACAAGGATGAACCGGTGCAGCAAAACTCGCATAAAAGACATATTGTAAACATTATAAGACTCTACACCGTCTTCCTTGTTGTTCAAACTCAATACTAGAAATTATCTAGACCTTAGAGAGACCAATTATGCAAACCAAATTTTAGCAAGTTCTATGTATTTCTTCATTAATGGGTGCAAAGTATATGATGCAAGAGCTTAAACATGAGCACAACAATTGCCAAGTATCAAATTATCCAAGACATTTTACCAATTACTACATGTAGCATTTCCGATTCCAACCATATAACAATTTAACGAAGAAGATTCAACCTTCGCCATGAATATTATGAGTAAAGCCTAAGGACATATTTGTCCATATGCAACAGCGGAGCGTGTCTATCTCCCACACAATGAATGCTAGGATCCATTTTATTCAAACAAAACAAAAACAAAAACAAACCGACGCTCCAAGCAAAGTGCATAAGATGTGATGGAATAAAATATAGTTTCACTAGAGGAACCTGATAATGTGTCGATGAAGAAGGGGATGCCTTGGGCATCCCCAAGCTAAGACGCTTGAGTCTTCTTGAAATATACAGGGGTGAACCACCGGGGCATCCCCAAGCTTAGAGCTTTCACTCTCCTTGATCATATTGTATCATCCTCCTCTCTTGATCCTTGAAAACTTCCTCCACACCAAACTCAAAACAACTCATTAGAGGGTTAGTGCATAATTAAAATTTACATGTTAAGAGGTGAAAAAATCATTCTTAACACTTCTGGACATTGCAAAAAGCTACTGAAAGTCAATGGAATCGAAAAATCCATCAAGCATAGCAAAACAGGCAATGCGAAATAAAAGGCAGAATCTGTCAAAACAGAACAGTTCGTAAAGACGAATTTTATTGAGGCACCAGACTTGCTCAAATGAAAATGCTAAAATTGAATGAAAGTTGCGTACATATCTGCGGATCACTCACGTAAATTGGCATAAATTTCTGAGTTACCTACAGAGAATTAGGCCCAGATTCGTGACAGCAAAGAAATCTGTTTCTGCGCAGTAATCCAAATCTAGTATGAACCTTACTATCAACGACTTTACTTGGCACAACAATGCAACAAAATAAGATAAGGAGAGGTTGCTACAGTAGTAACAACTTCCAAGACTCAAATATAAAATAAAAGTGCAGTAGTAAAAACATGGGTTGTCTCCCATAAGCGCTTTTCTTTAACGCCTTTCAGCTAGGCGCAGAAAGTGTGTATCAAGTATTATGAAGAGATAGTGCACCAACATTACCTTGGGTCTTGCACCTACCTTTCTTGTTCTTTTTCTTACTCTTTGATTTAGGGAATACATGTCTACCCCCCGGTGTAGAGGTGAATTTTAGGGTGCCTTCTCCCACATCTATGACTGCTCCCAATAGTTTCAGCAGGGATCTTCCGAGTGTGATTTGTCCTGTTCCTGCACATTCAATAACAAGATAATCAATGGATATTGTTCTTCCAAGAATGGTTGTATGCACACCCGCAGCTATTCCCTTAGGAATTATAACAGAGTTATCAATAAGAGTTATTCCTTCTCCCCCTTCAACGAATCCCCAAAGTGCCAAAGATTCATGAATACTCTTAGGCATAAGGCAAAATTCAGACATAATATCACAATTGGCATGAAGAGTTTGATCACCGATAACCACTTTAATAGTGGGATCCCATAATGAAGGTTCAGAGTTCACTAAAACTTGATCAAGACGGTTACGAACATATCTATAATTTTCGTTCAAGCGAGATGCACTTGTCTCAAGAGTGTTTAATCTATTATAAATGCTAATAAGGGCTGAATCAAAGTTATTAGCTGAATCATGTGATGCAACCAACTTTTTTATGGCATTAAAAGCTTGATCCCCATTGCAATGAAGGAAATCTCCTCCCACTAAAGCATCCAAGGCATATCTATAGCGAATCATTAGACCAAAATAAAAGTTACTAAGAAGCAAACTTAGAGTCATTTGAGGTTCAGCTTTACGATAAGAATCAAAAATTCTGGACCAAGCATCTTTAAAACTCTCCTCATCCCCTTGTTTAAAAGTGAAGACTAATTCCTCAGGTGAAGAAGTAACAGGTGCAGAACTAGACATGGTAACAAAAGTAAAATGGAAGTAACTAATTTTTTTGTGTTTTTGATATAGCAAACAAGATAGCAAATAAAGTAAAACTAGCAACTAATTTTTTGTATTTTGTTTTAGTGCAGCAAACAAAGTAGTAAATAAAATAAAGCAAGACAAAAACAAAGTAAAGAGATTGGAATGTGGAGACTCCCCTTGCAGCGTGTCTTGATCTCCCCGGCAACGGCGCCAGAAAACAGTCTTGATACGTGTACAGCACGCGACCGTTGGGAACCCCAAGAGGAAGGTGTGATGCGTACAGCGGCAAGTTTTCCCTCAGTAAGAAACCAAGGTTTATCGAACCAGTAGGAGCCAAGAAGCACGTTGAAGGTTGATGGCGGCGAGATGTAGTGCGGCGCAACACCGGATTCCGGCGCCAACGTGGAACCTGCACAACAACCAAAGTACTTTGCCCCAACGAAACAGTGAGGTTGTCAATCTCACCGGCTTGCTGTAACAAAGGATTAGATGTATAGTGTGGATGATGATTGTTTGCAGAGAATAGTAGAACAAGTATTGCAGTAGATTGTATTCGATGTAAAAGAATGGACCGGGGTCCACAGTTCACTAGAGGTGTCTCTCCCATAAGATAAATAGCATGTTGGGTGAACAAATTACAGTTGGGCAATTGACAAATAGAGAGGGCATGACAATGCACATACATGATATGATGAGTATAGTGAGATTTAATTGGGCATTACGACAAAGTACATAGACCGCTATCCAGCATGCATCTATGCCTAAAAAGTCCACCTTCAGGTTATCATCCGAACCCCTTCCAGTATTAAGTTGAAAACAACAGACAATTGCATTAAGTATGGTGCGTAATGTAATCAATAACTACATCCTCGGACATAGCATCGATGTTTTATCCCTAGTGGCAACAACACATCCACAACCTTAGAACTTTCTGTCACTGTCCCGATTTAATGGAGGCATGAACCCACTATCGAGCATAAATACTCCCTCTTGGAGTTAAGAGTAAAAACTTGGCCAGAGCCTCTACTAATAACGGAGAGCATGCAAGATCATAAACAACACATAGGTAATAGATTGATAATCAACATAGCATAGTATTCTCTATCCATCGGATCCCAACAAACACAACATATAGCATTACAGATAGATGATCTTTATCATGTTAGGCAGCTCACAAGACCCGACAATGAAGCACAATTAGGAGAAGACGACCATCTAGCTACTGCTATGGACCCATAGTCCAGGGTGAACTACTCACTCATCACTCCGGAGGCGACCATGGCGGTGAAGAGTCCTCCGGGAGATGATTCCCCTCCGGCAGGGTGCCGGAGGCGATCTCCTGAATCCCGAGATGGGATTGGCGGCGGCGGCATCTCTGGAAGGTTTTCCGTATCGTGGCTCTTGGTACTGGGGGTTTCACGACGAAGGCTATAAGTAGGCGGAGGAGATAGGTCAGGAGGCGTCACGGGGGCCCCACACTCTAGGGCCACGCGGGCCCCCCCTGGGCCGCGCCGCCCTAGTGTGGCGGCGCCCGTGGCCCCACTTCGTCTCTCCCTCGGTCTTCTGGAAGCTTCGTGGAAAAATAGGCCCCTGGGCGTTGATTTCGTCCAATTCCGAGAATATTTCCTTACTAGGATTTCTGAAACCAAAAATAGCAGAAAACAACAACTGGCTCTTCGGCATCTCGTTAATAGGTTAGTGCCGGAAAATGCATAAATATGACATAAAGTATGCATAAAACATGTAGATATCATCAATAATGTGGCATGGAACATAAGAAATTATCGATACGTTGGAGACGTATCAGTGACAAGCATTAAACACAACAAGATTGCAGCAACAATAACTTCACAAACTTTATAGATAGACTGATCATAAGGTAACAATTCATCGGGTCCCAACAAACACAACACCGATTACATCAGATGGATCTAAATCATGTAAGGCAGCTCATGAGATCATTGTATTGGAGTACATGGGAGAGAGAGTACCAACTAGCTACTGCTAGAACCCGTAGTCCATGGGGGAACTACTCACGGAGCATGATGGAGGCGGTGGCTTCGATGGAGAAGGCTCCGGGGGTCGATCCCCGTCCGGCACGGTGCCGAAAGAGGAACTTCTGACCCCCGAAACTAGGTTTCGCGATGGCGGCGGCGCTCCGGGAGTCTTTCTGGAGTATGATCGATATATCTGGGGTTTTTGTGTCGTAGGGGAATATATAGGCAAAGGGGCGATGTCGGTGGAGTCCCGAGGTGGGCTCCCCACACCCCGGCACGCCTGTGGGCCCAGCCGCGCTGCCTTATGGTGAGGAGGCCGTGGGCCTCCCCCGGGCTTGCCCTTCTAGCTCCGTGTGTCCCTCGGAAAAATAGGAAGTTTGGCTTTTGTTTCGTTGAATTCCGAGAATATTGCCCGAACTGCTTTTTTGGAACCAAAAACAGCAGAAAACAGGAACTGGCACTGTGGCATCTTGTTAATAGGTTGGTCCCAGAAAATGTATAATAATGATATATAATGCATATAAAACATGTGAAAATCATACATAAAACAAGCATGAAACATCAGAAATTATAGATACGTTGGAGACGTATCAGTCAACACATCACTTTGAATTGCTTAGGACCATGATTTAAATAAGAGGGAACCTCTCATACTATTTGAGAAATCATTTTGGATAAGTTTAAATGGACTAGAAATGGCCACATAGGCACTATATTGCTCTAGTCCATGATCATACAAACAACTCTGTGATGTTTTTGCATAAACATGTAGAGTATGTGAAATGTGATTTATGAGAGTTGGAATCAACTCAAAATCACTTAGGGTTTATTTTTAATAATTGTTTGAAGTTACAAAAGTCCCTGCCTTGTTATTTTTGTCACATTAATTCTACAAACAATTTTGAGATGAGACCAGTGGGGTTAGATAGAGCTTTTTACAAGCTTTCCAACAATACTAACTTCATCAAATTTGTCCCAGTGGATTTGAAACTCTTCAATTTTGAAAAATGCATCTGTGAGCAATTTTGAATTAAACAGAAATTCGGATTTGAATTTAACGGGCCGGCGGGAAAACGAAATGGGGTGTTCAGACGAAAAGTAAACAGGCCGGCCCAGCTAGCGTGTCTCGTACGCCGCGGGCCGCCTGGCAGTGGGAGCCACTCGTCAGTGGGTCTTAACGGGCGAAGAGGTAAGTTCTATCCTGAGCCGCAGGATTAGAAGAGAATGCGACGGCTCGCGTTCATCATTGACGGCAACGAGAGGCGCGGCTACTGGCGGAGAGGCTAGGGGGTGGGAGGCTCACCGGCAGTGCGGCGATGGTCGGCGACATGCTGCGGCGAGGTTGTCGACAACGGGGAAGCAGCTGGTAGCTGTGGCGTCTCCAACGGTGGCCGAAATCGTCGGCGAGCTTCTCAGCACCTCCGCGGCTCCGGCGATCAAATTGGGTGGCTACGGTGAAGATTGGAGAGGGGAAAGAGGCCGAGGAGGCTTAGTGAGATGATAGGAGGTGAGTGGTGTGTGAAATCCGTCGTGGGAGGGCCTCCTTTTATAGCGGCGAGGTGAGGCCAGGGTACTACGGTGAGGTCATCGGTGGCGACACGTCTACAAGGGCGGAGGGGTCATGGAGATGACGCAGGCGAGCAGACGACGTCATGGCTGTGACGCAGGGCGTGATTGCGTTGAAAACGAGGGTCCGTGGCGCTCGTCATCGTCCTCGCGTCCTGGCATCTGTGGCGGATGGCGTCGGCCATGGTGTCATGCACAGGGTTCCCGCGGCCAAGAGGCCATGTCTATGGCGTTGCTGGTGACGTCGTGGAGCTGGTGGTGCAGAGAGAAGGTGCGGGGGTCAACGGAGCTGGCCAGGCGATGTCGTGGCCGTGCGCGTCTGTGACGCTCACTGTGCGCGCTCTGGTGTGCGTGGGCGTCTCTGGGTGTGCACGTCCTGGCGCGTGTGGTGCACCGTTGGCTCGAGCCATGGGTCTAGCACGCTCAGGGGAGTGAGAGGAAGCGAGTTGACACGGTCGTGCACGTTGGAGTGCACCAGAGAGAGGGGGAGCAAGAGAGTGGCCATGCCATGCCACGGCATGGTTTGTTTAGGCCAATTTGGTGATGATTCAAAGTACCAATCCTTGTCTATTGTGCTTGGCAATGTTCAGAGAGGTCAGTGGAGTACATTTGATGACCTAGGGTTGATGGTGGAGGCAAAGAACCACTGGATATTGCAATGTGTTGAGTTGGCAGATTTATGTCCACAAAGTGTTTGAGAAAATGGCCGCAAGAAAAATATTTTTGAATTTTTGAATAAATTTTTGTGGGTTATAAACATATAATATTTGGAGTCTACTGGTGGTGGTGGTGGTCAAATTTGAGTTGATTTGCAAAATCACAAAATGGATATGATCTTAGTTTTGCTTTATGGTTGCAACTTTGCTTGATCACCATTTGAATTTGAGACAGAATTTGCAGGGGTTATTTTGGGCAAAGTTGTTCACCTTGATGTTGTCTTGGATGAGGTGCAAAGAGTTGGCATAGTGTAGTTTAAAAATCTTCCAAACCAGAGGCTCAAAGAGGGCATCAGGCTAAGATTGTCAATTTTGACCATTAGTGCATGTGAGCTCATTTTGATTTCAAATTTGAGTTGATTTGAGATTCTTTGATTCCAAAAGTGTTTATAAGTGTTTAGTAACTATATCCAACTAATGGTGCAAGCCAAAATGGTCTAGGTTCCAGATTTGCAAAAAATGGCATACACCATATGTGAGGTTTTGTGATTTTCTAATTTTATTCCTTTCTTTTGGTTTTTGCTTTTCTTGATGATCACAAGGGATCAAGTGTAAGGTTTTAATACATTGTTAAGGTTGGCAAACACTCATCATGGCAAGATCACTCAAATGCACACCTACTATGCATAACACTATATGCACCATTTAAAGTTTTTGTTAGTTGCTAAATTTCAATTTTGGGATTTCTATTTTCGTGCCCCTGCTTCGTTAGTTGTACTCAGTTTTCCCCAGCTCGTTAGTTTTTCCTCAGTTTTCCCCTCCCTCTAGTTTGAAACCCATCGAAGACGCGGGTTGCCGTCAGGTCGAGGCCTTACCGTTACCGTGAGGTCAGTTCCTCGCTGACCGTCTCGTGCTGACGGGTGGATCCATCTACCGCTGACGCGTGGGCCGTTTTATTTACTGATTGTATACGCGGTGCTGCCAATGACAAATGGGGCCGCTCTATGGGGCTGCCGCAGCCAATGACCAGTGGGTCGTCTATTTATTTATAGTAAATTATATATTGCCGCTCTGTGGGGCCTCCGCAGTCAATGACCGCTGTGGTCGTCTATTTTATTTAGAGAATATAATATAGAGCCGCTCTGTAGGGGCCGCCTCAGCCCATGGCAGGTGACTATTTTCGCAGCTTAATCTAAAGTGACTTTTATGCTAAACATTGTGCATCCCGGCGTTGACCTAGCAGTGGCGGCGAGGATGTGGTGCTCGAATAATAGTGGAAATGCGATATTATTTTTTACATGCATAATATATAGAAAATAGCTAGATCTCTAAATCGATGCATATGAAGCTACATATATATTCTTGGTCATGATCCCCTTAATTATCTAAAGGGGATGGATGCATGGCTTCACGTCGTCGTCGCTTTCATCATCAGTATCTTCGTCGTCTGAGTAGTAGTACCTCCTGCACATTGTTCCGTCAAACACCTTCACTGTGAGCACATCATCGCCTTCATATTTGAAGTGTACGAACCAGCCGAAATCCACACCGTGCGCGATGGCGAATTTCTCCCAGCCCTTGTCGAGGTACATCCGGCCTTGTCCGTCAAATAGGACCTCCACGGTCCAGAGACGAGGACCGCAGTCAGCTGCTCGCAGATACACCTTAGCTGGCTCCTTGCCGTCAAGATAGTCCGCAAATTTTTTTGGGAGTTCCTGCAAAGAGATCGAGCGCCGATCGTTTGAAATTAGGGAACCCTTGAAATTAAAGGTTTTTAGAACATGCCCATAATTAATCACATGCATCATATATGTGGGAACGCGTACGTACCTTCTTGACCAAAGGGTCTTCATAGACGACGATGAAGAACTCCTCTATGATCAATGGCAGTGTTGACGGTGGTGGTGGCAATGATGATGATCCACTTCCCATTCCCCTTCCCCTTCCCCTTCCCCTTCCCCTTCCCCTTCCGGTCCGCGTCCGAGACGTGGAAGCCATGGCAATGGATAAAGTGTATGTGAACGAAGAAGAGAGAGGCAGAACCTATTGACACAAGGGATGGCCGTGTGGGTGTTTATAAGGGAGAGATGACCGTTGTAGGGGTTTACACAATAAAATAAGGAGGAGATGACCGTTGTGGGGGTTTATACACAATAAATTAATTAAGGAGGAGACGACCGTTGTGGGGGTATATATCTCAACAAAAAAAGTAATGCGGACTATGTTGACTAGTTTATCATTTTACGGTGAAAAGTAATGCCTAAGACTACTCATAGTGGGAGTAACTTGGGTAGTAACATAGAGCTATGTTACCATAACATCACATTTTCCAAGATTAGATGAGTCTACAACCTAATTAATATGGCTTTGCATGACACTACACATATGTTACTTCCCACTATGAAGGTAGTAACATAGAGTAGTAACATGTGCATGTTACTACTCTATGTTACTCTCCACTATGACTAGTCTAAAAGAAAAGTAATGGCTACGAGAAATCGGTGATGGTTTATCGTTTTTTGCGTGAAAAGTAATGGCTACAAGAAATCGGTGATGGTTTATCGTTTTTTGCGTGAAAAGTAATGGGTACAAGAAATGGGTGATGGTGTATCATTTTTTGCGTCATAAGTAATGGGTCCAAGAAATGGGTGATGGTGTATCATTTTTTGCGTCATAAGTAATGGGTCCAAGAAATGGGTGATGGTGTATCATATTTTTGCGTGATAAGTAATGGCTACAACAAAATCGGTGATGGTTTATCGTTTTTTGCGTTGAAAGTAATGGCTACAAGAAATGGGTGATGGTGTATCATTTTTTGCGTGAAAAGTAATGGCTACAACAAAATCGGTGATGGTTATCATTTTTTGCGTGAAAAGTAATGCATGGCTACAAGAAATGGGTGATGGTGTATCATTGTTTGCGTGAAAAGTAATGGCTACAACAAATCGGTGATGGTTTATCATTTTTTGCGTGAAAAGTAATGCCTAAAAAGAGTTTATAATTTAGCTCGTGAAAAATAATGCAGAAAACCAAACTTTAGCGTACTAGGTAACCGCCCTTTCGCATACATAGAGTGTGGAAGCTAACCGACGAGAGAGAGAGAGAGGGTGGTGGCCCCGACCAGAGAGAGAGATAGGGGTTATCCTGCCCGTTAGATCATACGATCAACGGTCGGCGGGCATGATCCGCGTGACATGGGCTAGACCAATCAGGGCAATGTTGGGCGTCTGTGAGAGTTTGTGAAGGGAGAGGGCAAAACTGAGTAGTATCAAGAAACCAAGGGCAAGTGAGTAGTAAACAGACTAAGGGATTCAAATATGAGATTTAAAAAATGGAAAATGCGTGTTTTGTACAATGAAACCCATCTTGGCCTACCTCAAACTATTTGCAATACCAATATACATCAGTGTGAGAATTGTGGCCTCATTTAGACAAAGTATGTTTTGGGGAAAGCTGTTTTGGGTAGGGCTTATTATGGAAAACCATGCACCTTCATAGCTACTAGGTGATTTGAGAAGTGGCAATTTGTGGTGAAACTTGATTTATCTATGATTTATCTATGATTTGAGAAGTGGCAATTTGTGGTAAAGACTCCATGAGTAAGTGCCACTCTTTTTCGGATTTTTTTGCACATTAAATAACTCATTTAACTAGTTAATCCCATTTGTTGACTCTCTGTTGACCAGCCACTTGAGGGTAAAACTGAGTATATTGCACTAGCCAGTATTAGCACTCGAGGAGAAAACTGAGCACACAAAAAATGCTAGTATATGACTCGAGGGTATACCTGAGTATATCTAAATTTCCAGGGTTAGACTCGAGGACGCGTGTTGCGGTGCAGACGTGCAAATAGTGGACGCGTAGGACGCGGGTCGCATTTAGGACGCGTAAGCCCCTCCCTCCCTCCCTCTGCACACAGTCGTCTCATTCTCGCTCACGCACGAAACCACCCCTCTCACGTCCCATCAACTTCTCCAAATCGAAAAACCCCAACCGCCGTACGCACGCTACCCTGCCGGCGATGGAGAAGAAGAATGCGCCGGCGGCCGTCGCCTCCGAGCCCGTCAACTCCGAGCCCGTCGCCTCCGCGCCCGTCGCCGCCGAGCAGTCGCCGCCGAGCCCGTCGCCGCCGAGCCGTCGCCGCCGAGCCCGTCGCCGCCCGCGCCGAGCGCGTCGCCTCCGAGGGCGGCGCATCCAAGCGCGGCTCCTCCGTGAACTGGGCCTCTCTCTCGGCTGATGGACCACTTCACCAGATCGGCGAATGCTTGCTGGCGAACGAGGAGTACGCCGACACGTACTCTGCCATGAGGCAAGTCTGTAGAAATTGGCGCTCAGGTTTGCCTGAGCCCGACGTGCACTTGGACGAATGGATCATGCTAGACCACGCCCTTCCACACGTCGCTGTGTTCACCTTCCTCCAACTCGGCACATCACGCTACGTCACCATAGATCTATCGGAAGTTCATACAAGGTTCAACTTCCTCCATATCTACCTCTTTATTTTCAATCTTAAACATCTTAGTGCTGAATGTTATCGTGCTTGCCCAGATACTACTTCGTCGGATTTTGCCGTGGCGTCATCGTGCTTGCCCAGAAGAACCCGCCGCACAAGATACGGCTTCTGAACCCACTCACAAAGAAATACACTATGTTTGAGGCGCAGATGCCATCTATTTTCCTGAAATCAGTCGCTGTGATCAAATCCCCGACTATGGTCTTCGTTACCGCACATTACCCGTCGGAAATTGGTTGGGTCGATGAGAGCACTCCAACTAAGGATATAGATAAAGATTGGGAAAACAGATTTTCGATGAAGAACCATTGTCTGCGTTGCATTACACCGTTCAATGGTGAACTGTATGCACTAGCTGTGGACAATTTAGAGCACGGAAGAATAGTGTGCACCAATGTACAGTTGCAGCAGCGCGCGAGCACTGTCAAGATGGAGACACTAATTTCATTTCCAGAACTTGGACATCAGAAGTTCTACCTCGTGAAGTCGGATGGTGATCTGCTGCTTGTGTTGTTGGTCAGCGTGGCTTTGGCGGGCAGACCATTGGTGTACCGTGTGGACACTCAGAGCCGCTCTCTCCATCCGGTCAGTAACATTGGCATTAATGCCTTCTTCGTGAATTATATCCGGTGTATCTCCGTCGACACCAGAGTGTACCCGACACTTCGACCTGGCTGCATCTACTACACGGATTTGGGTTATATCAGAGAGTACTCTCATGATACAAAGGCCTGGGAGGAGTGGCCAGAACGTGTGGATAGAATAGGAAACTACGGTATGAGAAATGAACACAAGCCATACCGTTTGGAGGATGTATTGGCCGCACACTGCAGACGGAGGGAGTTCAATCAATATTTCCTTGGGGTAATGCACGGCTGGCGCAACGACGAAATATATGAGGAGGACTGAAGAACAAATTCATTCATCCTAATCTTCTTGTTGTCCATACATTGCGTGCGTCTTGTATATTACAACGTTATTGGCTGCTTTTGGCTGCTGTATGCAGTTTCCCTATGTATTATACTTAGCTTTCTGATTATGCAGTTGTCAATTTATCATATACTAGCTTCTACATTTGGTACTAGATTTGCTGCCATATTGGGCAAAAAACGAGGGCCAAAAGGCATAAATAACCCCAGAGATTTGCTACTAGATTTGCTGCCATATTGAAGAAAGACAGAAATAGAAGCTTCTCTAGATTTGATACTAATTTGGTGAAAAAGAAGAGAGAGAAAGAGGGGAAAAGGTGCTCTTAAAAATGCCAATTTGGGCCGAGAGAGACAAAACCCAGCTCCTGCTCACGTGCAACCAAACGCTTCTCGTCCTGTCCCACGCGGTCCCTTTCTACCAGCCCCACGCGACGCGGCCCCACACGTCGCGGCCCCACAGACGACGCGGCGCAACACGCCACAGAACGTCCAAATAAACGGATTCCTTCCCGAGCTCTCTGCGGGTTTCAAACTAGAGAGGGAAAACTGAAAACTAAGGGGCTGGGGAAAACTGAGTACAACTAACGACCCGAGGGCACGAAAATAGAAATCCCTTCAATTTTTGGTAAACCACCTTTCTCATTGATTTGAAATTTGGGATGTTACAAACCCTTCCCCCTTACAAAAGATCTCGTCCCGAGATCTTAAAGAAAACTAGATACTAAAGATATCGGGGAATTCCTTCTTCATATCTTCTTCGCGCTCCCAAGTGGCTTCTTCTTCGGTATGATTGCTCCATTGAATCTTCAGGAACTTGATACTTCTGGTGCGGGTGGTCCTGAAAGCTTCTTCAAGGATGCGAATAGGCACTTCGCGGTATGTTAGGTCCTTGTTCATATCAACAGATCTGTGATCAATGTTCTTGAACACTTCCGTCTTCTCCGGCACTTCTAAGCACTTCCGAAGTAGTGAGATGTGAAACACATTGTGCACAGCGGACATTTCTTTCGGTAGTTCCAGCTGATATGAAACTTCTCCTCGGTGACTCAGAACTTTGAAGGGTCCGACATATCTAGGGGCGAGCTTTCCTCTGAGTTGGAATCTCTGCATTCCTTTGAGGGGTGAGACTTTGAGATACACAAAATCTCCAATATCGAAGGTCATCTCTCGGCGTCTCTTGTCGGCGTAACTCTTCTGTCTTGACTGGGTGGTCTTGAGGTATTCACGGATCTTGTGAACCTTCTCTTCACGGAGAATATCGGGGCCGAAGACTTGACTATCCCCGACTTCTGACCAATTCAGAGGGGTACGGCACTTCCTTCCGTACAGGGCTTCAAAGGGGGCCATTTGTAAGCTGGCTTTATAACTATTGTTGTACGAGAATTCTGCATAAGGCAAGCAATCTTCCCACTTGGATCCATACTCTAACACACAGGCTCTCAACATATCTTCAAGTATCTGGTTGACTCTCTCGGTCTGTCCGTTAGTCTGCGGGTGATAAGTTGTGCTGAAATTCAGCCGGGTTCCTAGTCCTTCATGCACTTTCTGCCAGAATCTTGAGGTGAATTGAGATCCTCTTTCTGACACTATAGGCTTCGGGGTTCCATGCAGGCTGACTATTCTGGAGATGTATAACTCAGCTAGCTTTGGGCCTTGGTAGGTGGTCTTGACGGGGATGAAATGGGCGACCTTGGTTAATCTATCGACCACTACCCAGATAGAATCATTTCCTCTACTTGATTTGGGCAATCCTGTGATAAAGTCCATTCCTACAGAATCCCACTTCCATTCGGGAATCTGTAACGGCTGCAACAGTCCTGCGGGTCGCTGATGTTCTGCTTTGACTCGTTGACAAATGTCATACTTGGCGATGTAGCTTCCAATTTCTCGCTTCATTCCGTGCCACCAAAATTGTTCCTTCGGGTCTTGGTACATCTTGGTTCCTCCGGGGTGAATGGAATACATGGTATCATGGGCTTCCTTCAGAATGACTTGCTTTAGCTCTGAATCTGTCGGCACACACAGGCATCCGTTGTACCACAGAACTCCTTCTTCATCTTCGGTGAATCCTGGTGCCTTTCTTGCAGCTATCTGACTCTTGATTATGTCAATGCTGGAATTTTCCTTCTGAGCTTCCTTGATTTGTCTCATCAAAGTGGGCTGGAGCTCAATGCTCGCTAGGAATCCTTCGATAACTAGCTCTAGTCTAAACTGCTCAAACTCTTGATACAAACTAGGCTGTTCTATTGCGGTCATGGAATTTAACTAACACGACAGTCTACTCAGGGCATCCGCTACCACATTGGCCTTGCTGGGGTGGTAGTGAATCTCCATATCGTAATCCTTGATTAACTCTATCCATCTGCGCTGTCTCATATTCAACTCCTTCTGGGTGAAAATATACTTCAGGCTCTTGTGATCCGAATAGATCTCGCATCGATTACCCATGAGGTAATGACGCCAAACTTTCAAGGCTAAGACTACGGCTGCTAACTCCAAGTCATGGGTTGGATAGTTCTGCTCATGTTGCTTCAGTTGCCTTGATAGGTATGATATCACCTTGCCTTCTTGCATCAAAACACATCCAAGACCAATCTTGGATGCATCACAATAGACGTCGAATGGCTTGGTGATGTCTGGCATGATCAAAATTGGGGCTGTGGTTAATCTGTGCTTGAGTTGTTGGAAACTCTCTTCACACTTATCAGTCCAATCAAACTTCTTGTCCTTCTTCAATAGTTGGGTCATTGGTCTTGCGATGCTGGAAAATCCTTCAACAAACCTGATATGGATATCCGGGCCTGGTACTCTAGGACAGCCATTGATATGATATTTGGGTCTAAGGTTGTACCAGTAGTTTATTATAATCTTGTTATTAGGAGATAATAATGTAGCCAGGTCATGCTGTGGGCCATCTAGGGTTTTAATAGAGTCTGTTTGACTTGGGCCTGTCCAAGTCGAACTAGGTTAGGCCCAATAAGGGGGCCGGCCGGCCAGCTCTCCCTCATATAAGGAGATGGCACGGTTAGGGTTTAGGGTAGTTTAGTTTTGATTCAGATCATGTAGAACCTTGGGTTCCAGTATCACCATCCCTGCGGGGTTGGCCCTATGACGGCGTCTCGGACGTTCGTCTAGTTATCCAATAAAGATGTGTGAGTTCTTGAGTTGTCAAGAGTAATCATATGTGCTTGAGTATCCTTGAATCTGTCAAGGGAGTTCAAGATCTATCGGTCCTATGGATCATCAAGGTGCATCGTGAAAGATCGGGAAACCAGTCCTCAGGCAATCTGATACCAAAGTGGTAGAGACTAGGGTTCTACCGGGTTTAGGGCGGAGGTTGTAAGGGTGGAAGTGAGGGCGGAGAGGTTGGGGAGCTCGGCGCCGGCGGCTGGGCGCCGTCGCGGAGGAAGAAGGAGGCGGCTAGGGTTGGTGCGGCGGGGGCTAGGGTTCTCCCGTCTCCCTTCAGGAGACGAGACAGTAATGATACTGAATTATTGTCTGATTAATCTTGAAGGGATACAAGTGTTTATATAGGAGGACGGCCTCCTCGAAACCCTAATTTACTTGGGCTAAGCCCCTAATTTACTTGGGCTAAGCCCATAACTAGCCACTAGTGGGCTTCCTACGTGTATAGGTCAGACCGACCATAACATCTCTCCCCGCCTTCTCAAACAGCTCGTCCTCGAGCTGAACTTCTGGAAACTGCTGGCGGAGATCTTCAAGCTTCTCCCAAGTCGCCTCGTCCTCGGGCAGGCCGGTCCAATGCACCAAGACGTGCCAAACACCACGGCGCTGCTGGGCCTTCAACACGCGAGCCACACTCGCCGGGGCAGGCTCTAGACGCCCATCCGAAGTAGGTGGAAGAGCTGGTGGTGCAGAAGGAGGGTCGCCCCGGTAGGCCTTCAGGAGGCCGACGTTGAAGACGTCGTGGAGGCGCGAGCCTGCAGGCAACTCAAGGCGGTAGGCGAGCGTGCGATGCGCTCCAGCACACGGAAAGGACCAGCGTAACGAGGTCCCAACTTGCGCCTGGAGCGTGGGTCCAAGGACTGGGTCGTCCGGTGAAGAAGGCGTAGCCAGACCCAATCGCCCACCGCGAACTCCGCCTCGCGATGGTGTGCATCATAGTATTTCCTGGCCAGCTGCTGAGCCTGAAGAAGTCGCTGGCGCGCCTCAGCCAGTATCTCGTCGCGGGTACGCAGCAGGTCATCCGCCGTCTCAGTACGGGCCGTGCCAGCCGTATAGGGAAGCATCGCCGGTGGTGGCCTCCCGTAGACCACCTCAAAGGGAGTAGCGTGCAGCGCGGAGTGGTAGGACGTGTTGTAGCAGTACTCGGCCCACGCCAGCCAGTCCACCCAAGCTCGTGGACGATCCCCGGTGATGCAGCGCAGGTACATGGCGATGATCTTGTTGACGACCTCGGACTGGCCGTCCGTCTGAGGATGAAACGCCGTACTCATGCGGAGCTTCACGCCCGCCAACCCAAAAAGGTCCCTCCAGACGTGACCCGTGAACACAGGATCACGATCACTGACGATGGAGGATGGAAACCCGTGGAGGCGAACGATGCCGTCGAAGAAAGCGCGTGCCACGGACGCCGCCGTATAGGGATGGCCGAGGGCGATGAAGTGCGCATACTTGGAGAAGCGGTCAACCACCGTGAGGATGACGGACTTGCCGCCAACCTTCGGCAGCCCCTCAATGAAGTCCATCGAGATGTCCGCCCACACCTGGGACGGCACGTCCAGTGGCTGTAGCAAGCCTGCCGGACGGAGCGTCTCCGTCTTGTTCCGCTGGCATGTGACACACGCCCGCACCCAGTCTCGCACCAGGGCGCCATCCCCTGGAATGTAAAAATCAGCGCGGAGACGGTGCAGGGTCTTCTGGGCGCCCTCGTGACCTGCAGAATGCGCCAAGGACAAGGCCTGGTGGCGCAGGTCTCCATGATCCGGCACGAAGATGCGGCGGCCATGGAGGAGTAGTCCCTCGTCCAGGCGCCAGGGCGCGGCCAGCTCGCCGTCGGCCAGGCGCTGGCGCAGCTGCTGCGCATCCGCAGCCGTGGCAGTAGCGCGGCGAACCTCGTCGATGAAGACGAAAGATGGCCCGGAGTGGATGCAGAGGGCTGCACCGACTGTGGGTGCGTCCGCAGCATCGTCAACGTCTCGGCGGGACAGGGCGTCGGCGACTGTGTTGAGGCGGCCGGGGCGGTACTCGACGGTGAAGTCGAAGCCGAAGAGCTTGCTGATCCACTGGTGTTGCGGCACGGTGGAAAGGCGCTGATCCAGCAAGAACTTCAGGCTGTAGTGGTCCGTGCGCACACGGAATGTCCGGCCCCAAAGATACGCCCGCCAGTGGCGCACCGCCTGGACCAGCCCGATCAGCTCGCGCTCATATGCGGCGAGCTTGTGGTGGCGCGCGGCGAAGGGGCGACTGAAGAAAGCGAGTGGACCCTCGCCCTGGTGAAGGACGGCGCCGAAGCCGATGCCGGAGGCGTCGCAGTCCACCACGAATGGCTCGTCGAAGTCCGGCATCTGAAGAACGGGACCCATCGTGAGTGCCCGCTGCAGGGCGGCGAAGGCCGTGGCCGCCTCCTCGTCCCAGGAGAAAGCGTCGCGGCGAAGCAGGCGCGTGACGGGTGCGGCGATGAGACCGAAGTCCTGGATGTAGCGCCGGTAGTATCCGGCGAGGCCCAAAAATCCGCGAAGAGCTCGTGGCGACTGGGCGCCGGCTCTGCCGACCAGGGGCCCGGTCCAACCGGCCTGGGTGCCGGTCCAACTGGTATGCGGCCCGGTCTGCCGGTCTGGGCGCCGGGCGAACCGGTCCAACACACAGTACGTCTGCCTGGTTGGCACCGGTGCTGGTCCCGGTTTTTGCCGGCCAGCCCGGCCTGACAGCTGGTCCAACCGGCCGTGGCGCCGGAGGCCGGAAAGCGCCTGGACTATTCTCGCCTCGCGCGCCTGGCCGTTCTCACGTTCGATGTCACCTCCTGTCGCTCTTTCCCTGGCGTGGGCGTGGAAGCTAGCTTGCAACTCGATCGGTTGTAGTATGGCAGCTGCAGTAGTCCATGCCAAATACAATGCAATTTTACTTCCCTTTTTTAATATAGCTGAAAGGAATCTGCAATCCATGATCGCTAGCTGCTTGGTATTTGGAAGCCCAAGAATCGAAACATGCAGGAATCGATCGCCAGAAACACGTCCTGCCCGCCTAAACGTGCTGCTGCCTTACTCCACGCGCGCGTTGACAGGAAGGGATCCTGGACCCTGGCGGCGTGCAATCGAAGTGGACGTGCATCTGGACTCTTCTCCTTGCCACAATCGCGTGCTGCTTCCTCCTTCCTGCGTGGCCGCCGCAGCCGCCACCAGCAAACATCAACAAAAAAAACCTTCACGATTGTTCCTGCCTCTCCCTTGCCACCCACTTCCTCCTCCTCGATCTTCACCAACAGCATGGCGGCGACGTACCCAATGGTAGCCACAACAATCGAGCAGAAACAACTGAACAACAAACCAATCTGCACCGTGATCAACCTAGCAATCTGATACCACATGATGAGGACTGGTTTCCCGATCTTTCACGATGCACCTTGATGATCCATAGGACCGATAGATCTTGAACTCCCTTGACAGATTCAAGGATACTCAAGCACATATGATTACTCTTGACAACTCAAGAACTCACACATCTTTATTGGATAACTAGACGAACGTCCGAGACGCCGTCATAGGGCCAACCCCGCAGGGATGGTGATACTGGAACCCAAGGTTCTACATGATCTGAATCAAAACTAAACTACCCTAAACCCTAACCGTGCCATCTCCTTATATGAGGGAGAGCTGGCCGGCCGGCCCCCTTATTGGGCCTAACCTAGTTCGACTTGGACAGGCCCAAGTCAAACAGACTCTATTAAAACCCTAGATGGCCCACAGCATGACCTGGCTACATTATTATGTCCTAATAACAATATTATAATAAACTACTGGTACAACCTTAGACCCAAATATCATATCAATGGCTGTCCTAGAGTACCAGGCCTGGATATCCATATCAAAACCTGCGGTAATATCCCGCTAATCCCAGAAATGCACGGACTTCAGTCTGGTTGGTTGGGGCTTTCCATTCCTCAACGGTTTTGATTTTAGCGGGATCTACGGCAATTCCTCCTGCAGACAAGATGTGTCCCAGGAATCCTACTTCTTTCAACCAAAACTCACATTTGCTGAACTTGGCGTACAACTTGGTTTCTAGGATAACCTCCAAATGTTGTTCATGTTCTTCCTCGGTTTTGGAGTAGATAAGGATGTCGTCGATGAAGACAACGACAAACTTATCCAAAAAGTTCATAAAGATCTTATTCATGAGATTCATGAAATAAGCGGGGGCGTTGGTTAATCCAAATGACATGACATTGTACTCATACAATCCATATCTGGTGGTAAAGGCAGCCTTAGGAATATCTGTTGCACGGATCTTCAGTTGATGGTAACCTGTCCTAAGATCAATCTTAGAGAATACTTGGGCACCGGTCAGCTGGTCAAACAGGTCTTCTATGTTTGGCAAGGGATATTTGTTTTTGATGGTGACATCGTTAAGCTTACGGTAATCCGTACATAAACGAGTGGCACCGTCTTTCTTATCCACAAACAAAACTGGGGATCTCCAAGGCGACACACTTGGTTGAATCAGACCTTTGTACAACATATCATCCAGTTGCTTCTTCAGTTCCACTAACTCTGTGGGGTTCATGCTATAGGCTCTTTGGGCTATAGGTCCTGTTCCAGGGATTAACTCAATGATAAACTCAATATCCCGATCGGGGGGCATACCGGGCAGGTCATCAGGAAACACATCGGGGTATCGACAAATGACCATGATCTGATCCAAGGTTGGCTTGGCTCTACTCTGGTTGCAGGTAAATTTTCTGGGCAGCCTTTCAGACACATGTTCTACTAATATTCCGGTGCTACTAGTCATGGTGATGGCCTTCTTGGCACAGTCAATCAATCCATGATGTTTCGACATCCAATCCATACCCAGTACTACTTCCAAACCTTTTGTTCCTAGAACAATCAAATTGACATAAAAGTCTATTTCATGGATTCTGATGGGTACATCTTTGCAAATTTTTCTAGCTTTTGTAGTTGATCCAGGTATTTGAACTATCATGACATGTTTCAAACTAATTGGGTGAATCTTACTAGTGCATGCAAAATCTTCAGTAACAAACGAATGCGATGGTCCGGAATCAAACAACACTCTTGCAGGTATTGAGTTAACAGAGAACATACCCAACACTACATCTGGTGCTTCCTGGGCTTCCTCGGCGTTCATGTGGAAGAGACGGCCTCCACGGTTGTTCGGGTTGTTGGGGGTGAACTTCTTGCCGGTGGAGACACGGCATTGCTGCTGAGCAGGGGCAGAGGCATTGGGGGTGGTCTTGGCTAACCTTTTGGGGCACTCATTGGAGTAGTGACCCACTATTCCACACTCATAACAAGTGATGGTGGACTTGTATTTGGGGGTTTGGGGACGGCGTTGCTCCCAGTCCTTGGTGCGGTGTTGGTGTTGTTGTTGTTGGGGGCTCGCATTGGGGCGCGGTTGAAGTTGTTGTTGTTGTTGTTGTTGTTGTTGTTGTTGTGGCCTCCTGGCCTAGGGTTTCCTCCAATCCGGTTCTGAAAACCCGGACGTGGCATCGGTGCATTGGGCTTGTTGTTCCTGGGGTTGAATCCTCCGCTTGAGCTGGGGTGATACCTTGGGGTATTGTTGGGCCCACTCTGATTCATCATGCGGCGCTTGCGGTTCTCATTGGCTTGATGCAGTTTGCCCTCCATCTGGATGGCGGAGTCTACCAGGGCTTCAAGGTCGGCGAAGGGGATGTTGACTAGCACTGTTTGCATTTCGTCGTGCAGGCCGTTCAGGAACCTTTCCTTCCTCTTCTCGGTGGTGTCGGTCTCGTCCGGGGCGTACCTTGACAGTGTGAGAAACCTGTCACGGTATTCTACCACAGACATTCTACCTTGCTTGAGTTCACGGAACTCATCCCTCATCTTCTTTATCAGACCCAGGGGCACGTGATACTTGCTGAACTTGAGCTTGAAATCTGCCCAAGTCATGATCTGGCCGGCATTCATAGCACGGGTGCTGGTCCACCAGGCTCTTGCAAGTCCTGCTAAGTAATGTGTGGCAAACAAGACTTTTTCTGCGGCTTTGACTCCCGTGATAAGCCACAAGTATAGGAGATCGCGTGTAGCCTTTTCGATAAGTAAGAGTGTCGAACCCAACGAGGAGCTAAAGGTAGGATAAACATTCTCTCAAGTTCTATCAACCACTGATACAACTCTATGCACACTAAGCGTTTGCAATATCTAGGAAATAAAACTAGAGCGATAACGGGTATGAGAGGTGACTTTGCAGAACAATAAAATACACGGAATAAATGTTAGTGCTGCAGCAATAAAACAAACTAAACTAACAGTACCATGAGTGTGGAAAGGCGGTGGTAATAGTGGTGGCTTTGTCCAAGATCAATTAGTGAAGATCTTGGGTTCAATGTCTTCGATGCAGCTTTCTATGTAGGAGAGGCTAAATATACATGCTCTCCCTCCGGGATTACAAGTACTATATGATTGGCTTGCTAGCAAACATCCGTAAATACTAGCAAGCATTAAGGTTTCCCCAACCATAGCCTTAAGTAAATGGTCCTCTTACTCCCATACATGCAACTATCCGGTTCACGTCCTTAGGTTTCTGTCACTCCGGCAGAACTTCCCCTTCTAGTATACAAGTACTACCAACCCTATGGTGCTTGATCCATGCACGCACAAATATAATGGGCACCAAGGATGGTAACATATCAACATACAACTCTAATGAACCAAAGAGAAACAACCAATCAATCAAAGAACAAATAAACTATGGCAACATGACATAGATCATAGGATTATAACTTGTAGCATCAAACACCATGTTTACATAGGGCGGTACAGAGGTTTGTGAGAGGATGGACCACTGAATACAATGAGGAGTTGGTGATGGAGATGGCGATGAAGACGTTGGAGGGCTCAGCGAGGAGCGCCGGGAGGCGGAGGCGTGGGCGGCGCCGGCGGCGGCGCGGGGGATTCCTTCCCCGCCGCCGGCATCATGGGGGAGCACCGCCCCTTAGCCTTCTTCTTCCTTGAGTTGGTGCTGGCGTAGATGAGTATTTCCCCCTCCTTGGCTGCTGGAGGATTTTCGTGACAATGATTGTGGGGCTCCAAAAATAGGGTTTCCCATCAATATATAGTGTTGGAGATGCAACCTAGGCCATGGGATGGATGCCCCTTTGATCCAAGGGCTATTGGGCACCTCTAGAACCTTACTAGGACTCCCCTCTGTCCTACATGAGTCTCACAACTCGTGGCTGGGCCGAAATATCCAGGTATGGAAAGAGTTTGTGTCAAATACATCACCAACTTTCGGAGTCCCGAGACTGCACAAACCTCCGCAGTAATTCTGCTTTCCCGGATGCATCCGTTGTCCATTCTGGATGAATAAGATGTCCAAATTGTTCGGTTTGAAATTCTCTACAACTTTGTAGTTTACGACTTTTCCATTGGACGTCGTTTTGATGGAGTTTTGAAGCGATCTTTGAAAAGTGTTCAGCAGGGACAGATTCCGGGAAATTCCAGATTTCACCATAATGAGCTATTTCCTTCTATATTTGCCTATTTCCTGCACAACAAAGTTGAAACCAAGAACTTGTGCACTTTTGCAACTATTAATAGGTTAGTCCCTTAAAACATATAGTAATTGGTGTAAAACAAGCATGGAACATCAAAAATTGTTGATACGTTTGCGACGTATCATCCCGCAACTTCTAGATTGTTCTCCATGGTCTGGAGCCAGTCGTCGGCATCGAGTGGTTCTTCTGTCTTGCTGAACATTGGGGGGTTTGTGTTCTGGAAATTCTTGAGCTTAGACCCAGGGTGATCATGGTTTCCATGGCCATGGTTGTTGTTGGCAAGCTGTTGAAGTGCTGCAATGTTGGCCTGTCGTTCAGCTCGTTCAGCCTCTCTATCTTCCAGCATGATTTGCAACATCTGCATCATGGCATCTTGATTCGCGCTATGGGTTGGAGGGGCCATCTGAACATTGAGATAGATCATAAGATAAGAGGGAATTTCCTATGGCTTGTTTTGAGTAAGTTCAAAATAGTTTAAAACTTGAATACTTTGTAATGTTGACACAAACAACACATTCATTCATTGCAACAACACACATTACAAGTTAACACATTAATGGTTTTAAGAACCATTTCTCCAAGCTACGATACATGGGACGGGATACAAACTCACACCTACGCAAGTGAACAGGTGAATCTACTCCTCATCTACATCTATGAGGATGTAGTCATCTTCTTCGGCGTCCAAGAACTCGTAGTCCTCCTCATCAGTGTACTCATCCTCCTCGAAGTCGTCGTCATCACTCAGGAAGGCTCCTCCTCCCTGAACGTCTTCACCTTCTTCTTCCATCTCTCTCATCTGGTCCTCTTGGGCCTTGACAGTTGACAAGGGATTAACTTGTCAATGCCTACGGGTTGTAGACTAGGGTTTAGTTAGAAGTAGAGGGCAAGTAGATCTCGAAGGTTTCAGCCGAAAAGTACTCGACGATATGAAAGCTAGGGTTTGTGAGACAATGATTCGATGATTTCTTTGTCCCTCGACTCCCCCTTATATAGGAGGTGGAGCCGAGGGATTCGTATTGTACAAGTTACAGAGTCCGGGAGGGTTTCCAACTCATCCCGCAAGATTACAAACATTATCTCCTAATACAACTCTAACTTTCCTTAATAGCAATTTGGGCTTCCGATTCTTCTTATTCTTCGAATCGTGGGCCTTCAGTAAACCCCGGGTACTATCTTCGGCAGGCCCATTGGGGATGCCTCTGTCAGTAGCCTCCGAGAGTTTGCTTGAATCGTAGGGTCAGGGAAAATCTCCACCGTTATATTTACTCGATAGCTTTGAACCTTTCTATATTTCTTTGCATATGAATTTCTATATTGTAGAGGGATAATGGTAGTTGGGGCTAGTTCATCTGACGGATCAGGTACTAGTTAACTGCTCTAGTGGCAATCCGCAAAAACCTACTTCAAGATCACGTCCCCGGACATGATCTCGGGATACTGGTGTAAACTTCGACAGGTGCCGCTTAAGGTCTTACCATTCTGTCGAGTCCCAGTCATATTTATCGGGTACCTAACGCGTCCGTTAGGATTTTTCTTCGTATCTGTTGATACGGATAAAAGTAGCAAACCGACGTCAGAGATGGCGCCACGCCACACAGAACGGATCTGGGGTCTTACCTTCGCAAAGTTTTGCGGCATTCAGAAATTGTTCGCAACTTTGGCGTTCTGAGAATATATTGTCGAGTGCTTATTCGGCTGTTGGAATGGCACATTTTATTGAGTCAACGGATGACTTATATTGCTCTCCCGATGGGAGTATATGTAGAGTTACTTATAACTCGAAATATACTCTCTTGTTCTTCTATCTTTCTTTTTTATAATTTCATCGGGTACGCGAACAGCGTTCCCGATGGGAGTAGCCCCCGAGGCTACAGCCAAGGACTTGTACTTGGGTGTAGGCTCCACGCCTTATGTCGCTATATTTTCTTTCTCTCTTGAAATTTTCAAATATCTCGGGTGCGCGAACAGTGCTCCCGATGGGAGTAGCCCCCGAGGCTATGAGCAAATACTTGCATTTGATCATAGGCTCTCGCCATTTCTATTTTGTCTTTCTCGAATTTTTCATTTTTCCAAAGTAGAGCATTTGATCAAAAACTTGTATTTGATCAAAGGCTCTCCAATATCTTTTGCTGTCGCCATTTTTATGAAGTTGTTGAGTCGAATTTTTCACTTGCTAAGGTGACATCATTGCTGACGATAACCACGACCGCTGTTCCTGGAAATCGCGAGAAGTTTTCTCTCACTGCCTTGCGGGCCCAAATTACGCATCGTATTGACACGTCGTGCAATTGGGGGACACACGTCCTCCGCTTTTCCTGGCGCACGCACTGTAACGCTTGTAGGGCGAAATTACTTTTTTACCCTTGCTCCACGTGTACACCATCTGCCTCACACTTTTTCCATCTAACGGTGCGCCGATTCGCCGCACCTCTATTTAAGGGCTTCATCTTCTTCCTTCCGCACTTTCGCTTGCGCCGCTCCTCTGCTCTCCTCTTGCAAAAAATCTCCTCTTGCGCCCCATAGTTCGTTGAGCTCAACTACTCTCACGCTGTACTCCTGCGCCATTGTTGATGCCACCGCGCAGATTGATCAGGCACAACACTCCGGAATCGAAGATGGCTTCCGCAGATCTGGGGAGCGCTGAGTGGGAGAGATCCAAAATCTCTGCCCAAGACATCAACCTGCTGAAGAAACTGGGGATCAGCAAGAAGCCAAAGGCGCTATGCTTCCCTAGCGAAGAGAGCTACCCAACCCCTCCAATGGAGTATCGGGTTAGTTTCGTTGATCATCTCATCCGCGGCCTCTCTGCCCCCATTCACAATTTTCTTCGTGGGTTGCTTTTCGTTTACAGATTGCAACTTCATCACCTCACTCCCAACTCTATCCTCCATATTTCCATCTTCATCACCCTTTGCGAATCCTTCCTCGGCGTCCAGCCTAACTGGGCGTTATGGAAACGCAGCTTTTTGTGTCGCCGTAATGGCTCTACCAATGTCGCCTATAACATAGGCGGTGTTTGTATCTGCGTTCGCCCTGATGTCGAATACTTCGATGTCAAATTCCCTGACTCAGTTCAAGGGTGGCGCAAAAAATGGCTGTATATTCACGAGGAGAATCATGGGTCTGTTGAAGACAACATTCCTCCTTTTGATGGTGCCGAGAAAATCTATCGCCGTCGCTCCTGGGATGCAGAGGCTACCGACGAAGAAAAAATGGCGACGGAGGCACTGATGACTCGCATCCACGAGCTTCAAAGTACCCGCGGTAAAGAACTGTCGGGTATCCAAATCACAGCATATTTCCTTAGAATTAGAGTGCAGCCTTTGCAAGCTTGCAAAAATCCCCTCTCGAAGTATGCTGGCGACAATGATGTGAATCGCCTGTCGGTGGATTTGTCGGTCAAGGACTTAGAAAAACTTGTCCGGAAAATCTCCTCCCTCAGCAAGAAAGATGATGTCCCCTCTTCTTGTCGCGTAAAACCATATAGAGCCACCAATGCGCTCCCCAAGGTAACCTTTGTCGACTTGCTCATTTTTGTTTGATATCCTTTGCATAACTCTTTTATCGACATCTCCCGTTGTTTTTGCAGAACCATTCAGATCTTGTTTCTCTTCCTCCCCTTCCTGAAGGTGGGGAAGTCGAAGAACGAGCCGTTGTCACTGATGACAACCAGGGTGCTCCTTGTCCTGAGAGTGAACCCGCAGGTTCTCGAAAATCTGCGGGATCCTCTGAAAAGGAGGCTGACTCCGAGGCTACCACATCGGCACACTCTCCTCCTCCTGCTGTTTCTCCAAGGAACAAAAGGAAAAGGACCGACGTCGAAGACTCCGGCACCTCCAAAGCCGAAGAAGCTGCTCCTTCAAATCGGAAGGCAGCTTTCGATCCATACCTTGACGCCCTCGTCAGTTCGTAAGTTACCCCTTGTTTCTTACTGTTTTGACTCTTGAAGACTTTTGTCTATCTTGCTTCTTACACTGTCGCCATTTTAACCGTAGTGGTGACGAGGAAGAAACACCAGCTATGGATGCGACTGCTCGAACGAGTACGTCGCATACTTTAGTTGTTTCTGAAGTGCAAGTTGAAGGAGAAAAAACTTTGCCTCCTCAACAAAACACCGACGCACCTACTCCTGCAAGCCCCCTCGTCCCTTCACCAAAAAGGGCGAGGGTGGAATCAATCACAGAGCCTACCTTACAATTGGGTAGTTCCTCGACTCCTCTTTTGGATGATGTAAGTCCTTGAATGCTTTCTGATGCTGTCGATGTTTTCACTGTTTGCTTCTTACCATTTTGAGCTACCGCACTTTTTCCCATACCGACGCTTTCTTTCTCTATCTTTCTTTAACAGCCTTTGATTAAGGAATTCATCCGCTTCGGTGCCCAATTCGTTGGGTACCGCGAGTATGCTAGCAAAGCTGAAGGTAATGTCTTTCTGCTTCTCTTTACCCATGACTTCTCACTCCTTTCTTGTCGTTGATTTTGACTGGATTTGACTATTTTGGCAGAAAAACTTGCGGAAGCCAACAAACGTGCCGACACACTTGCTCAAAAATTAGAGCAAAGTGAGGAGGCTCGTAAGAAGGCCGAGTCAGATGCTAATAAGGCTAGGGCAGATGCTGACAAAGCCAAGGCAGACGCTGCTGGTTTCGAAGAACTTCAGAAGAGGCTTCACGACGCCGAGACTGCTTTGAACGAGCATAAAACCGCACAATCTGCTCGTGAAGAAGCGATTACCAAGCGCTTGGAATCACAAAACCGTCGCTTTGTCAGTAAGTGCCCGAACTATTTTGCATTTTTTGCTTTTCTTTACTCGTTTGTTGACCAATAAATTTTTGCCTCGCCAGGGAAGACATCCCAAGAATATGAACTTGAAGATCCCGACAATGATCCTCTTCTTGACGCACTTGCTTTCCTTGAGTTTCATGGAGATGAAGCACGCGAAGGCATTGATCAAGCCAAGGAAGGATTGTCACGGCTCTACCCTTACTTCTTCCCGAAGAAAAAGGAACCCGCGACTTTTCTTGCTCTTACCAAGTGCTTCAATCCCCCAGAAGATCTTGGACTGAAGCTTCGCCAAGAAAACATGAAGGTTGCCGTTGAAAGCACTATTGCCCTGGTTGCTGACAGTCAGCAAAACATCGACTGGACCAAGGTTGGCGACACACAGGAGATGGAGACCACCAAGTGGCAATCGCTGATCAGGGCTGTGATACGTCCAAAACGTATCTACTTTCCCGAACACTTTTGCTATTGTTTTGCCTCTAATTTGTGTATTTTGGATGCAACTCACGGACTAACGCTGTTTTCAGCATAATTCTGGTGTCTCGTTTTTGTGCAGAAATCCAACTTCAGGAAAATCCTTGGAATTTATGCAAGGCCCTATTTTCACGAATATTGACGGAGCCGAAGGACAAGCGGTGGAGGCCCGAGGGCCCCACACCATGGGCGGCCGAGGACCGCGCCCCTGGTGTGGTGCCGGGCCTCTCCTCCGCGCCTCCTTCGGATTATTTATTGCCTACCAAAACGCAGGGCGAAGAAAAAACGGCGACGGAGGCACTGATGACTCGCATCCACGAGCTTCAAAGTACCCGCGGTAAAGAACTGTCGGGTATCCAAATCACAGCATATTTCCTTAGAATTAGAGTGCAGCCTTTGCAAGCTTGCAAAAATCCCCTCTCGAAGTATGCTGGCGACAATGATGTGGATCGCCTGTCGGTGGATTTGTCTGTCAAGGACTTAGAAAAACTTGTCCGGAAAATCTCCTCCCTCAGCAAGAAAGATGATGTCCCCTCTTCTTGTCGCGTAAAACCATATAGAGCCACCAATGCGCTCCCCAAGGTAACCTTTGTCGACTTGCTCATTTTTGTTTGATATCCTTTGCATAACTCTTTTATTGACATCCCCCGTTGTTTTTTGCAGAACCATCCAGATCTTGTTTCTCTTCCTCCCCTTCCTGAAGGTGGAGAAGTCGAAGAACGAGCCGTTGTCACTGATGACAACCAGGGTGCTCCTTGTCCTGAGAGTGAACCCGCAGGTTCTCGAAAATCTGCGGGATCCTCTGAAAAGGAGGCTGACTCCGAGGCTACCACATCGGCACACTCTCCTCCTCCTGCTGTTTCTCCAAGGAACAAAAGGAAAAGGACCGACGTCGAAGACTCCGGCACCTCCAAAGCCGAAGAAGCTGCTCCTTCAAATCGGAAGGCAGCTTTCGATCCATACCTTGACGCCCTCGTCAGTTCGTAAGTTACCCCTTGTTTCTTACTGTTTTGACTCTTGAAGACTTTTGTCTATCTTGCTTCTTACACTGTCGCCATTTTAACCGTAGTGGTGACGAGGAAGAAACACCAGCTATGGATGCGACTGCTCGAACGAGTACGTCGCATACTTTAGTTGTTTCTGAAGTGCAAGTTGAAGGAGAAAAAACTTTGCCTCCTCAACAAAACACCGACGCACCTACTCCTCCTGCAAGCCCCCTCGTCCCTTCACCAAAAAGGGCGAGGGTGGAATCAATCACAGAGCCTACCTTACAATTGGGTAGTTCCTCGACTCCTCTTTTGGATGATGTAAGTCCTTGAATACTTTCTGATACTATCGATGTTTTCACTGTTTGCTTCTTTTCATTTTGTGCTATCGCACTTTTTCCCATACTGAAGCTTTCTTTCTCTATCTTTCTTTAACAGCCTTTGATTAAGGAATTCATCCGCTCTGGTGCCCAATTCGTCGGGTACCGCGAGTATGCTAGCAAAGCTGAAGGTAATGTCTTTCTGCTTCTCTTTACCCATGACTTCTCACTCCTTTCTTGTCGTTGATTTTGACTGGATTTGACTATTTTGGCAGAAAAACTTGCGGAAGCCAACAAACGTGCCGACACACTTGCTCAAAAATTAGAGCAAAGTGAGGAGGCTCGTAAGAAGGCCAAAACAGATGCTAGTAAGGCTAGGGCAGATGCTGACAAGGGCAAGGCAGACGCTGCTGGTGTCGAAGAACTTCAGAAGAGGCTTCATGACGCCGAGACTGCTTTGAGCGAGCATAAAACCGCACAATCTGCTCGTGAAGAAACGATTACCAAGCGCTTGGAATCACAAAACCGTCGCTTTGTCAGTAAGTGCCCGAACTATTTTGCATTTTTTGCTTTTCTTTACTCGTTTGTTGACCAATAAATTTTTGCCTCGCCAGGGAAGACATCCCAAGAATATGAACTTGAAGATCCCGACAATGATCCTCTTCTTGACGCACTTGCTTTCCTTGAGTTTCATGGAGATGAAGCACGCGAAGGCATTGATCAAGCCAAGGAAGGATTGTCACGGCTCTACCCTTACTTCTTCCCGAAGAAAAAGGAACCCACGACTTTTCTTGCTCTTACCAAGTGCTTCAATCCCCCAGAAGATCTTGGACTGAAGCTTCGCCAAGAAAACATGAAGGTTGCCGTTGAAAGCACTATTGCCCTGGTTGCTGACAGTCAGCAAAACATCGACTGGACCAAGGTTGGCGACACACAGGAGATGGAGACCACCAAGTGGCAATCGCTGATCAGGGCTGTGATACGTCCAAAACGTATCTACTTTCCCGAACACTTTTGCTATTGTTTTGCCTCTAATTTGTGTATTTTGGATGCAACTCACGGACTAACGCTGTTTTCAGCATAACTGTTCTGGTGTCTCGTTTTTGTGCAGAAATCCAACTTCCAGGAAAATCCTTGGAATTTATGCAGAAGGCCCTATTTTCACAGAATATTGACGGAGCCAGAAGGACAAGCCAGGTGGAGGCCCGAGGGCCCCACACCATAGGCCGGCGCGGCCCAGGAGGAGCCCGCGCGGCCCTATGGTGTGGCGGCCTCGGTTGGCCTCCGACGCCCTCCTTCGGATTATTTATTGCCTTCGACCTAAAAACGCAGGGGGAGAAGTCGAAGTCGCCAGAAAGCCTCCAGAACGCCGCCACATTGCGAAACTCCGTCTCGGGAGCCAGTCTCCGTTTTGGCACTCCGCCGGGACGGGGAATTGGAGGAGATCATCGCCATCATCATCACCGACGCCTCTCCATCAACCAGCCATGCTTCCCCCATCCATGTGTGAGTAATTCCCCCGCTGTAGGCCAAAGGGGATGGTAGGGATTGGATGAGATTGGTCATGTAATAGCATAAGATTGTTAGGGCATAGTGCCTAGTGTCCGTAATTGGTACTTTGATGATATTGTTGCAACTTGCTATGCTTAATGCTTGTCACTAGGGCCCGAGTGCCATGATCTCAGATCTGAACATGTTATTGTTTCATCAAGATATTCATTGTTTATGGTCTTACCTGCAAGTTGTATACACATGTCGCTGTCCGGAACCAATGGCCCCAAAGTGACAGAAATCGGGACAACCGGAGGGGATGGTAGTGATGTGAGGATCACATGTGTTCACGGAGTGTTAATGCTTTGCTCCGGTGCTCTATTAAAAGGAGCACCTTAATATCCAGTAGATTCCCTTGAGGCCCGGCTGCCACCGGCTGGTAGGACAAAAGATGTTGTGCAAGTTTCTCATTGCGAGCACGTACGACTATAATTGGAACACATGCCTATTGATTGCTTTGTACTTGGATACCGTTTTATTATTATCTGCAAATGCCCTGCTATGATTGTTACATGAGTTTCTCTCATCCATGCAACGCCCGTTATCCGTCCCCGTGCCTACAGTATTTTAATCCTGCTGTTTACTATAATCACTACGATGTCTCGTTACTGCTTTGTTATTTCACTGCTACTGCTATAAAACTGTTACTACTGATAAAGTCTTGCGAGCAAGTCTGTTTCCAGGTGCAGCTGAATTGACAACTCCGCTGTTAAGGCCTCCAAGTATTCTTTGTCTCCCCTTGTGTCGAATCAATAAATTGGGATTTACTTGACTGCTGCGATCCCCTATACTTGTGGGTTATCAAGATTTTCTGGCGCCGTTGCGGGGAGCATAGCTTTATTTGGAAGTTCACTTGGATTGATATTGTTCGCTGCAAATTCTCCATCATGGGTAAAGCTCGCGATCCTAAAGTCGCCATATTACCATCCACTACAAGAAAAGGTACAACTCTGAGTACCTCTGCTACTCTTGATTCACCATCTGTGATAAGTCAACTTGTTTCACCGCCACAAGTTTCACTTGCTGGTACTACTGCCGAATCTGAAAACTCTCATAATATTGATAATGTTTCTGCTATGCTTGATGATAGTGGTTCGTTGGGATCCTTTCTAGATGCTACAATTGCTAGGTCTAGACAAATTGAAAATGCTGAAACTCCTAATGAAAATGCCACTACACCTGTTAGTTCACCTGAACTTGATTATTCTAGTGATGATCCCGATGAAGATTATGTGGAGCTTAATGATGATCTTATTAATAGATGCAATGCTACTGCTGATGCAAGAAACATTAAAAAGTTTCTCACACAATATACTGTTAGACATAAGCTATCTCCTGATCCTAAATTTGCCACATCTCCTATATGCATTAAGGATAAAGATTATGATTTTTCTCTTGATCTATCTCATATAGCTATTGTAGAGAAAGCACCCTTTTGTGGTACTGAAAAAGAAAGTGCTGTAGAACACATGAATGAACTTTTTTCTTCTATGAGTAGCTTGTTTTCTGATGATGATAAGATGCGTACTTACTTTGTCATTAAAAATTTTCCTTTCTCATTAAAGGATGATGCTAAAACTTGGTATAATAATTTGCCTCCTGGTTTTATTAAAAGTCCAACTGATTTGCGTGATGTTTTCTTTCGAAAATATTTTCCTGCTAGTGGTCAACATATTGCTTTACAGAGAATTTATAGGTTTGACCAGGGAGATGAAGAGAAATTGCCTGCGGCATGGGCAAGATTTTGTTCTCTTATTAGAGCTCGACCTGGACATGATTTGGAAAAGAATGATCTACTTGATATATTTTATAGTGGACTAACCATTGAATCTAGAGCATATTTGGATAGTTGTGCTGGTTGTGTTTTTAGGAAAAGAACTCCAGACGAAGCTGAAGAATTATTGGCTAGAATAAGCCGGAATCATGATGATTGGAATACACCTGAACCAACTTCAACGCCAATATTGAAAAAGAGGGGTTTAATTGAATTGAATGATGAAGATATGAGGGAAGCCAAGAAGTCTCTCAAGGAGAAAGGTATTAAATCCGAAGATGTGAAGAATCTACCTCCCATAGAAGATATATGTGAGATAATTCCCCCTTCATCCATGATTGAGGTAAACTCCCTTCAACGCTTTACTAGGGAAGATATTCCGTATTCAAAACCTCCTGCGCAATGCTTAGATGAGTTTGATAATTATATTGTTAAGCAAGAAAATTTTAATATGAGAGTAGAGAATCATCTAATGGAAAATTCTCAAGCTATTAGCAATTTGCATGATATTGTGGAGAGAACCTCCAATGATGTTAAGATGCTTGTTAAACATTTTCAAATGATTCAAACTCAAATTGATCAACTCACTAAAGTGCAAAGTGACTTGCTAAAAAATAATTCTAAAGAGAAACATGCTTATGAAGTAACAACTAGAGGTGGTGTCTCTACCCAGGATCCTCTATATCCTGAAGGGCATCCCAAAAGAATTGAACAAGATTCTCAACGAATTGAACCTAGTGCTCCTTCTAAGAAGAAAAAGAAGAAGAAACATAAAAATGTTGTAGAATCCTCTGAACCTGTTAATGATCCTAATAGTATTTCTATTTCCGATGCTGAAACCGAAAGTGGTAATGAACATGATAATAATAATGATAATGATAAAAATGATGCTTCGATAAAGAAGAGGTTGAAGATGAACTGAAAAGCATGATAAAAATAAAAATTATACTAAAGAAGATTTTATTGCTAAGAAACATGGTAATGAAAGAGAACCTTGGGTGCAAAAGCAAATGCCTTTTCCTGCTAAGAAATTAAAATCAAAGGAAGAAGAACACTATAATAAATTTTGCGATTGGATGAAACCTTTATTCTTGCAAATCCCTTTGACTGATGCTATAAAATTGCCTCCTTATTCAAAGTATATGAAAGATATTGTTACTAACAAAAGGAAAATCCCCAAAGAGGAAATTTCCACTATGCTTGCTAATTACTCTTTCAATGGCAAAGTGCCAAAGAAGTTGGGCGACCCAGGTATACCTACTATTCCTTGTTCTATTAAGAATAATTATGTTAAAACTGCTCTATGTGATTTGGGAGCCGGTGTTAGTGTTATGCCTTTTCTCTTTACAAGAGACTTTATTTAGATAAATTGATACCTACTGATATATCGTTGCAAATGGCTGATAAATCTACTACTATTCCTGTTGGTATATGTGAGGATGTTCCTGTTCAAGTTACTAATAACTGCTTGATATTAACTGATTTTGTTGTGTTGGAAATGCCTGAAGATGATAATATTCTATTATTCTTGGGAGACCTTTTCTTAACACCGCAGGGGCTGTTATTGATTGCAATAAAGGAAAGGTTACTTTCAATGTTGATGATAAGGAGCATACCGTCTATTTCCCCAAGAGGATTGATAAAGTATGTGGAGTCAATACTATTTCTAATGTGAGAACTATCAAAGTTGAAACTATCGATTGTCCTATATATGAGCCTAAAGAAGGTTATCAAAATCTTATGATTGGATCCATATCAATACAATTCAAGGTAACATGATTGATTTGAGGTTTATTTCTTCATATGCTATGTAAAATTTATTTGGTGGCAAGACTTGATCAACCTTGTTAACAAATACCTTTTATATGCATAGAGGAGGTAAACAACATCTCTTTCTCCCTCCACTTGTTTTATTTGCTGTAGCACTTTTGATTTGCAAAGTTCCTTAGTTAATTAGAGATTTAAAAAAATTTCCTGGCCAGTAATAATAAACTTAATACCCAGAAATGTGCATTTTTCAAAGTTTTCAAAAATTCACAAAAATTATACCGTTGGTCCTATTTTTCAAAAATGCACCTGGGAGCAGGGATGACCTGTGGGGCACCCAGGGTGGCACCCCACGTGCCGGCGCGCCGGAAGGGGGCGCGCCACCCTGGCGTGTGGGCCCCCTTGCCCCACTTTAGCATCTCTTCCTCCCAGACTCTTCTCTCCCAAAAATCGACACCAGCTTTCTCTCACTCGCGTTTTTCTCAAGAGCTCAGGATTTTTCGATCTCTTTGCTCAGCCCAGATTGTCTGAAATTTGGCACATTTGCTCTCCGGTATGTGACTCCTCCGATTATCCAAGTAGAATTTTGTTTGGTTGAGTATATCTTGAATATTTTGCTGCTGTAGGTAACATGTTTAGTGAGCTTGCATGCTTGTTCTAAGTTGTATAAACTAGTTTTGATGCATTATTAGTACTCTAGCAAGTTCCTACAGTAGTTCCCCTTGATTATATGTCACCAAATCAAGTTTTATATTGTTTGTTGAAAAATTTCAGAAAATGGAGTGGAATAGATATCAACTAAACCAACAAGAATTGGAGGTGCAACAAGTCATGAGAGTGAACCGTGAAGAGGGAGTATACCCCTCTTACTACCCGTGCACAGATTTCATGAGAAGCGCAGGAATATTGGAAGATGTTCAGAATCTAATTTCTCGTGCAGGGTTGAATGATTTTGTTGATGGAGAACCATGCCAATATGCAAAATTGACTATGTCTGTTGTGCAGGACTTTAAGTTCAATTGGTCGCGATCTAACCCCATGGTTTAGTATAAGATTTATAATAAAACTGTCAACTTGCCATTCAATGATTTTTGTACAGCAATTAGAGTACCGCAATGGGGATCATGCGAGAAGATAAGGGGATCGCCGCGAGAGCTCTTAAGCCTCTTCGAGATGATTTGTTATGGAAGGAGTTTCTCAGAGGATGGTGGTAAAATCACTAGCATTCAACTCCCAGCTATCCGCTACTTTGCTTATTTCATTACTAAATGCGTTCTTGCTAGAAAGAATGGTGGTAAACTATCTATCCAGGATTTAGCTTTTCTAGCTGCTGCACTGCAAGGTAGTAAGACTTATAATTTGGGGGCATTGATAGCTTATAGACTTGCTACTAACCGTGAGAAAGGTGGGATTTGTGGAGGTCTCATCGCCTCTCGTTTACTAGCTTTGCATAATGTAGAACCTCATCATCTTGATATTCAACTTTCCATAGAAAAACTTGACATAGTCTATATGATTAAACATGAATTTGTTTCTGATTCATCTAATTTGGGTAACCTGTTCTACAAGATGACATTTTATAAGAAAGTTTGGAGAATAACTAAGAAAACTGAAAAACTAGTAAGATTGCCTGCGCCTGTTCTATTTAACCTTGATTCCAGGGAGGATTGGTCAGTCACAGAAGGTGCACTGAATGCACACATAGAGGGAGGAGGCCATCATGCAAGAGACAACACGAAGGAGGCCGAGGAACACCTCGACTCATCATCCGATGCAGCAAGTTCCTCGCATCATCATGTTGGGCATGTGGAGCCTCCACGCTTTTCTTCTGCACAGGAACCTTACTATGATTACGCCATGCATTATCCACCGGCGAGGAACAGCGACCCTCGTTGGGGTTGAACTCCACTTAGGCCAAAAGCCTAAGCTTGGGGGAGGTATACCGGCATCACTCATTCTTTGCATATTATGATTGCTGGATACTTGTATATACTTGTTTAGTTTGTTTGAGTGGTTTTCTAATGAGAGGAAGATGATATTTGGGGAAGTGCTGCCTGAAAACAGATTCTGGACTGTTACCGAAAAAATTCCCAAAAATAGCCAGAACAGTATTTTGCGAAGCCAATTTTTTTGCATGTTCCCCAGGTTGTTATCTAACTTTCATTAGTTGAACACTTTTCGATTTGAGCAGTAGAAAAATTTATTAAAAATCAAGTACTGTACTGCTGTCAAGTTTGACGAATTTCTGCTGCTTTGTGTTTATGTGACTTTCCTAGTTTGCCATTTCTTGTTTTTGCTTTGTTTATTTTCCAAAACACAAAAAGACCAAAAATATTTCTGTTGTTTCTCTTCACTAGTACAAATGCCCGTGCGTTGCCACGGGTCCTCAAATTTCATTTCTCAATGCACATATATAATGCACAACTCACTATAATGCACAACTCACTATAAGAATTGAAAAGAAATAAGGGATATCATAATATACTATAGTATGATAATACAGTACAGAATAATAAGACAACATTGTTGTGCATCTGCGTGGTTCCAAGTTCTTGATCTTCATGTTATTCTTCCGTGGTAAGTCATACACCTATGTTCTGGACCGTCATAACTGTCAACTCAACATCCTCTCCTTTTGGATGTATTATTGTCCCACTAAATATGGGTGTTGCAAACAACACTTGGATAGACTCAAATACACGATGATGTTCTTGGTTACAACAATATAATGTTATTTTGTTTACCACTTAAAACAACACTTATGCTCATATCATGGATAGACTCAGGAGTGAGGATGTGAAAGAAAAATGGGTATTGCACTGTTTCAATTTTTCCCTTTTTAGTCCTTTTCGAGTTTGTTTGTCTTTTGTGTCTCTTTCACGCCTATCCAATTGCGCTAGCTACTTTTTCCTAGCAATTTGAATTGCTCAAGGTGCAGATAAATTTGCTATCCACTCATACTTTCATCCTTCTCCGTTTCTCTCAGGTTCAAGCTATGCCCAAGCGGCAGCGAAGTCTCTATTTGTTCGATCCTCTTCTCTTTGCTTTCTGATGATGTTCCATCTCAAATCGATGAGGGACACAAGTTTATCATGTCGGGAGCCATACCAAGGCATCAACCTGAATATTTAAGTTGAATGCACTCTCAACATCATCTCCACACCTCTGGTTGATTACAATCTACCGGCTGCATTATAATGGAGATGGACCTGCCGATCCTTCTCAATTGAGCATCTTCTCGAGTTGTCGCCATATTGTGTATCCTTGAGCAGGAACTACATTGTCGTATTTGTGCCCTCATCCATGCCTACTATTGCAGATGTATATGGCATACAGAGCTATTCATCCTCTATGATTTTTTTTTGAAAGAGTGGCCCGTGGTTACTGGATTTTTGGGTTTGCAGACTAAGCTATCAGATGTATCTCATATTCTCCTATCAGATATTAGGAATGGTCTTATCCTCATCTTTATACTGTAATGGTCTTATCCTCAAGCAATTAATCAATCATTCAACCTGAGCATATAGTCCAAAATAAGTATAATGTCTCAGACATGTGATATATGTAGCAGATTTATATTTAGGTACAAATGATCTAAAGAAGCAACATATGCATGGGAAAGGTTTCCTAATTCACTTCAGCAATAATTTCAGGCGCTCTGCTCTGGAGACTTCAATGTTCAAATGCTTCATTTCCTATATAAATCTGTGTTCAAGTAAAACACCTGTTAAAGCTGAATTGCAAAAGAAGACAACAATTGGGTTTCAATTTTTCACAAGCAATACAAAATCTCTAGGGAACCAGACACCTTCGACCAAGGTGGAACCATACAACAGAAACTCGCTGGCATGAACACCAAATAATACGCAAAACCTCTATACAGTATTAGTTTAATTCAGAGCTTAATAAAATAGGTGGCCACGCCAAGTAAACTGATAACTTTGTGACATCTATTAGACATGAAAGGTAATAGGACAACACAAAAAGCATCTCTTCTCCAATTCCAATACTGGTAGTAACAAATCTCGGAGAGAGAACCACACTGTTCCTAATTACTTGGAAGTATGAACTTATGCATTACTATGAAGGAAAAATTCACAGAACCTGAGCGCTCACCCATGGCTGAGAAAAAAAAGCTCTAATACTGCTTAACCTCTCCGCATCAATCTTGAAAGATCCACTCCCTGGAACAAAAACAAAAACCATGTTGCCTATTGTCAATGAGCCAAGAGCACAACCGAACACTGAGGAATTCAAAGCCCTAAAAAAGAAACGAGAATCTGAGCGTCCAAGCTGCCAAGAAACATAAGAACAAACCTCGGCGGCAGTAGCGAATTTTAGGCGTTGTGACGGTCGAGGATGACGGCACACACAAACTCACTGAGCCTATAGTACTTCTTGCGGACAATTCTCCCGTTGAGGCCAGGCTATCCGTCCTCCTTCCTCCTAGGCATCCAGTTGCCGACAAAAGAGCCCATTTTGAGGCATGTACTGATCTGACGACCCAAATTGCCTAATCCGCCTGCGAGGGGAAATAAAGGTGAAGCTCCCAAACATAAATTCAAGTAATGGAAGACATGTCCATGAGAGCAAGAAGCAAGTTGAGTTCCTCTCCAAGAATCAACATGTCCATGGTCTGTTATTTTCTCACTGCTAAATCCAGACACGGACCTTGCAATCACAACATGTAGGCAAAATCTGTAGCACAAGAACTCCACAAAAGACACATAATTTTATTCAATGCAACACATAATTGCATCACATGGAACTAAATACAAGAGGGAAAATCAGATGTAACTAAATCGTACATAATTTATTTGCTCTTGAAATAAGCTTGTGGGGTTTGGAAGAGGGGCTTACCATGTCCACAGCCAACACTGAGTTGCTTTCACACCACCAACCAATATCTTCTCCCATGTTTGAACCCCTTTGGCCACCATGGCCGTCGTGACGCGGTTGCATTGGTGCAGCCATTACCGCTATATTTGGGCCCAACCTTCTGAAAATTGTACTATGGTTCAGATCTGAATATCCTCTAGTCATTACCTGATACATGTGAGCCCAATCCTATATAGAACTTCTTCTTCCATAAGAGAGCTGAACCAAAAGAAGTAGAGAGAAATAAGAACCCTGCAATAATAGATTAATAGTTGAAGCAAATTAGGTATTACTGTAGATAATCTTAGCCACATGGTTCATTGTAATCACACCAAATTATAACTAATAGTCTACTTCCAATCCACATAGAAAACAAGAGAGCTAGGAAAGAGCGCCAGACATCACCTTGATTTAGATGAGGAGAACGAAAAGGAGAGGTGGTCGCCGAACGCCTGATGCTACCGCCGCTGGTGTAGTTTTGTTGTTGCTCCTTGTACTCAGCTTCAAAGGCGGAGGACGTCCACGACCAATTTCATTGTATTATCTGCAATCAAATGATATTGTAACTTGCAACGGTCAAAACTCTTATAGCAAGATATGTTTGGCTGAAATTAGTAGACTGCTACAGATATATCAAACATTTCCCGCAACAACGTGCGGTGTATCATCTAGTTCACTAAGTTTTGCATACTTCACGAAGTTTACAATGCAATATTCATTCATGTTCTATAGTAACTTTTCTAAATAAAAGGCACGTACAAAATTATGAATTATGAATAAATAAAGATGCACAAACTAATGTATTTAGCTCCTATGGGGGATACTTAGGTGATCAAAGTATGAATAAGAACAATGCCCAAGTTGAAAAAAATGAGAAATTGTGCACGCACATATTAAATGGTTAGGACACGGTGAATAGACATTTAGGATCATGTCAAAGAAATCTATTTGTGTAGTTTAATATTGTTAATGAAGAAAAAGTATATCAATAATCTACCAGTTCAACAATTGGAAGGTTTTCAGATTATATCTTTTAAGGAAGTGTTGCAATCTTAGAGAAGTAACTTGGAAAAATAAACACATATACAAATTTGCATACTTCATCATGATATTGAACTATAGTTTCACCACAACACTTCACTTCATTGCAAGCTAGTGAATTCCAGCAGCTTCGCCCATGAACTGGCACAAAAGCATGTCTTAGCTCATCACCCAGACACCCACTTACTGTCCCTCTCGATCTGCCTTAGCACGACCATTCTAAATCCCAAGCAAAATCATACATATGCATTCGAGAGCACACAAAAATCCACACTATCAACCATAAACCAACCAAGTCTTGTGTGCAAGGAAATCATGAATTTGCAAACTGACGCAGGAGCTAAAACTCACTGTCATATCTTATTCCATCACGCCTGCATCACAAAACCCAACCAAAAATTGCCGAAAACATAAAAGATCTAACAAAAATTTAGATAATGATCAGGAGATAAAGCAGCAGGGAGCAATGAATCATAGACCGAGAAATTTGGCCTAGAGAAACAAAGACAAGCGACGCATACCAAGTGGATGCACGAGGTCTTTGCAGATTTTCTTAACCTTCCCCAAATTAGTTGTAGCGCAGCAAACCAGCCTGCGGGTGGGGTTCTGGTCGCCCGTGGTAACAAGACCACCCGTCGTGGCAATGCTCACTCTGTGCCTGGATTTTACAGTGTCACAAACCACATGCCACCACCTGCTCAAATTCATCAAAAGTCAATTACCTGTGTAGTTGTGCTTTTATGTAATTATTTGTTTTTCTTGACAAATATACAATATGACGTTAGTGTAGTATCAAATAGTCTGCAAAAAAATGATGGAAGCAAGACTGGCTAAACATCAATTCAAACAAATTTCTAAAGCCAAACCTAATAATTATAGAGAGCCTATGTCTTCTCTAGAACCTTGGAGTGGCATTTTGCAAGCACTCTGTACTTCTCTAGGCAGCAGCAAGGTAGTGTTCTTCACCTTGCTAGACAGAGGATGTTGGTGTCGACACTCGTCCTGGCCTACAATATCTCAGTATTCACCGAAAATTAGTTTCACACTTCGAGATCTACAATATCAGAGAACTGAAAAGCCAAATAAGTTTGCTTTAATTATCCCGAACTACAAAATGAAAATTTATGTTTCCATGTACACCATAATCTCATCCCCAACAAGGAGAAACCAAAGAAAACAAAGCCTACTATTGGATAGCATGCTCACCTTCTAAAGAAAGCAGAGAATGACAGAGTGTAAAACAGCAAAACATAAATCAACGGTTTCATATATAGAATACAATTTCTTGCAATAATAAAGACAAACTACTGTATCTAATTGGTAACCTTAAAATATAAGTAAATCTTCTTATGCAAAAGAAATCTTGACTTTGTTTATACAAAAAAAAACAAATGAAGAATTACCAATTAGATTCAGTAGTTGATGCATACAGAGTTTATACATCTACAGGAGGCACAAAAAAGAAATGAAAGAAACTCTCTCGTGCACAGGAATGCACCTACATGGAACATGAGTGAGTTTATGTGTCGCGTAGAATGGTCTTGCCTACATGATTTTCTGCAATCATGGGTATACCTTCTGGCTTAGCACTTTTTTTTTTTGAAAAGAATGCAATATTAGCCAGTAAAGGCACCACTTCCGTTGGAACAAGCTATAAATCATGCATAATATAATGGTGTATACAAGGCCCTCTAAATGCCAGGCTTGGAAATTTAAGAAAAGAATATTATATTAGCCAAGCAAATTTTACCAATCATTTTGCCCTCTGATGGTGATTTCGATAGTGGTTGATACAGCATCAGCAGCCAAACGAGTACCGTCATCTGCATCACAAGGCGCCAGGAACCGATCAACAATGCTAGAGTTTAATCCGGGCTTGACTGCTGGAGGTTGCTCATTTAGAGGGTCTCATAGGACTAAGAATTCACCTGCATATAAACATTGACTGTTTAAAATATACATCAGGTCCATCTAAAAAAATGCATCAGGACCATCTGGAAAAATGCATATCTTCTAGTATATAGAAGTTGAACTATGTAGAACCAACTAAATCCATACAAATCTAAGAGCTTCAGGACATGCCGACGGTGGAGCTTCGAAGCGACGGATGCTCCAAGACGTCGGCCGGTACAACACTTCGAGAAATACATCAAAGCATACGCCTACGCCTGCACATTCACCATCTTCAAGTAGCAACTGGAATTCCACCATAAGATACAACCCTGTACTAAAATTATTAACTTATCTCAACCATTCACTCACTGCTAGAGCAAATCAACAAGTAACTAATACATGTACCAAAAACGGATGCGGGATCACCGACACATACATTGCGAAACAATGAGCAGATTTATCTCAGTTAACTTCACACTGGAATAGATCATTCTCTTTCCACTATTTCTCATACATTTAAAGTCTCTTTTATCTGATTCATGGGTATATTCAAAACAAAACTTCAACACTATATGTACAAAGAAAAAACCTAGAGCAAAACACCCAACATGAATTCTTAAGATGATACTCACCATGCACACCTTCATAGAGCTTGACCTTGCCCACAATAAGTCAATAATATGAATCTCATTCCGATGTCTGCATTGTTGTTGCTACTGATTACTAAAAACTACCATTTGTAGCTCAAAGAAGAAGGACATGGATAAAGAAAGAGCAAGGAATAAATCAACCAGCAGCGATGACTCCACCAGTAATACCAATTGTCAGTACTATATCAGCTAGGGTACTTGTAGTGTTTTAGATGACCAGTACATGAAAGTGTTTCTCTAGTTGGAAGCAGACAAAGAATGCATATTCAGAGCAAGCACGGAACATCTAATCTAAATTTAGAAACAAACTAATAGAACACAAAGACCTTACATCATGTTAGAAACTTACTTAAACTTCAATTTGTTACAACCTTCAGATGGCCACGCCAAGACATTCCCATTCACAATAATGGAGAAAAGGAACTTTCTGAATGCAATAGTAGTAATAACAGAGATCGATGAGAAATTGCTCCATTATAGAAGAATGATGAGAATCAAGTGTCCTGGTCCATGAGCCAAGAAGCTAACCACTTGTAAGATTAATTCTGCATTTCTCATATTTTCATCCAGAAAATGACCAGACAAACCAACCATTAACAATATCCGCAAAGATATTCCGAGGCATACAATGAGGTATGTGATATCTGCAACTCCTATTATTCCACTGGCCATGTCAGCATTATGCTTTTGACCTCCAAATCTTTTCCAAGACGAAGAAAACATAAAATCAAAGTGGAAAGAGCACGATGCATGATAAAGAGTAAATGATGCATTCACAAATAGCTTGGTGCAAAAAAGCAAGCGGTATTGTTGGTACGTGTTCTCTGCTCTAATAGGAAGATGGAGCCTGAAGGGATCTAATGCCATAGGCACTTCTGAAGTTTTGCGGACACATCAGGGCGCTGCGCTCATGAGGAGTCATGCACGCACAGAGGCACCCGTTGTCCCAGCATCCCCCCGGCCAGGCGGGCAAGGTCGCATCCATCAGCACCATGGCTGTATGGCCAGCAGCACCCATGCGGAGGAGAAGAAGGCCCCAAAGGACCGGTCAATGAAGATGTTGTCACCCGTCGACCTAGGCACCGCGGTCGTCGATATGGCCGGGTGGGTGTAATCTGTTGCGAGGATGATGGGATTAATAGACGGATCTGTACGTTCGTCGCCGCTGCTTCCATCCGCGTGCCACTCGGTGGCGCTGGTCGGAGCTGCAAGGAGAGGGGCGTGGCGGCGAGTGGGATGGGGGCGGTGCGGATTGCGATAGGGTCGCCCGTCGACCTAGGCACCGCGGTCTTCGAGCCTAAGGTGGCTTCCGCTAGGCTCGTTGGGCTTGGCCCATGTGCGGGCTAGTGGGACGAAGCGACGAAGGACGCGACGGACGACGAACGAATTGACGTATTGGGGAGAAGGGGGAACACGTTCCTTCTTTTTAAGCTGTAGAGAAGCATACGTTTTCAAATGAGGCAAACACTGAACAAGAAAACTGAATTATGTAGGTGTAAAGACAAATGAGAGAAGAGACAAATTCAAAATATTAAATACTAAATAGCCTTGACAACATGAGCAATCGGAGTGGTACCAAAAGTAACATCAAACCAGAGTTTAACTAATGTCACATGAACCACTGATTGACATAAATTGTAATTGGACCATCGATGTTTGCCTAGGAAAGCTAGCTTGTTCCAACAATACCTGGTAGCATCAGGGGAAGCTGCATCCTGCACGCCACCCAAATTACCGGCGCCATGCGGGAACAACAACATGGTTTCCTTCCTTCCTGGGTCCTCGCCATCTGCTACGGCAATCTTTGTTTCAGCCTCACCTGAACACAAACAAACAAAACCGTGCTAGAATCATAGAGCTGGAATCCTCAATTCGAGCAGCGTGCCTCAAAATTCCAGACCAAATCGACCGAAATTCCAAACATATATACACAGATCTCGCCAGAAATCCTCTGATAGGACTGTTCTTGTATAGATCTTGCAATCTAATTAAGAGGAGGAGGAGAGATGCAAACTAACTTGGGTCTTCCGCTTGCCGAAGATGACTCATGGCAGCAGGTGGGAGGTTCTATGCGGCCGACCGGCCGTTCACCTCGGATCAATCTAGTTGTTGCCCTCCCTCTTCAAGGATTAGACATGTAGGAGATGTGTGTTGATCTTTGGACCTGATGGCGGAGCCACCCGTCCTTCAGCTCCACCGCCATGTGCTTTGATCCGGCCACCATTGTTGCTTTTTTTGTTGTCTTCATCACGCCCCATCGCCCATCGATCTGGCGCCCCCAGCCATCGATCTGGTCCTCAGGCAGGTCGCCGGGCGGGAACAAGCCTGCCAGTCATGGTAGACGGTGTGGCGGTGTCCTAGGGCTCGAGCGGCGGTGTGGGAAAGTTGGCGGTTGGGTCGGGCGTGGCGGCGAGAGGGGCGGCGTGCAGATGGGAGACAGGGAGAGGGACGGGCGGACGGCGACCGAGTGCGGTCGTGGGTGGGTTGAAAGAAGGAATGGTATGGACGAAGCATTTTTTTCGGGAGGCACGGATGCACGGTTTGCGGGACGCCGAACGACGAAGGTACGACGACCAAAACGTATTGTGGATGGCAGAATAAGGAACCACTTCAGTCTTTTTAAGTAGTAGAGATAATTTGTTTGCTTTGGTCTCTCGCATTTATTTCGCTTTATTTGCTATTGATAGTTTGCTATAAGAAAACCCAAAAAGATTTTGCTTTGTTTGCTTGTTTCCTTTTGTTCTTGTTTCCAATTCGAAAACACCAAAAATATTTGCTGTTCTTCTTTGGTTTGTAAAGTTCATCATGAGTTCAATGGCCTTCGGTGGCTGGAGCGTGGTTTTCATTTCATATTATCCAAGCTACACAAGTGAAAGGCAATAATGACGATCTACGACAATTGGATTGTGGTGAGAGGCTGGTATGAACTCTATTTGTTTTCATTTTTGTACATATACTCATCCATGTGAGCATGCTTAGTTGGTTCATGTGAGGTATATGTCATTTGAGAAAGTCTAGTAGTTCATGATCTCTCATGTTTAGCTCCAATTTATTAATATGAGTAGCATGTCATGGATGTTTGCTTGCATTGTTTTATTCATAAGTAGGTATGGTATTGTGGTATCCTCCTCTGAATAATTCATTTATATCGACTTGGCACATGCTCACGCATGCATATGACTAAACAAAAGTCAATTAAGCCTCGATGATTTATATTGCTTCAGAGTTCTTGTATCACTTTTATGCTTCCGTTAATTTATTTTGCCGCAAGCATGATTATGACAGTTATTGCTCTCTTGATTTGTCGCTCCCAGTCTATTGCTAGCCTTCACTTGTACTGAGCGGGAACGCTGCTCGTGCTTCCAAACACCTGAAAACCAAGTTGTTCCAAAGTGTCCACCATAAATACCTATGCATGGCATTTCAAACCATTCCAAATAAATTCTCATGCGCTACCTTTAAAACCTTCAAAATGCTTCTCAATTTGTGTTAATGTTTCATAGCTCATGAGGAAGTATGTGGTGTTTAACTTTCAACCTTGTCATTTACTTTTGACGGACTTTCATTATGTACTAGTGGCACATCCGCTTATCCAATAATTTTGCAAAAAGAGCTGGCAATGGGATTCCCAGTCCCAAATTAATTAACTTAAATAGACACTCCTCCATGGTATGTGATCGTTGGATGGCACCCGAAGGATTCGGTTAGCCATGGCTTGTGTAAGCAAAGGTTGGGGGGAGTTTCATCATAATAAAACTAAAATAAAAAGGCACTCCTTCATGGTATGTGATTGTTGGCAGGCACCCGAGGATTCGGTTAGCCATGGTTTGTGAAAACAAGGTTGGAAGGAGTGCCACACAAACATAAAAATAATTCATGGGAGCCGCTCTTGGAAGTCCGGTTGGCGAGGTAGTTAGTGTACCCATTACCATTCGTTGACAACAACAAACACCTCTCAAAATAATTTTACTCCTGTTTTAAAATGAAAAGCTCAAGCGCATGTTAATCCCTGCTTCCCTCTGCGAAGGGCCAATCTTTTACTTTTGTGTTGTGTCTCCATTCTTTCTTTGAGCACTATCTTGAGAGCACAACTGTCATTCTTAGTATAATATGCTTGTCTCGAAATATGATTGATTGTGGTATAACTTTGATGCTTTTATCTTTGACAATCACTACTTCTAGTCTTTCTATGAACTTCAGAGGTGCCTGGGAATTTATGTTTTGCCGATCAAATACGGGCAAGCGAGATACCACTTTATCATACTCTCTTATGAACATTGCAATCCTACTTATATACGTGATTCATGATGCTTATTATTAATTGTTGGTACCTCTCCATGATTGACATAGCTGTTAGATGATCTTATTTGCATGCATCTTATTATGAACTGCCTAAGTGTTAGCCATAGCATGAGAATATATACATCATATGAGCAAATGTGTTCGTGAAAGTTCTTTTATCGCTCAGTTGTTAACTGAATTGCTTGAGGACAAGCAATTGGGGGAGTTGATACGTCCAAAACGTATCTACTTTCCCGAACACTTTGCTATTGTTTTGCCTCTAATTTGTATATTTTGGATGCAACTAACACGGACTAACGCTGTTTTCAGCAGAACTGTTCTGGTGTCTCGTTTTTGTGCAGAAATCCAACTTTCAGGAAAATCCTCGGAATTATGCGAAGGCCCTATTTTCACGAATATTGGCGGAGCCGAAGGACAAGCGGTGGAGGCCCGAGGGCCCACACCATAGGCCGGCGCGGCCCAGGAGGGGCCCGCGCGGCCCTATGGTGTGGCGGCCTCGGTTGGCCTCCGACGCCCTCCTTCGGACTATTTATTGCCTTCGACCTAAAAACGCAAGGGGAGAAGTCGAAGTCGCCAGAAAGCCTCCAGAACGCCGCCACATCGCGAAACTCTGTCTCGGGAGCCAGAAGTCTCGTTCCGGCACTCCGCCGGGACGGGAATTGGAGGAGATCATCGCCATCATCATCACCGACGCCTCTCCATCAACCAGCCATGCTTCCCCCATCCATGTGTGAGTAATTCCCCGCTGTAGGCCGAAGGGGATGGTAGGGATTGGATGAGATTGGTCATGTAATAGCATAAGATTGTCAGGGCATAGTGCCTAGTGTCCGTAATTGGTACTTTGATGATATTGTTGCAACTTGCTATGCTTAATGCTTGTCACTAGGGCCCGAGTGCCATGATCTCAGATCTGAACATGTTACTGTTTCATCAAGATATTCATTGTTTATGGTCTTACCTACAAGTTGTATACACATGTCGCTGTCCGGAACCAATGGCCCCGAAGTGACAGAAATCGGGACAACCGGAGGGGATGGTAGTGATGTGAGGATCACATGTGTTCACGGAGTGTTAATGCTTTGCTCCGGTGCTCTATTAAAAGGAGTACCTTAATATCCAGTAGATTCCCTTGAGGCCCGGCTGCCACCGGCTGGTAGGACAAAAGATGTTGTGCAAGTTTCTCATTGCGAGCACGTACGACTATAATTGGAACACATGCCTATTGATTGCTTTGTACTTGGATACCGTTTTATTATTATCTGCAAATGCCCTGCTATGATTGTTACATGAGTTTCTCTCATCCATGCAACGCCCGTTATCCGTCCCCGTGCCTACAGTATTTTAATCCTGCTGTTTACTATAATCACTACTGCTATCTCTGTTACTCCTGTGTTATTTCACTCTGCGCTATAAAAGCGTTACTGCGATAAACTCTTGCGAGCAAGTCTATTTCCAGGTGCAGCTGAATTGACAACTCTGCTGTTAAGGCCTCCAAGTATTCTTTGTCTCCCCTTGTGTCGAATCAATAAATTGGGATTTACTTCCCGCGAAGACTGCTGCGATCCCCTATATTTGTGGGTTATCAGGCTGCAAAGCCCAACTCAAAGAAGATCCTCACCTATCTTGGATGTAAGCCAACTCCTGCTCCTAGTTCGTCGAAGCCGGAGGTCTAGTAGAATGCCCTATCTTCTTCTGTTTTTTTACTTTTACTGTTTATTTTGATGTTGTCGTCACACTAGTTTTGGCGACAACTGTCGTGGTAGTTCTTTTGAAGACTCCTTCTGTAATAACTGTGTATATTTTCCGAAGATCAATGGAATTCTATTTTGCGTGGTCATTGATACTGAAATTTTCTTTTCCAGTTGATATTTGATAACTACTCCGCAAATCCTCAATCTGCCGATACTTTTCCTGCTTCCTCCTTCTCGAAGAAAACACTTGTCGATGATAACCTTATCGAAGGTTCTTCGAGTAAACACCTCTCGCAAGATGTGCAAGAACTTCGCCATGAACTTCAATCCATGAAAAAACAAACTCTTGCGATGATGGAGCAATCCCGCAGAGCATCCGAAAGAGAGGAACTTGCTCTTCAACAAGCTCGAGAAGCCATAGTTGCCAAGGAAACCGCCGTTTCTGAAGCTGAAAAGGCAACCACTCGAGAGAATTCCATGTTTGAATTGATGAACGAAGCCAGTGCTGATATGTCAGGTATGTTTGTTCAACCCGGAACTTTTTCTATTTTTCTGCTATATTTTTCTTGAATTTCTCGTACTGTCGCCAAATAGGTTCCTTTCTCGACGCTGCTGCTGAAGATGAAAGGGTAAACGTGAGGACCACTCTTCTCGTTAACCTTTCTATTGATCATGGTTGTTTATTCTGGGCCACCCCAGAACGGACCCGACAGATTATCAGGTTTCAAGACCGCGCCTGTCAGGTTCGTGATTTCCTTGATCGCTCCACCAGAACATTGTCCCTTGTTTATAAGACAATGTTTCCTCGAGATGAGGTGCCCGAGACTCTTCTTGGTTTGATGGAAAAATTTTGGGATGCTCCTCGTATTCACAACTTTGTACGAGCTCAATTGACTACTGGAGCAAGATTCGCCATGATCATGATACATATCTGCCATCCAAAATTAGATCTAACGAAGATTGTCTCTGAGTGCCTGGCCAAGAAATCGAGACGAAAGAATAACATCGACGAAATCAATGACATGGTAACTCCTGTAGCCGAAGCGATGATGGATGAACTTCTTCGGATGGATTCTGAATTCTTTGTCAAGGGGAGCTATGCTGATCACAAGACAACTGCTGCAAATAACAGAGGTTTATCCATAGATAGTATATTAGGCATTGACTGAATTGTACTATATTGCGAAAAGTTATGTCTATATTTTTCGTCAAATTCTCTGTACTGATGAAGTTGTCTATATTGTAAAGTGTAATCTATATTGCGAAGCCCCCGAGCCTTTGGCCGGAGCTTATACTATTTTTTCGTCTCGAAGTATTTACTATTTTGCGAGATATATATATTTTGCTGTCGTGTGTTATGAGCCCCCGAGCCTGTCGAAGAAAAAGATGTATACCATCACTATTTTTTACTATATTGCAGCACCGTGAGCCCGCCACATTAAAAACCTTTCCAGCCCCACTCGGTGCCCTGAAAAGGAAAAGAGTGCGTCTGAAAACTCGCGGGTGTTTCAGTACATTGTATTTTTACAAAGGAGGACTATATTTCGACTCTAAGCGTAGAACCGCCCGAGCTGCGCCACGTTCCAGGGGTTTTTCTCGGGAACCCCTGTCTTCTTGTCCTTGATTCTGTATGCTCCTCCTTCAATTACTTCTGCGACGATGTAAGGGCCAAGCCGTGGCGACTCGAGTTTTTCAGTACTTTGCTGATTGAGCCGTAGGACTAAATCTCCGACTTGAAAAGATCTTGGCCGTAATCGTCGACTGTGGTAGTTTTTCAGGTCTTGCTCGTACTTGGTAACTCGTGAAAGTACTTCATCTCGAGCTTCGTCGAGTGCATCTACATCGTCCTCCAAAGCTCTTCTTGAAGTTTCTTCATCATACTCTGTGACTCTTGGGGAATCATGCTCTATTTCAATTGGTAGTACTGCCTCAGCTCCATGGACTAAGAAGAACGGAGTTTTTTGTGTCGCCGTGTTTGGTGTTGTTCGAATACTCCACAGGACACTTGGCAATTCTTCCGGCCAAGTGTGTCGAGCCTTTTCAAGCGGTCCTAGCAGGCGCTTTTTAATACCATTGCAGATGATACCATTGGCTTTCTCGACTTGACCATTGGTTTGCGGGTATCCAACTGACGCGAAGTGTAATTTGATGCCTACTTCTGCACAGTATGCCTTGAATTCCTTGGACGTGAAGTTGCTACCATTGTCTGTGACGATGCTGTGAGGTACTCCAAATCGAAAAACGATGCTCTTCACGAATTTTATTGCTGACGCTGCATCTGGTGAATTTATCGGCTTCGCTTCTATCCACTTGGTGAATTTATCGACAGCAACCAACATGTACTCGTATCCTCCTGGCGAAGCCTTGTGTAATTTTCCCACCATATCGAGACCCCATTGGGCAAAGGGCCAAGACAGTGGTATTGGCATCAGCTCTGCTGGGTTTTGCGGCGAATCTCTGGCATGCGTCGCAAGTTCGTACTATCTCTATTGCATCCTCGATTGCTGTCAACCAGTAAAATCCAGCCCGAAAAACCTTGGCCGCAATAGCTCGACTGCTCGCGTGGTGACCACATATTCCCTCGTGTACGTCCTTTAAGATTATTCTTCCTTCTTCGGGTGTAACGCACCTTTGCAGCACGCCCGAAATACTTCGCTTGTATAACTCCCCTTTGACCACTGTAAATGCTTTGGATCGTCGAATAACTCGCCTTGCTTCAACTGGACCATCGGGTATTTCTTTCTTTAGGATATACGATATATATGTTTGCATCCATGGGACTTCCACCATCATCACCAGCTCCTGGTCCTCTTCTTCGTCTGGAGCTTTTTTGAGAGGCGTCGAAGTTTTCTCCTCCTTCTCCTTCTTCTGCGCCTTCTTTGGCTTTGTGGATCTCTCAGCTATCTCTTCCCAGAAGACGCCTGGCGGAATTGCGAGGCACTGCGACCCGATGTTTGCGAGGACATCGGCTTCATCGTTGCTCAGTCTACTAATGTGATTTACTTCGCATCCATCAAACAGCTTCTCAAGCTCGTTGTACACTTCCTTGTATTCCACCATGCTATCATTGACTGCATCACATTGGTTCATGACTTGCTGAGCCACCAATTGCGAGTCACCGAAGATTTTTAATCGGGTTGCACCACAAGCTTTCACCATCTTCATCCCGTGTATAAGAGCTTCATATTCTGCTTCATTGTTAGATGCGTTTGGGAACGTCATCCGTAGGACATACTTCAGTTTGTCGCCTTCAGGTGATATAAGTATCACGCCTGCACCACTTGCTTCTACCCTCTTGGATCCATCGAAGTTCATGGTCCAAGTTCTCGACAAATCTGGGGGTCCTGTGTTTTGCAGCTCCATCCACTCTGCAATGAAATCTGGCAGAATTTGCGACTTGATTGCCTTTCTTTTTCATACGTGATGTCCCGAGGGGAAAGTTCTATTCCCCAAAGGGAGACACGCCCTGTAGCTTTTGGATTGTTCAGTATATTTGATAGAGGTGCTTCATTGACCACTATTATCGGGTGTGCCGAAAAATAGTGTCGTAATTTTCTTGCTGTTGTGATCACTCCATATGCTAACTTCTGGTACTGCAGGTACCGTTGTTTGGAAGGCGATAGAACTTCACTAATGAAATATACCGGCCTCTGTACTCCATGGAGTTTTCCTTCTTCTTCTCTTTCGACGACTAGCGCCGTGCTTACCACCTGAGGCGTAGCTGCAATGTATAACAGGAGAGGTTCCTTTTCTTTCGGCGCCACCAAGATTGGTGGTGTCGAAATTGTGCGCTTTAAATCCTCGAAGGCTCTATCGGCCTCTTCGTTCCACTGGAATTTATCTCCTTGCTTGATTAAAGCATAGAACGGTAACGCTTTCTCTCCCAACCTGGCGACAAATTTGCTTAAAGCTGCGACTCGCCCAGTTAACTGCTGTATTTCTTTCAACTTTGTTGGCTTCCGCATTGTTACGATAGCTTGGATTTTTCGGGATTTGCTTCAATCCCTCTTGCTAAAACTAGAAACCCAAGAAGTTCTCCTGCAGGGACACCAAAGGAACACTTTGTCGGGTTCAACTTGAGGCAGAACTTGTCGAGGTTGTCGAAGGTTTTCTTCAGATCCTCGATTAGTGTTGTCCCCTTTTTTGATGTTATAACAACATCGTCGATGTACACTTGTACGTTTTTTCCAATATGTGTTGCTAAGCACTTCTGCATCATCCTCTGGTATGTTGCTCCCGTGTTTTTCAGACCAAAAGGCATTGTTCTATAGCAAAACACGCCATAAGGTGTGATGAATGCTGTTTTGACCTCATCTTCTTCTTTCAATCTGATCTGGTTATAACCAGAATATGCATCCAGGAAGGAAAGACGTTCACATCCTTCCGTGGAATCGATAATTTGATCAATCATCGGGAGGGGAAAGTGATCCTTTGGACAATGTTTATTGAGACACGTAAAGTCGACACACATGCGAAGGACTTTAGTGTTTTTCTTCGGCACCAACACTGGGTTTGCTACCCATGTGGCCTCTGTATGCAGCTCTTTGATAAAATTAGCTTCTCTTAGTCGATCGATTTCTGACAGCATAGTTTTGCGGTTTGGCTCCGAAAAACGCCGCAAAGGTTGTTTTATTGGTCTTGCTAATGGATCCAAGTTTAGGTGGTGCTCGGCAAGTTCCCTGGGTACTCCTGGCATGTCAGCTGGACACCATGCGAATATTTTCCAGTGCTCACGGAGGAACTCGACGAGCGCGCTTTCCTATGCGAGGTCCATGTCTATCGCGATGGACGTCGTCTTTTTCGGGTCTGTCGGGTGAATCTGCACCTCCTTAGAATTTTTCTCGGTGTTAAAAGCTGATTCTTTGTTGGGCCTTCCTACATCTGGCAACACATCATAGTCAGTCGTGAGCCTTGACGCCATGTACTCTGCTTGCATCCCGAAGGTTTCTGACAGTCGATGAAAATCTTTATCACACTTATCGGCTAGTGCAAAGCTTCCTTTGACTGTGATTGGTCCTTTAGGTCCAGGCATCCTCCACAACAGGTACGTATAATGTGGTACCGCCATAAACCTGGCATATGCTGGTCGTCCCAACAAAGCGTGGTATTGTGATGGGAAATCCACAACTTCAAATTCCAGCCTCTCTATTCTGTAGTTTTCTCGGGTCCCAAACTGAACGTCGAGATTAATCTTCCCGGATAACGGCTTCTCCGGTGTAATACCGTGGAATCGCGTGTCGGTTGGTTTCCGGTTTGCTAGGGATATGTTCATCTTCCTTAGTGTATCCGCATACATAAGGTTTAAACTGCTGCCGCCATCTATGAACACTCGAGATACGTCAAATCCCGCAATTATTGCTGGTAAGATAAGTGCTGATTGCCTTGGTCGAGGGACTTGCTGTGGATGATCCGCTACTGTGAAGCCAATATCTTGCCCTGACCAGTTAAGGTACTCAACCGTTGGTGGAGGCATCTTCTCTGACATGAACACCTGTCGCGAGATTACTTTCTGAGCTCTATTGGATGGCCTGCCTTTCTGAATCATCGAGACCGCTCCGTTGGAATTGGGATCAACATAAGGCGGTGGAGCAGGTGCTGCCGCTATTCTGAGCTGATGTCGATTTTCGTCCGTAATTGCGGGAGGAGGTGGCAAGTGAATCTCACTCCTGGGTCCTTGAGGATTTCTGTGCGCTGCCTGGGCATTGGCATGCCCTGCCCACGTTAACATTGCCTGGAAATTTCGGCAATCCTTTTGCAAGTGTCCTGACTGTCTTTTTCCGTTATTGTCGAGATAAAAATGCATCTGACACGGCCCGTTCATCATCTCTTCGGGGGACACGAAAGGTCTCTGAAACCTTGACCCAGTATTTTGCTTGTTGTTTCGAGAGTCATCTCTATTGTCGCCTCGCTGCTCGTTGCTCCTCTGATAATCATCTCTATTGTTTCCTCCGGCGCTTGCTCGGAAGCCAGCCGAAATTTGCCCAGGAGCATCATAGCCCGAGTACTGCCGAGGAAATCGTCGCCTATTTTGATAGTTTCGGCCGCGGTCCTCCTCTGGTGACCTATGTCGTTTGTTGTGAACAGCATCTTCTCCATCTGCCCATCTGTTTGCTATTTCCATTAATGCGGATACTGTCTTTGGATTGGTTCTCCCCAAGTCCTCGACAAAATTTCCTCGCCTGATTCCTGCGACAAACGCATCTATCGCTCTCTCGTCAGATATGTTCTCTGCCGAGTTTTTAATGATATTCCACCTTTGGATGTATTTTCTCATTGATTCGTCTGGCTTTTGTCGACACGCCCTCAATTCCTCTAGTGATGCAGGTTTTTTGCAGGTGGACCGGAAATTCTTGACGAACACGTTCTCGAAGCTATCCCAGCTGTCGATAGATCCTCGAGGAAGCTTCTTTATCCAAGACCACGCGGCTCCACTTAAGTGCACCTGGATGCTTTGCATAGCTGTTTGCGGTGACCCAACATACCACTGCATGTTGTAGTATACAAGTCGTTGATATGATCTTTGCGAAGGGACTTCTTCACAATTTGCCATATCCCTCAGAGTGGTACAACAGAAACATTGCAGGTCATAACACTCCATACTTTATTAAAAACATTGTCTTAACAAGTTGGTATTCTCACAGGTCCTATGAGAACACCCTAAGATACTACTTAAATACGATTACAACTCATAACAAATATAAAGAGAGCTCAACAACTTATTTAGGTAAGTTCTACGTTGCTCGGCTCTATGATGCTAGGGTATGTCACTACTCCTCCACCTCCGTGTCATCTGGTCCGTAGACTATCCCATAGTCTACGCCTTCCACTCCGCCGGTAAGATCGGGTTCTTCGTAGACCAGCTCGTAACTTCCTTCCGGTGCTCCATCGTTGATGGCCTCCACTTCCGGATCACAGTCTAGCAAGGGTGTCGAAAGAAAGTGAGTACAGAGGTACTCAGCAAGTTCTAAAAGAATAAAAGGTGTTTGATGCACTAGCTACGACCATTGATCAGGAAATCGCAGGTCAATGCATGTTTTGAAATCATTTCTTCAAAAGGTTGCTTTTATTATGAAAACTATGCCCGTCAGTCTTCACAGGTTGACTAGAACTTCGTGGAGTTCCTTTCCTGCCGCGTTCGCAGTTCCCTTCCCGGAACAGGGAGTGATAGCCACAATTTGATACACTCTGCAGAGGTGCGTTACTTTTCCCACAAGAGATCTCACCCTTTTTGCCATCCGCAGGGACTTGCCCCGTTCACACTTCCTTTGGTGTGAGGCCAGGTATAAAGATCCAAGCCCACACCGCCTTCTCCGCGACTGCAAACCCACCCTTTTGTCCAACCGTACACCCCAGTAGACTTCCCCGATAATACGGCTTTACTCACGGTGTACTCCGGACAATCCTTCATAGATCGTAGAGCCATCATCACTAATGGATGGGGATTTAAAAGGCTATCCCAACCTACGGCAGTGCCTCCAACACCCCGTCGGCTCTACCAATCCGTTGGCGTGCAGAAGGGAAAAGATACGGCTGGCTTCCCCAGAGCCATTATAGATCTCATGGTCAACGCGGTTTGTACGGCGCTAGAATCACTGGACGGCATTGGTAATTAATCCTAGGGTGATATAACCCATTGCAATGGAACCTCCACCATATCAACACATACCATGGTTCCATTGCCACCACATAGTCATATTCATAGTTGGAAAGTAACATTTCATTTGCGATGCAGGAATGATAAGTATATAGCTTTGCATTAAAGTAGTAGAAAATACTCAAGTTGACATGAGCAAGGGTGAACTTGCCTGTGGACTGCGAGATAGTGCAGTTCAATGCGTTGATGGAACCTGGACCTCGGGTTGTAAGAAGCATCATTGTCCGGTAAGGACAATGTTATAAAATCCAAATAATGCAATCATGGATGTATTATTTTGTTGAATCCCTTTACCCCGCTGAGTTATATCAATTTAGGGTTGCGTTTAAGATTTATGTCTTTGACAGTAATTTACAATTGATTTAAAAGTATAAACCATTTTAATTCACACAAAGTACAACAATTCAAAGTAAAACTATTTTACTTGGTGATTCCCTTAATCATTCCAAAAATAATTTGAAATCATAGAGTTACCTCTATAGTTTTTGGAATAAAAAGGAATATAGTATTTTTCTTGGAAAAATACCCTTTTCAATGGAAATGACTTGGAATAGTAGAATTTCATTTTGAAATGTTTGAAAATAAGTATTTGAACTTATTTGAGATTTTTCCTTGAATTTTAAATACAGGGAAATAATAGTTTAAAATTCCAAGTTATTATTTAAATTCTTAAAATTCATAATTTTGAATTTGTTTCATAATTTCATAATTTATTCTTGTTAAGATTTATTTTTCATTCATTAATCCAATTTTTAGTGGATTTTTAGAGTTGTATTTGATTTATTAAAAATTGGTAAAGTTCTGGCCTTTTATTAAATGTCAAAAGACCAAAATAACCCTCTGGCCCCTATTGGGCCCAGCCCATTTACCTAAAGCCCAGGGACAGCCCAATAAGGCTATTCCCTTTTGGGTTGGTGGCGCCGAACGGCCCACCTCTCTCTCACTCACTCGGCCCTCTCTCGCTCTTCGTCCCTAACCCTAATCTCCTGCGACGCCGTGGCGATGGCGTCGCCGCCTCGCTCCGGCCAGCTCCGTGCTCCCCCGCCGTAGCCACCTACCGAACCAGAACCGCCGCGTGCAGATCTATCGATCTGTCCGCGTGGTTTTCCCCTTCTCTTCCTCTCCTGGCGAATCGCCTCCATTCTGGATCTCGCGGAGAATCGCCTCGACGAACTCCGGCGAGCTCTCGTCCTCGCCGACGATGGGTGCGCTCCTGGGGTTGACCTGGCGCGGGTGCTCGCGATACTCGTGCCGTCGCCTCAGGTGCTCGCTACGGTGGTGTTGGGTTCACCGGCGTAACGTCGGCGCCTACCCTGGACTTGCAGCTGTTAGGGCCGCGCGAGCTGCCTCGCCATGCCCTAGCTTTCAGCAAGTAAGTACTTCACCTCCTCCTTCTCTTCTGTGCACCTCCCTTGCCACTGTTCTTCTTCCTCCTCATGCTCTGTTGCTCTCTGGTGGTCCTGTGATCACGCAGAGCTATGCCATAGCTGCTCAATCTTCCTATGCTTCTATCTACTGCAAGCTCATGGCCAAATTACCAGTACTGGTACTGACCAATGTTGCTTTGCTTGCTATTCATGATGTGCTTGCTTACCTTGCTGTTCCTAGCATGCCCTGTACTTGCCATGCTCTGTTGTGCTTGCTCAAAAGCTTGCTATGCCATGCTATGCTTGATTATGGCTTGCTTGTGCTTACTGGTATATCATGCTTGCTTGTCTAGGTGTACTTGTGATGCATCAGTGACACTTGTGTGTGTGCCAGTGGTGCCTGTGATATGCTTCTGTGCTTCCTATGCAAGCTAGTGATCCATTGGATCATTCTTTGCTTGTTGGCTAACTTCCCTGTGTAGCTTGGCTTGATTTAATTGATCCATTTGATCAATTCAATGTCAGTGATAGCTTACTGATTAATTCTGTGGCTAAGTAATTCAATTTCCTTGTGATGCTGATGCTCAAGCATCACTATGCTGTTGCTCATTCAAGCTACCTGGACTTGCTCCAGTGGCTATGATGCAGTGATTAAACTGTGTTGCCTTATATTATGTTGCTGTCAGTATTAAGCATGGATCTGTGATAAATTCATGCTTGAATTAATTAAATTATGATGAACTGCTTATGCAGTAATGATTTAAATGACTTTGCTTGCAAATGATTTGACTATTCATGATTGTGTAGCAAGCAATTGAATCTGAATCCATTCCTGGATAATGATGTGCTATATTTGACTTTCTTTTAATTGGTGCTAAGTGTGATGTGACCTCAGTGGCCTTGCTACTGATTGGTTGCTCACCTATTTAATTGGATCTTGTGGCTACTCAACCTTTGCTTGCATATTTGGGAATCATACTTGATATGAATGCCAATATGTTTGCCTGATGAAAATCTAGGGTTTACTGATGGTTCATAGCTTAGGATTTACTGTGTAGTCTTATTAGCTGCTAATCCTTGCAATTCATCTACTGGTGCTATCTGTGCATCTGATCTGGCTATTGTGTGCATTTGTGCATGTGTGCTAGTTTCTGTGTACAAGATTTGTACCTAGATGCTTTTCTATTTTTAGTAGCTTTTTGACTGGCTGTAATCCTTGGTGAAAACCAAGTGATGATCTACCCACTTGAGCATCTGCTCAATCCCATGCTTATATCATGCATATATGATGGATCAGATCCATTGGATCTGTCCAGGAACTTGGTATACCTTGTTCCAGCTCCTAGTGTGAAATATTTGGTTGATGCAGACTTGGGGTTTTTGTGCACAGCCCTTCACCTCCAGTTTCTGGTTGATCTTCTCAGGTCACCATGATTCCTGGTGGCTAAGTGGTTGTGTTGGTTTCTGTTCTTGAGTATGAACTGGATGAACTGGTGCTGGTTCTTGCTTCACACTTACCTGGTGATTTGCATTTCTGGTCGACTGTCATGGTTCTAGGGTTTGTGTGCTATTTATATGGTCTCTACTTCTTCCCTGGCCATGACACACAAGCTTGGTTACTTTATGACTCACCCCTTGCATTGCCTTGCTGTTGCTTGCCTAGCAACAGCCTTCATATGGTGAAACTTGAGCCCAGTGTGGCTTGCTCAGTGTTGGTCTGCCTATGTCTATCTTGTGCTGTCCAGGAATTTGGACAAGCACAAGTGTGATGTGACAGTTTGCACTGTCCAAACTGAATTTCCTGTGATTTTTGCTAACTGTCCAAACTGAACATTGTTAACACTGATATTTTGTTTAGTATCTGTTCTATGTTTTGTTTTGCAGGTTTGAATTATGCTATGGCCAGAAGATCATCCTCAAGCCACTTAGTTTAGGTTTAGTTTAGAATAAACTTGTAATTTTCCTTTTCTTTTATTTCTGATCATTATGTCTCAATTCTTGTATCAAGAATATTGTAAAGACTTTGTAATTGTGTTGTATATCAATAAAGCTCAAGTTTTGGTTGATGAGCTTTTGTATTATGTAATGTTTGATTGAATATTGTATTTGATATTCACTTTGAATTTCAAAGTGATTTGAATTTATATCTTGTGTTTAAATTTTAAATTCATTGTTCATATTGTGTGATGTGTATAGTTAAATGCTTAACACTTATCAAATGCAATCATTCCCCAAAGTAACAAGTTACAAAAGAGATCATGTCGAAATTTCCCTAACTCACATTGCCTAACCCTAAGTGCAAAATGAGAGAGAACCTCGATCCCTCTTAGGTTTAGTTGCAATAAGGCGCGAAAATTTCCCCCGTTTTGCGATGAAATGCACATCCCATTTCTAAATCTACCCTTCGTTGTTCCTATGTTCTGGGTTATTACAGCCTCTCCCCCTTAATAGAAACTTCGTCCCGAAGTTAAGATTGGTACCTGAACATCTCGGGGTAAGACTTCCTTAATTCTTCTTCCGTCTCCCAAGTTGCTTCTCGCTCAGGATGATGTTGCCATTGAACTTTGCAGTATTTGATTGCTCTGTTTCTTAACTTCTTCCATTGTACTTCTAAGATCTTTTCCGGTCTTTCCACATAAGTTAGGTCAGATTGCAATTCTATTTCTTCATATGTAATGGGATCATCCGGTGCCTTCAAACACTTTCTGAGTTGTGAAACATGAAACACATTATGAACTTGACTTAGTTGTGCCGGTAACTCCAACTCAAAAGCTGTTCCTCGATTCTGACTGAGTATCTTAAATGGTCCAATATATCGAGGACTTAACTTTCCTTTCACTCCGAACCTCTTAAGTCCTTTCATTGGGCTAACCTTTAAATAAACCATGTCTCCCACTTTCGGTTCCCAATCTCTTCTCTTTAAGTCGGCGTAACTCTTCTGACGACTCTGAGCTATTTTGAGTCTATCCCGGATCACCTCGATGACTTCTTGTCTCTCCTTGATGTAGTCCGGTGTAAACTCCTTGTTTTCTCCGGTTTCGAACCAACAAATTGGTGATCGACACTTTCTTCCGTACAATGCTTCATACGGTGCCATCTGGATGCTACTCTGATAACTATTGTTATATGAGAATTCCGCTAAAGGTAAATGGTCCTCCCATGAGCCTCCAAAGTTAAGAGCACAAGCTCTAAGCATGTCCTCAAGTATCTGATTGGTTCTTTCGGTTTGTCCACCGGTTTGTGGATGATATGCTGTACTGAAATCCAACTTGGATCCCAAAGCTTCTTGTAGTTGTTTCCAAAATGCTGATGTGAAAATTGAACCTCTATCTGAGACTATCTTCTTGGGTACTCCATGCTTACTCACAATCTCCTTCACATATATATTCACAAGCTTCTCTGCAGTATCTTTTGTGTTTACGGCTATGAACTGAGCACTCTTGGTAAGCCTGTCCACTATTACCCATATCATATCCTTCTTCTTACTAGTCATTGGTAGACCAATAACAAAATCCATTCCGATTTCATCCCATTTCCACTCTGGTATCTCTAGTGGTTTGAGTAATCCCGCAGGACTCTGATGTTCTGCCTTCACTCGTTGACATGTATGACATTCCGAGACATATTGTGCTATTTCTCTTTTCATGTTGTTCCACCAGAACATCTCCTTCAAATCCATATACATCTTAGTACTTCCCGGATGTATTGAATAAGGGGTTTCATGTGCTTCCTTTAATATGATTGACTTCACTTCTGGATCATCCGGTACACAGATCCTTTTCTGGAAGTATAATGAATCAAAATCCCCTAGATGGAATTCCGATGGTCTTCCTTCTCCAATCCTCTTGATTTCCTCTTGTATGAACAAATCATCCGCTTGCTTCCGGATAATCTCATATTTCAAATCTGAATACATCTCATCCATAATCCTCATGGTTGCTATACTTCCCTTATCATCACCTTGAATAAACAAAATCTGAGCCTCCTCTAGCTCTTTCCGAAGTTCCTTTGGAATCTCCCATTCCGTAGGTTGATTCTCCGTACTCTTCCTACTTAGGGCATCTGCTACTACATTAGCCTTGCCTGGTGTATAGTTGATCTTAAGGTCGTAATCCTTAATCAACTCTAACCATCTCTTCTGTCTCATGTTTAATTCCTTCTGGGTGAAGAAATATTTCAAACTTTTGTGATCGGTGTATAACTCACACTTGGATCCATATAGAAATTGTCTCCAACTCTTCAGAGCATACACAACTGCCGCTAACTCTAGATCATGTACTGGGTAGTTGTGTTCATGTGGTTTCAACTGTCTTGATCCATAAGCTATCACCTTCCGATCTTGCATAGAACACATCCAAGTCCATTCTTGGAAGCATCACAATACACCGTGTAATCCTTTCCTGGTTCAGGAACTGCTAACACCGGTGCTGTGGTTAACTTATCTTTGAGTGTTTGGAAGCTGGCTTCACACTCATCAGTCCACTCAAATGGAGTATTTTTCTTGAGTAACTTGGTCATTGGTCCTGCAATCTTCGAAAATCCCTCTATGAATCTCCGATAATAGCCTGCCATACCAAGAAATCCTCGTATCTCCTTAGCATTTTTGGGTGATTTCCATTCCAATACGGACTGAACCTTGCTTGGATTCACCGCTATGCCTTCTTTGGTTATGACATGTCCAAGAAATTCAACACTATCTAACCAAAATTTGCACTTGCTAAACTTCGCATATAGCTGATGTTCCCTCAAAGTTTGCAGAACTATCTTCAAATGCTTGGCATGTTCTTCTTTATCTTTGGAATAGATTAGAATATCATCTATGAACATGATCACAAACTTGTCCAAGTACTTCATGAATATCTTGTTCATCAAATTCATGAAAATTGCTGGTGCATTTGTTAGTCCAAATGGTACAACCAAATATTCATGGTGTCCATACCTTGATACGAACGCCATTTTTGGTACATCCTCCTTCTTGATCTTGATTTGATGGTATCCTGACCTTAAATCTATCTTCGAGAAGACTCCCGCTCCTTGAACTTGATCAAAAAGGTCTTGGATTCTAGGTAAAGGATACTTGTTCTTGATAGTTACATTGTTCAAATTTCTGTAATCTCCACACATTCTCTTTCCTCCATCTCTTTTATCCACAAAAATAACTGGTGTACCCCATGGTGACACACTTTCTTGAATGAATCCCTTCTGTTCTAACTCATCAATCTGAGATTTCAGTTCCACTAATTCCTTTGGCCCCATCTTATATGGTGGTTGTGCTATTGGTGCTGTGCCTGGAATCAGATCGATTGTGAATTCTATCTCCCTATCGGGTGGCATCCCCGGTAGTTCCTTAGGAAATACATCCTGAAACTCCTTCACTATAGGAATATCTTCAATTCTTACCTCCTTCAGACTATTGAGTTCCAGTCCGATCTCCAACTCACTGTACTTATCTCCTTGGAACACTATTCGACCTCCAATGGAGTTGCGAAGTGATACTGTTTTGTCTCCACAGTTAAGCACCGCTCCATTCTCTGTCAACCAATCCATCCCTAGGATGACTGATATGTCCTTCATGGGTATGATGAATAGGTCCGTGAAATACACACAGTCACATATGGTTAGGACTTGTGCTTCTTTCACGTGGGTTACTAAGATCGTTCCCCCGCGGATAGAACAGTTATAGGAGTTTCTAACTTAGAACATCTAAGCCCGAATTTTTCCACAAACTCCAATGCAAGAAATGATGTGGTTGCTCCAGTATCAAATAATACTTTGCCAGGATGAGTAAGAATGCTTAGCGTACCTAAGACTGTTTGATCCGACTCTTCCGCTTGTTCCAAAGATGTGCAATCCAGCTTTCCATAAGGCTTTCCCCTCTTGTTGTTGTAGTTGTAGTTGCGGTTGTTGTTGTTGTTGTTGTTGCGGTTGTTGTTGTTGTTGTTTCCACCTCGTCCTCCAGAGCTCTGTCCGCTCCAAGACGCCTTGTTTGGACACTCCGGCTTGATGTGTCCTTCCTTCCCACAACCATAACAAATGATCCTGGGTTTCTGACAATCCTTCTGCAAATGACCCTTTAGGCCACAATTGTTGCAGATGATTTGGCTGATTGGATTCTGACTCTGACCTCCCCGGTTGTATTGGCTACCAGTAGTAGGTCGGTATCGGGGTTTGAAACTCCGATCAGGTGTTGGTTTACTGATTGGGTACTTCCTTGGCTCTATACGAGCCCTCTTCCTCCTATCCTCTTGGACTTGCCGGTAATCATCCTCGAAAGTGATTGCCGAGTCAATCAGTTCCTGGAATTCGGCAGTCCGTGCCAACCTCAGTTGCATCTTCATGTATGGATTCATGCCTTTCGTGAACCGCTTCTTCCTCTTCTCCTCCGTATCTACATCCTCAGGTGCATACCTGGATAGCCTGTTGAAATCCCGAACATACTGCATGATGGGTGCAGTATTCTGTCGTAGTTCTTCAAACTCCCTCTTCTTCAGCTCCATCACGCTGTCCGGAACATGAGCATCCCGGAACTTCTTCTTGAACTCCTCCCAGGTGAACACCTTATTAGGAGGGTGTACAGCTACAAGATTCTCCCACCATGACGCTGCTGGTCCTGACAACAGATAAGTAGTATATCTGATCTTCTCCTCATCGTTGCAACCAATGGTCTTCAGCTTCCGTTCCGTATCCATAAGCCAATCTTCAGCGTCCATTGGTTCTGGAGCTGATGTAAATGGTAGTGGTCTTGCATTTTGGAAGTCCGATAGAGTTACTCCCTTGCCTTCATTAACCCTATCATTGATGACGTGGGTAAAGAAATCTTGCATGTTCTTGCTCTGGCTTTCCTGGTAACGCCTCCTATCTTCCTCCATTGCCCTCATATACTGTTGGAAGTCTGGGTGCATCATTGGGTGTGGTGGTGGTGGTGCATTCTCTGCTCTAGCTGCTGCATCTGCCTCCTCTTTTTCTCTTGCTTCCCGCTCTCTGCGAGCCTCTTCGGTGTCTACTAACGCCATTTCCCCCTAGTCCTGTAACAAAGAGCGATTACTCATAATTACACCATGCAAATGCTTTCTGAGCTCAACTCAATGCCCAGAACTAGTCACACAATGAAATCAAGAAGCAAATACAAAACAAACATTTATTATGCATATACTTTGTATAATACATAACACACTCACAAACTTATATTACATGTGGTATATATAAACCACTTATTTGGCTCAAAGCCCAAGCCAACGGAAATTTAAAATACGCTCTATTACAATACCACCTAGATTACTTTATTCTTCCTTGGAGCTCTACTCCTCGTCATCATAACTCGCCTCCGCGTACATCCCTGGGGTCCATCCGGTACAGCGGTTTGTCTTCCGAACACCGTCCGGAATGAAGGTCCTTCCCGTAGGTATGTAGTCTGAATCGGACGAAGTGCCGAGACAGAGATCTGTCATGCCAAAGTAGCTAGATAAAGACTCATATGTATCCCCAGTGGGATACAGCTCATCTTCTTCTGTCATCCATGGAGGATTCCTATTCACTTGACCCCTCATCTTCTTCTTCTTCTTTTTCTTGGTTCCAGAACTCTCACCTACGACGTACTGGGATGTTTTGGGTAACCCCATCTCCAAATCTAAAGAAATGGAGTTGGTGTCTTTCTCTTCCTGCCCAAAGCTTTGGTTAACATTCTGGTTAACCGCGCCTCCTTCATCCTCTGACTCACAAGTGATGGGTTCTCCTTCATCTCCAAATGGTTCCCCGAAACGCCAACCAGTCGAATTCTCGATTGGTGACTCCGAGCAGTTTAGGTTCCTGGAATCATCTCCCCCATATCCAGACTCATATGATGCTGACACATGTGGATAATGTGGGACAAAGTTGGGTGTGAGTGGGTCTTTATGGGACAACTGGTCACTCAAATCTACATAGCTGTCTAGGCTAAAGAAAGGTGTAGTATGTTGTGGTTGTGCCCTCAAATCACTCATCCGAGTTTGGACTTTATCAGGGTCCGTGAACTCAGCTAGCATGTGGTCAATCTCACCTCTCATCTTCATGTGTAAAAGGTACATCGTGGTCAATAAAGACTTACAGCTATCCATGTGCTGTGCTGCAGCTTCAGGACTTCTGCGTGCTAACACCAAATGATTCAGAGTGGGATCCTCATCTTCCTCGGCATGAGGTATATGAGAAAACTCTGAACATAGCAGTTCTACTGACTTGTGCTGCCTTATCTCAAGGATTGCCTTGAATAGGCCCATGTGGTAGGCTGTGGTGATAGTTTTGGCTTCTCCGTATGGCATTACACGACTCATCAGCAGTTTTGTCGGTAGTTGGACCGATACTCTGCACTTGGCTAGGATTTCCCCATCATAGTAGGTATACTTGATAACAGGTATCCGTGGATCACAATGAAGTTCCTTCAGCATCCCACACAGGAGAGCTGTTATTGGTCCATCATAATCACCGAGCCATCCCTCGACCTTCCTCAAAGTCCTCTTAGGAAAAGTGTTCGCCATTATGGCTGTATACAAAAGCAGAATATTAGTAGTGATAATGCATCATAATAGCTATAATAAAGAATTATCGCACTAAAATATATGGTTTTGCTATTCTCAAGTGAATAATCACCATATTTCTAGAGAATCCTTTACTATTTCTACTAGACTCCTACAGGTTTCTTCCCTATACTAGGTTTTTCCAACCTAAGGTCACAACATTTGCTCTGATACCAGCTGCGGTGACCCAGCATACCACTGCATGTTGTAGTATACAAGTCGTTGATATGATCTTTGCGAAGGGACTTCTTCACAATTTGCCATATCCCTCAGAGTGGTACAACAGAAACATTGCAGGTCATAACACTCCATACTTTATTACAAACATTGTCTTAATAAGTTGGTATTCTCACAGGTCCTATGAGAACACCCTAAGATACTACTTAAGTACGATTACAACTCATAACAAATATAAAGAGAGCTCAACAACTTATTTAGGTAAGTTCTACGTTGCTCGGCTCTATGATGCTAGGGTATGTCACTACTCCTCCACCTCCGTGTCATCGGTCCGTAGACTATCCCATAGTCTACGCCTTCCACTCCGCCGGTAAGATCGGTTCTTCGTAGACCAGCTCGTAACTTCCTTCTGGTGCTCCATCGTTGATGGCCTCCACTTCGGATCACAGTCTAGCAAGGGTGTCGAAAGAAAGTGAGTACAGGTACTCAGCAAGTTCTAAAAGAATAAAAAGGTGTTTGATGCACTAGCTACGACCATTGATCGGGAAATCGCAGGTCAATGCATGTTTTGAAATCATTTCTTCAAAAGGTTGCTTTTATTATGAAAACTATGCCCGTCGGTCTTCACGGGTTGACTAGAACTTCGTGGAGTTCCTTTCTGCCGCGTTCGCAGTTCCCTTCCGGAACAGGGAGTGACCACAATTTGATACACTCTGTAGAGGTGCGTTACTTTTCCCACAAGATATCTCACCCTTTTTGCCATCCGCAGGGACTTGCCCCCGTTCACACTTCCTTTGGTGTGAGGCCAGGTATAAAGATCCAAGCCCACACCACCTTCTCCCCTGCAAACCCACCCTTTTGTCCAACCGTACACCCCCAGTAGACTTCCCCGATAATACGGCTTTACTCACGGTGTACTCCGGACAATCCTTCATAGATCGTAGAGCCATCATCACTAATGGATGGGGATTTAAAAGGCTATCCCAACCTACGGCAGTGCCTCCAACACCCCGCCGGCTCTACCAATCCGTTGGCGTGCAGAAGGGAAAAGATACGGCTGGCTTCCCCAGAGCCATTATAGATCTCATGGTCAACGCGGTTTGTACGGCGCTAGAATCACTGGACGGCATTGGTAATTAATCCTAGGGTGATATAACCCATTGCAATGGAACCTCCACCATATCAACACATACCATGGTTCCATTGCCAGCCACATAGTCATATTCATAGTTGGAAAGTAACATTTCATTTGCGATGCAGGAATGATAAGTATATAGCTTTGCATTAAAGTAGTAGAAAATACTCAAGTTGACATGAGCAAGGGTGAACTTCCCTGTGGACTGCGAGATAGTGCAGTTCAATGCAGTTGATGGAACCTGGACCTCGGGTTCTGTAAGAAGCATCATTGTACGGTAAGGACAATGTTATAAAATCCAAATAATGCAATCATGGATGTATTATTTTGTTGAATCCCTTTACCCCGCTGAGTTATATCAATTTAGGGTTGCATTTAAGATTTATGTCTTTGACAGTAATTTACAATTGATTTAAAAGTATAAACCATTTTAATTCACACAAAGTACAACAATTCAAAGTAAAACTATTTTACTTGGTGATTCCCTTAATCATTCCAAAAATAATTTGAAATCATAGAGTTACCTCTATAGTTTTTGGAATAAAAAGGAATATAGTATTTTTCTTGGAAAAATACCCTTTTCAATGGAAATGACTTGGAATAGTAGAATTTCATTTTGAAATGTTTGAAAATAAGTATTTGAACTTATTTGAGATTTTTCCTTGAATTTTAAATACAAGGAAATAATAGTTTAAAATTCCAAGTTATTATTTAAATTCTTAAAATTCATAATTTTGAATTTGTTTCATAAATTCCATTTCATAATTTATTCTTGTTAAGATTTATTTTTCATTCATTAATCCAATTTTTAGTGGATTTTTAGAGTTGTATTTGATTTATTAAAAATTGGTAAAGTTCTGGCCTTTTATTAAATGTCAAAAGACCAAAATAACCCTCTGGCCCCTATTGGGCCCAGCCCATTTACCTAAAGCCCAGGGACAGCCCAATAAGGCTATTCCCTTTTGGGTCGGTGGCGCCGAACGGCCCACCTCTCTCTCACTCACTCGGCCCTCTCTCGCTCTTCGTCCCTAACCCTAATCTCCTGCAACGCCGTGGCGATGGCGTCGCCGCCATGGCCGCCACCTTGCTCCGGCCAGCTCCGTGCTCCCCCGCCGTAGCCACCTACCGAACCAGAACCGCCGCGTGCAGATCTATCGATCTGTCCGCGTGGTTTTCCCCTTCTCTTCCTCTCCTGGCGAATCGCCTCCGTTCTGGATCTCGCGGAGAATCGCCTCGACGAACTCCGGCGAGCTCTCGTCCTCGCCGACGATGGGTGCACTCCTGGGGTTGACCTGGCGCGGGTGCTGCTCGCAGTACTTGTGCCGTCGCCTCAGGTGCTCGCTACGGTGGTGTTGGGTTCGCCGGCGTAACGTCGGCGCCTACCCTGGACTTGCAGCTGTTAGGGCCGCGCACCTGCCTCGCCATGCCTAGCTTCGCTTCTAGGCGCAAGTAAGTACTTCACCTCCTCCTTCTCTTCTGTGCGCCTCCCTTGCCTTGTTCTTCTTCCTCCTCATGCTCTGTTGCTCTCTGGTGGTCCTGTGATCACGCAGAGCTATGCCATAGCTGCTCAATCTTCCTATGCTTCTATCTACTGCAAGCTCATGGCCAAATTACCAGTCACTGGTGCTGACCAATGTTGCTTTGCTTGCTATTCATGTTGTGCTTGCTTACCTTGCTGTTCCTAGCATGCCCTGTACTTGCCATGCTCTGCTGTGCTTGCTCAAAAGCTTGCTATGCCATGCTATGCTTGATTATGGCTTGCTTGTGCTTACTGGTATATCATGCTTGCTTGTCTAGGTGTACTTGTGATGCATCAGTGACACTTGTGTGTGTGCCAGTGGTGCCTGTGATATGCTTCTGTGCTTCCTATGCAAGCTAGTGATCCATTGGATCATTCTTTGCTTGTTGGCTAACTTCCCTGTGTAGCTTGGCTTGATTTAATTGATCCATTTGATCAATTCAATGTCAGTGATGGCTTACTGATTAATTCTGTGGCTAAGTAATTCAATTTCCTTGTGATGCTAATGCTCAAGCATCACTATGCTGCTGCTCATTCAAGCTACCTGGACTTGCTCCAGTGGCTATGATGCAGTGATTAAACTGTGTTGCCTTATATTATGTTGCTGTCAGTATTAAGCATGGATCTGTGATAAATTCATGCTTGAATTAATTAAATTATGATGAACTGCTTATGCAGTAATGATTTAAATGACTTTGCTTGCAAATGATTTGACTATTCATGATTGTGTAGCAAGCAATTGAATCTGAATCCATTCCTGGATAATGATGTGCTATATTTGACTTTCTTTTAATTGGTGCTAAGTGTGATGTGACCTCAGTGGCCTTGCTACTGATTGGTTGCTCACCTATCTAATTGGATCTTGTGGCTACTCAACCTTTGCTTGCATATTTGGGAATCATACTTGATATGAATGCCAATATGTTTGCCTGATGAAAATCTAGGGTTTACTGATGGTTCATAGCTTAGGATTTACTGTGTAGTCTTATTAGCTGCTAATCCTTGCAATTCATCTACTGGTGATATCTGTGCATCTGATCTGGCTATTGTGTGTATTTGTGCATGTGTGCTAGTTTCTGTGTACAAGATCTGTACCTAGATGCTTTTCTATTTTTAGTAGCTTTTTGACTGGCAGTAATCCTTGGTGAAACCAAGTGATGATCTACCCACTTGAGCATCTGCTCAATCCCATGCTTATATCATGCATATATGATGGATCAGATCCATTGGATCTGTCCAGGAACTTGGTATACCTTGTTCCAGCTCCTAGTGTGAAATATTTGGTTGATGCAGACTTGGGGTTTTTGTGCACAGCCCTTCACCTCCAGTTTCTGGTTGATCTTCTCAGGTCACCATGATTCCTGGTGGCTAAGTGGTTGTGTTGGTTTCTGTTCTTGAGTATGAACTGGATGAACTGGTGCTGGTTCTTGCTTCACACTTACCTGGTGATTTGCATTTCTGGTCGACTGTCATGGTTCTAGGGTTTGTGTGCTATTTATATGGTCTCTACTTCTTCCCTGGCCATGACACACAAGCTTGGTTACTTTATGACTCACCCCTTGCATTGCCTTGCTGTTGCTTGCCTAGCAACAGCCTTCATATGGTGAAACTTGAGCCCAGTGTGGCTTGCTCAGTGTTGGTCTGCCTATGTCTATCTTGTGCTGTCCAGGAATTTGGACAAGCACAAGTGTGATGTGACAGTTTGCACTGTCCAAACTGAATTTCCTGTGATTTTTGCTAACTGTCCAAACTGAACTTTGTTAACACTGATATTTTGTTTAGTATCTGTTCTATGTTTTGTTTTGCAGGTTTGAATTATGCTATGGCCAGAAGATCATCCTCAAGCCACTTAGTTTAGGTTTAGTTTAGAATAAACTTGTAATTTTCCTTTTCTTTTATTTCTGATCATTATGTCTCAATTCTTGTATCAAGAATATTGTAAAGACTTTGTAATTGTGTTGTATATCAATAAAGCTCAAGTTTTGGTTGATGAGCTTTTGTATTATGTAATGTTTGATTGAATATTGTATTTGATATTCACTTTGAATTTCAAAGTGATTTGAATTTATATCTTGTGTTTAAATTTTAAATTCATTGTTCATATTGTGTGATGTGTATAGTTAAATGCTTAACACTTATCAAATGCAATCATTCCCCAAAGTAACAAGTTACAAAAGAGATCATGTCGAAATTTCCCTAACTCACATTGCCTAACCCTAAGTGCAAAATGAGAGAGAACCTCGATCCCTCTTAGGTTTAGTTGCAATAAGGCGCGAAAATTTCCCCCGTTTTGCGATGAAATGCACATCCCATTTCTAAATCTACCCTTCGTTGTTCCTATGTTCTGGGTTATTACACTGTTGCTCTGGTTCCTCATGTGAGCTTCACCGTCTCGAGGTAATCAACTAGCCAATCCTCTGGATCTTGCAAGCCGTCGAATTTTTTGAAGTTATCAGGCAATTTGAACCCCGAAGGGACTCGAGTTTTTCGGACTCTCCTTGTGAAGCATGGCAAACCGCACATATCCTCGTCGTTTAATTCTGGGGAATGCCGATGTTCCCTTCTACTTTGCCGTGCTCTGTCCACCCTTGCTTGCGCTGCTGTGTCTCTTGCTCCACTTGTTCCTTCGGGAACTGCTGCCGCTACCGCGGGTCGTGGACTATTTTGCCTTGTTGTTCCTTCGGGAGGTGTTGATGCAAACGCCGTTCCCATGGCTCCGACTCCTGCCATTGCCATGTTGTACAGTGCCTCCCTTGGATCTCCTGGAGATGGCCTGGATGCAAGGATAAAGGCCTGTGTTGCCATATACCCAGCTTCTGGTGTCTTGGGGATAATGTTCCCTCTCGTGTCTATCGACATAAAAGACATGTCGAGGTTTTAAACCAAGTGCTCTCTTTCTCCTTCAGGTATGTTTTGTAGCCTTGATCTTGCTCTGTTCCGAGCTTCCCAGTGGCTATCTCCCGAAGTTCCAAATTGTCGACTTAACTCCGCTCTTCGCCTGGTTGATGCGGAGGCTGCCTCCCTTCTTCTGTTCAGAGCAGCTGTTTTCCAATTCCCTTGCAGCTCGCGCGAGCCTATATTGATATGCTTGCAACTCTTCTTGCGTGGCTGTTGTGGCCATTGGTTCTGAGCCATCCATAGCTCTTGCGGCTCTATCCCATGCTGCTTCTGGGAGTTGAACCCTAACTCGTGGTGTGGGTCCGACATATTTGCTGCCTAGACCTCGTCGTAAATCAGAGGGATCAACGTATGGATTTCCCAAATCGTTGAAAGCCTCAGACGTTTCCTCCTGATCGCGGCTTGGCTCCCCGATTGCATAAATCTGATGATATTTTGTATTCAGGTCTCTGCTGGGTTTGGTGACACCATCATAAAAGATTGGTGAAGACCTTGCCCACTGTAGTAGATTTGTCGATGAAGTTGAAGCTGTCGACACTGCTCGAGTCATCGCTTATATAGGAGTCCGCAGATGACTCAAAGGACATGTCGCTGAAGATCTTGGCGAGCTTTTCGCTTGCCCTGGTGCTGATGAAGCGTGGCGATGAAGTCTCCTCTTCGCCTGACTCGATTGACGATGTTGAGTTCGAAAAATCGGAATCGACCGCCGATAATCCCGACGAGATCGGAACTTCGAGACGATATGCTCCCTCCCTCTTGACGCGAAAGTGGAATCTTCCGAACGTCATCTCCATAGGCTCCTCCAGATACGCATATGCATCCAAACGGGAGGGCGGGAGAGGAACAAAATCGACAGGACCAGTTGCGATCTGTTTACCTCGATCCATCGCGTTGCTTGATGTTGGTGAAGTCGACGATCTTGAACGTGCCATCAAGATCAGATCCTTGACGCCTCTAATTCCCACAGACGGCGCCAATTGATAAGGGATTAACTTGTCAATGCCTACGGGTTGTAGACTAGGGTTTAGTTAGAAGTAGAGGGCAAGTAGATCTCGAAGGTTTCAGCCGAAAAGTACTCGACGATATGAAAGCTAGGGTTTGTGAGACAATGATTCGATGATTTCTTTGTCCCTCGACTCCCCCTTATATAGGAGGTGGAGCCGATGGATTCGTATTGTACAAGTTACGAGGGAGGGTTTCCAACTCATCCCGCAAGATTACAAACATTATCTCCTAATACAACTCTAACTTTCCTTAATAGCAATTTGGGCTTCCGATTCTTCTTATTCTTCGAGTCGTGGGCCTTCAGTAAACCCCGGGTACTATCTTCGGCAGGCCCATTGGGGATGCCTATGTCAACAGTGGCCTCCAAGGATACTATCTTTGCGCGGAGACGCACAATGGTAGCGTCCTTCTTGGCACGCTGGTGGCGGAGTGACTTGCGGTCCTTGGCAAGCATGTTGATGGCGTCGCCCTGCTGAGTGATGTGGGTGTGAGTCTGGTTGGCGTACACACGAGTGTTGTCCAGCTCCTTCTATGTCTGGTACAGCATGAAGTCCAGATGCTCCACGTGGTGCTTTAGCGCGGGGTGGGGCGGCATGTCCATGGGTTCTCCAGCGGAGTTATGATACGTCCCCGACATATCCATAATTTCTATCGTTCCATGCTTGTTTTATGACAATACTTACATGTTTTGCTTGCACTTTATGATGTTTTTATGCGTTTTCCGGAACTAACCTATTAACGAGATGCCACAGTGCCAGTTCCTGTTTTCTGCTGTTTTTGGTTCCAGAAAGGCTGTTCGGGCAATATTCTCGGAATTGGACGAAATCAACGCCAAACCTCCTATTTTTCCCGGAAGGCTCCGAACACCGAAGAAGAGTTGGAGAGGGGCCAGGGGGCCACCACACCACATGGCGGCGCGGGCGGACCCTGGCCGCGCCGGCCTAGGTGTGGCGCCCCAGTGCCCCCTGCGCCGCCTCTTCGCCTATAAAATCCCTTTCGACCTAAAAACACCGTACCAATTGACGAAACCCCAGAAAGACTCCAGGGGCGCCGCCACCGTCGCGAAACTCAATTCGGGGACGGAACTCTGTTCGGCACCCTGCCGGAACGGGAAGTGCCCCGGAAGCCATCTCCATCAACGCCACCGCCACCGCCATGCTCCGTGAGTAGTTCCCCCATGGACTACGGGTTCTAGCGAGCTATGTCGGTATACTCTCCCCATGTACTTCAATACAATGGTCTCATGAGCTGCCTTACATGATTGAGATTCATCCGATGTAATCGGTGTTGTGTTTGTTGGGATCCGATGGATGATACATTATGATTAGTCTATCTATAAAGTTTGTGAAGTTATTGTTGCTGCAATCTTGTTATGCTTAATGCTTGTCACTAGGGCCCGAGTGGCATGATCTTAGATTTGAGCTCTATACTTATTGCTTAGATTGTATCTACAAGTTGTATGCACATGTCACTGTCCGGAACCAAAGGCCCCGAAGTGACAAGAATCGGGACAACCGGAGGGGATGGTAGTGATGTGAGGATCACATGTTTTCACGGAGTGTTAATGCTTTGCTCCGGTACTCTATTAAAAGGAGTACCTTAATATCCAGTAGTTTCCCTTGAGGCCGGCTGCGGCTGGTAGGACAAAAGATGTTGTGCAAGTTTCTCATTGCGAGCACGTACGACTATATACGGAAAACATGGCTACATAATTAATAAGCCTGATGTTTGTCTTAATGCTTTGATTCCTATCAATTGCCCAACTGTAATTTGTTCACCCAACACTTGTCACTTATTGGAGAGTTACCACTAGTGTAGATCGCTGGGAACCCGGTCCATCTCTCATCATTATATACTTGTTCTATATGTCATTGGAAGTAGTATCAACTATCTTCTGGTGCCATTGCTCTCATATTGCTATTCTGCTGTTGTGTTACTATTACTATTGCTCTCATATTCTACTTTCACATCCCTGTTGCTAGTGCTTTTCAGGTGCAGCTGAATTGACAACTCGAGTTGTTAAGGCTTATAAGTATTCCTTACCTCCCTTGTGTCGAATCAATAAATTGGGTTATACTACCCGCGAAGGCTGCGATCCCCTATACTTGTGGGTTATCAAGACTGTTTTCTGGCGCCGTTGCCGGGGAGGCATAGCTCTACTCATAAGTTCACCTGGGGAGTACACTCTACCTCTCTCTCTGTTTTTATTTTGTTTTTCTTAGTTTACTTTTGTCTAGTTTATTTGTGCTTAGTTTATTTCTGTCTAGTATTATTTTGCGTAGTTTACTTTTGCTTAGTTTATTTTTGTCTTGTTTTATTTGTCTCATATACCCAAAAATCCATAAAAATTTGAAAAATCAAAAAAATTAAAAACTACTGTTATGGGAGAACCTACAACCTACTTGGAGCTCATAGAATGTTATAATAATTATAGAGAATCAAGAACTGGTAAAATAATGAGTGCTATGATAGAGAAATTAAATACAATTGCTAGAATCTTGCTTAGACGCCATGATATAAACTGTTGCTCTCAACAGGATACTAAACATCTTAAATTTCAATGTGGCTTTAGTGAGGAATTTTTTATTAATAACTATAACCGGAATTGCTATATTCATTATGGGTTTGAAGAGGTAGAACAATTTGTCTTATTTATGGGAGCCTCCGAGATAGAATCCTTCATGGTTGAGAATTATGAAACTTGTGCTATTTGTAAGGACCTTAAAGATTATGTCTCTACTATCCTTAATTCTTGCATAGAATGCTACAGTAGGAATCCTTATATCCTTGATTATAAAGAGAGACACATTAATGCACAAGAATGCACTCACAATTTGCAGGAACCGGTGGAAGAAATTGATGAACCTGAAAGCTCATTGGATGAAAAAGAGGAGGAAGTTGATGAACCTGAAAGCTCATTGGATGAAAAAGAAGAGGAGAGAGGAACAAAAGGAGGAAGAATGGATTAGCTACCCATGCCAACCTCCTAATGAGAGTAACTCTTTATCTCTTACACTATTTGATTGTCCTCCATGCTTACCGGAAGAGGTTGAATGTTATGTTCCTGTGGATTCTCTTGAAATATTTCCTATGAGTAAAACTTGCGAGAATAATTATGCTACTGTTGTTTATGATAATCCATGCTACTTTGATAAATCTTATGATAATGCTTTGTTTGTGCCTGATGTCGAAATGCATGGTACTAAAGAATTTTGCTTGGCAAATGTTTATGATAAAGCTCTAGATGATGGTCCTATGTTACTTGATACTATTAATTGCACTACTAATGAAAATGGGATTGGAGAGTCCTTGACTTATTCTATGAGTCCCATATCTCTTGAGATTGATCAACTACCTTGTTATATTATTAATAAAAGTAAGTTTGAAAGTTTTTATTCCACTATTCTTGAACTTGATAAAAATTATGTGTTTGGAAATCATGAGAAGCATGCTGCATGTGATAGTTATATTGTTGAGTTTGTTCATGAAGCTACTGAAAATTATTATGAGAGAGGAAAATATGGTAGTAGAAATTTGCATGGTACTAATACACCTCTCTATATGCTGAAATTGTTGAAGTTACACTTGTTCTATCTTCTTATGCTTGTCACTTTGTTCTTCATGAATTTATTTGTGTACAAGACTCCTTTCCATAGGAAGCATGTGAGACTTAAATGTGTTTTGGATTTGCCTCTTGATGCTCTCTTTTGCTTCAAATACTACTTCTTGCGAGTGCATCATTAAAACTGCTGAGCCCATCTTAATGGCTATAAAGAAAGCAACTTGTTGGGAGATAACCCATGTGTTATTTTGCTACAGTACTTTATTTTATATTTGTGTCTTGGAAGTTGTTTACTACTGTAGCAAGCTCTCCTTATCTTAGTTTTGTGTTTTGTTGTGCCAAGTGAAGCCTCTAATCGAAGGTTGATACTAGATTTGGATTTCTGCGCAGAAACAGATTTCTATCTGTCACGAATCTGGGCTGTTTTCTCTGTAGGAAAATCAGAAAAATATGCCAATTTACGTGCGTGTTCCTCAGATATGTACGCAACTTTCGTTAGTTATGAGTTTTCTGATTTGAGCAACGGAAGTATTTTATTAAAATTCGTCTTTACTGGCTGTTCTGTTTTGGCAGATTCTGTCTCTGTTTTTTGCATTGTCTCTTGTGGACTTTAAGCGAGCTTTTCTAGACATAGAGAGTTGTAGCTAATGTTTTATTGAGTTCTTGCAATGTGCCACTACAGGACCAAGGTGGATTCAAATTTTTGAGTACTAACCCCTCTAATGAAGTTTATGAGAAGTTTGTTGTGAAGGAAGTTTTCAAGGGTCAAGAGAGGAGGATGATATATGATCAAGAAGAGTGAAAAGTCTAAGCTTGGGGATGCTCCCGTGGTTCATCCCTGCATATTTCAAGAAGACTCAAGTGTCTAAGCTTGGGGATGCCCAAGGCATCCCCTTCTTCATCAACTTATCAGGTTCCTCCCCTGAAACTATATTTTTATTCGGTCACATCATATGTGCTTTACTTGAAGCGTGCTTTTATTTTTGTTTGTGTTTGAATAAATTCGGATCCTAGCAATCCTTGTTTGGGAGAGAGACACGCTCCGCTTTTTCATATGAACACTTGTTCTTCGTTTTACTTTTAATGTTCAATGATAAAAGTTGGAAGCTACAATACTTATTGTTTGGTTGGAAACAGAAAATGCCTCATATGTTGTGGATAATTTGACACTTGGCAATTGTTTTGAGCTCTCAAGTAGATCATAAGTTTTTGCATGTAGTTTAAACCTATTAGTGGAGAACTACCGTAAAGCTTGTTAAAATTGGTTTGCATAATTGATCTCTCTTAAGGTCTAGATATTTTCCGGTAAAAGTGTTTGAGCAACAAGGAAGACGTGTAGAATATTATAATGCTTGCAGTATGTTCTTATGTAAGTTTTGCTGTACCGGTTCATACTTATGTTTGCTTCAAACAACCTTGCTAGCCTAAGCCTTGTACTGAGAGGGAATGCTTCTCGTGCATCCAAAATCTTGAACCAAAAACTATGCCATTTGTGTCCACCATACCTACCTACTATGTGGTATTTCCTACCATTCCAAAGTAAATTGCTTGAGTGCTACCTTTAAACAATTCAAAATGCTTCTCAATTTGTGTTTATGTTTCATAGCTCATGAGGAAGTATGTGGTGTTTAGCTTTCAACCTTGTCATTTACTTTTGACGGACTCTCACATGGACTAGTGGCACATCCGCTTATCCAATAATTTTGCAAAAAGAGCTGGCAATGGGATTCCAGTCCCAAATTAATTAACTTAAATAGACACTCCTCCATGGTTTGTGATTGATGGACGGCACCCGAAGGATTCGGTTAGCCATGGCTTGTGTAAGCAAAGGTTGGGGGAGTGTCATCATCATAATAAAACTAAAATAAAAAGGCACTCCTTCATGGTATGAGATTGTTGGCAGGCACCCGAGGATTCGGTTAGCCATGGTTTGTGTAAGAAAGGTTGGAAGGAGTGCCACATAAATATGCAAATAATTCATGGGAGCCGCTCTTGAAAGTCCGGTTGGCGAGGTAGTTGGTGTACCCATTACCATTCGTTGACAACAACAAACACCTCTCAAAATTTTATTTTTTATGCTCTCTATATGTTTTCAAAACCAAAGCTCTAGCAAAAATATAGCAATCAATGCTTCCCTCTGCGAAGGGCCATTCTTTTACTTTATGTTGAGTCAGTTTACCCACTTCCTTCCACCTTAGAAGCAAACACTTGTGTTAACTGTGCATTGATTCTTACATACTTGCTTATTTGCATTCATCATATTACTTTATGTTGACAATTATCCATGAGATATGCATGTTGAAAGTTGAAAGCAACTGCTGAAACTTATATCTTCCTTTGTGTTGCTTTGATGCCTTTACTTTGAATTTATTGCTTTATGAGTTAACTCTTGTGCAAGACTTTTGATGCTTGTCTTGAAAGTACTATTCATGAAAAGTTTTGCTATATGTTATCTACTTGTTAGCAACTATAGATCATTGCCTTGAGTCACTTCATTCATTTCATATGCTTTGTAATAGTATGATCAAGGTTATGTAAGTAGCATGTCACTACAGAAATTATTCTTTTTATCGTTTACCTGCTCGGGACGAGCAGAACTAAGCTTGGGGATGCTGATACGTCCCCGACGTATCCATAATTTCTATCGTTCCATGCTTGTTTTATGACAATACTTACATGTTTTGCTTGCACTTTATGATGTTTTTATGCGTTTTCGGAACTAACCTATTAACGAGATGCCACAGTGCCAGTTCTGTTTCTGCTGTTTTTGGTTCGAGAAAGGCTGTTCGGGCAATATTCTCGGAATTGGACGAAATCAACGCCAAACCTCCTATTTTTCCGGAAGGCTCCAGAACACCGAAGAAGAGTCGGAGAGGGGCCAGGGGGCCACCACACCACATGGCGGCGCGGGCCAGACCCTGGCCGCGCCGGCCTAGGGTGTGGCGCCCCAGTGCCCTGCGCCGCCTCTTCGCCTATAAAATCCCTTTCGACCTAAAAACACCGTACCAATTGACGAAACTCCAGAAAGACTCAGGGCGCCGCCACCGTCGAAACTCCAATTCGGGGGACGGAACTCTGTTCGGCACCTGGGAACGGGGAAATGCCCCGGAAGCCATCTCCATCAACGCCACCGCCACCGCCATGCTCGTGAGTAGTTCCCCCATGGACTACGGGTTCTAGCGGTAGCTATGTCGGTATACTCTCCCCCATGTACTTCAATACAATGGTCTCATGAGCTGCCTTACATGATTGAGATTCATCGATGTAATCGGTGTTGTGTTTGTTGGGATCCGATGGATGATACATTATGATTAGTCTATCTATAAAGTTTGTGAAGTTATTGTTGCTGCAATCTTGTTATGCTTAATGCTTGTCACTAGGGCCCGAATGGCATGATCTTAGATTTGAGCTCTATACTTATTGCTTAGATTGTATCTACAAGTTGTATGCACATGTCACTATCCGGAACCAAAGGCCCCGAAGTGACAAGAATCGGGACAACCGGAGGGGATGGTAGTGATGTGAGGATCACATGTTTTCACGGAGTGTTAATGCTTTGCTCCGGTACTCTATTAAAAGGAGTACCTTAATATCCAGTAGTTTCCCTTGAGGCCCGGCTGCCACCGGCTGGTAGGACAAAAGATTTTGTGCAAGTTTCTCATTGCGAGCACGTACGACTATATACGGAAAACATGCCTACATAATTAATAAGCTTTGATCTGTCTTAATGCTTTGATTCCTATCAATTGCCCAACTGTAATTTGTTCACCCAACACTTGTCACTTATTGGAGAGTTACCACTAGTGTAGATCGCTGGGAACCCCGGTCCATCTCTCATCATTATATACTTGTTCTATATGTCATTGGAAGTAGTATCAACTATCTTCTGGTGCCATTGCTCTCATATTGCTATTACTGCTGTTGTGTTACTATTACTATTGCTCTCATATTACTGCTACTTTCACATCCTGTTGCTAGTGCTTTTCAGGTGCAGCTGAATTGACAACTCAGTTGTTAAGGCTTATAAGTATTCTTTACCTCCCCTTGTGTCGAATCAATAAATTGGGTTATACTACCCGCGAAGACTGCTGCGATCCCCTATACTTGTGGGTTATCAAGTTACGCCTTGCGAGGTGAGCAAAGCGAGGGTCCTGGAGTGCTTCCCCATTCTGCCCGCACATACGGGCAAGTCCTTCATGAAGAGCACGAGCGAGTCAGTCCAGCCAGTTGCTCTCCCTGAAGGAGAAGAGGATCCTCTCAGAAGTAGGAGGCTCCATCTTGCCCCTCAGATCAGCGGTGATGATCCACTGCAGTTCCCCTCCGGGCTGCTCGTTGACCTCGACTCCGTGGAACTCCGGGTGAGGGCGGTCAAGGTGATCCGACAAGGCATTGAGGTCCCTTTCGAAGATCAAACTCCCGCCATTCCCCAGCTGGTAAAACTTGGTGTTGATTGGCTCCATCTGAAAGTGAATTCGAGGAGTAAGTTAGAGAAGTGTGTCAAAATTTTATGTAGACTTTTAAAGAAGAGCATGACTTATCAATTTGAAAAGATCTCAAGGAAAAGAGAGTGAGTAATTTTGGTAGATATATTCACTTCCTTTGATTGTGAAACTAAGTTTTTCAGAACATCCATTCTAACTAGGGTCTCCTAAGGTCAAACAATGGCTCTGATACCAACTTGTCAACACCCGGATTTTTAAGTCCAGATGCCTATTATGCCATACATCGCAATCCCAGGAAGATTGTTTTTGCGAGACATAACAGTTGAATATCATAGAGTCATCATTCATTACAATACCATAGTAGTCATTACATAAAAAGGATCACATGATCCAGTCTCATTACAACACTTGATCTAATGATCATTACACAAATACGTAGCGGAAGCGAAGTAGTAGTGGACTATCTATTTCACAGGCAACGCTTGACGTTAGAAGAAGCTCCTAGTTGTCATAGACGTCCTATTGACCGTCATCTTCATACTGCTGTTCAGCTTCATAGTCTGGCCATTTGAATAGCCAGGGACACAGCCGTGAGTACTTTCAAGTACTCGCAAAATAATACTAGTGTAAGCACTAATATTTCTATTGAGAGTGTTCTAAGCTCTAGGGTTATTTGCATAAAGCCAATTTTAGTTCATAAACACTTTAGGAAAAGACTCCTCATATGCTAACTAACTCCAGTGGGAACATTAGTGTCATTCCCACAACTCTGTTGCGATTCAAATCAAAGTCACCTTTCAAATTCAATTCACCATTCATATTTGAGGGAAATTTCTGATGACGGAACAGTATGGCCTTTCCAACTGTCCATGACCGCGGACGTGGCTATTCGAATAGGTTTACACTCTGCAGAGGTTGCAAACTTGTGCCACAACATTTGATTACATCCGTCAAGGATTACCCTGAATAATCGTAACTCAGTACGCGGATCATCAACCATTAACCTTTCACTTACACCTCCTAGTATAAGCACCTCTCCCCATGAGCTTGACCTCCCGGTGATAGCCAACTGTTATCCCGGGAACTGCACAGGGCTTGGGTCGTACATTCACCTCATTCACGTCATTTCACTTTAAACGGAGGCAGCCTCGGCATAACCTCTATGATGCTTGTTCAGAGGGAACCCATACTAAGACACATAAACTTCCAGTTAAGCCCTACCTATAATCAGGTATTGTGGGAGTACTCAAGAATTGGAATGGTATCGCATCCAACTCAATCATCAGTTTTTATCAAATTCACCAAGTCATTCATTTCACATTCACCTTCTAAATCTTTCAATGGAAATGACTCATCATTCCAAGGGTTTCAAAGTCATTTCAAATCACATGTTCCCATCTAGCGTAGTCATTTTTAATTTAGCACTACCAACTAAGTGTGAGGGGTGCTAAGTAGTTTGCCTTGCTTCGAGGATAACTTTGATGCTCTTGTACTACCCCATACTAACTAAGTAAATCATGAATCTAAAGTAACTTTGATAAATCAAAAATCAATAAAGCTTGTAAAGTAAATACTTGGGATAGGACCATTAAGCATAAAAGTAAGAATGTGGTGATGCCTTGCTCTGGTTGAGCTTTGCACTTTGCAAGAATATCAGCTTGCCTTGGTTGGTGTATTGATCAAAGTGGTCTTCTTCTCCTTGGAAGTAGACCTCCTCCTCCTCTTGATACTCCTCGGTACTAGCGTCTAAAATCGAATACGAGGTATACAATCACCAAACAATTCTTAAGGCTATACTAAGCACACACATGGTTCACACAAGCTATTCATTCCTCATAACCCTAATCACAAAAAGGGGTTTGGCTTGTTGATAACCCACAAGTATAGGGGATCGCAACAGTCTTCGAGGGAAGTAAAACCTAAATTTATTGATTCGACAAAAGGGTAGACAAAGAATACTTATAAGCCTTAACAACTGATGATGAAAGATGGACCGGGGTTCCCAGCTATCTACACTAGTGGTAACTCTCCAATAACAAGTGTTGGGTGAACAAATTACAGTTGGCATTTGACATAATTATTACAGCATTAAGACATAACATCAAGTTTATTAATCATGTAGGCATGTTTTCCATATATAGTCATACGTGCTCACAATGAGAAACTTGCATAACATCTTTTGTCCTACCAGCCCGTTTGCAGCGGGGCCTCAAGGGAATCTACTGGTAATTAAGGTACTCCTTAATAGAGCACCGGAGCAAAGCATTAACACTTGGTGAAAACATGTGATCCTCATATCTAAGCCATCCCCTCCAGTTATCCCAGTTGCTGTCACTCTGGGGCCTCGGGTTCCGGACATAGACATGTGCAAACAACTTGTAGATACAATCTAAGCAATAATTATAGAGCTTAAATCTAAGATCATGCCACTCGTGCACTAGTGACAAGCATTAAACACAACAAGATTGCAGCAACAATAACTTCACAAACTTTATAGATAGACTGATCATAATGTAACAATTCATCGGATCCCAACAAACACAACACCGATTACATGAGATGGATCTCAATCATGTAAGGCAGCTCATGAGATCATTGTATTGAAGTATATGGGAGAGAGATCAGTACCAACTAGCTACTGCTAGAACCCGTAGTCCATGGGGGAACTACTCACGGAGCATGATGGAGGTGGTGGCGTCGATGGAGATGGCTCCGAGGGTCGATCCCCGTCCGGCGGTGCCGAAACAGGAACTTCTGACCCCCGAAACTAGGTTTCACGATGGCGGCGGCGCTCTGGGAGTCTTTCTGGAGTATGATTTGTTGATGTAGGGTTTTCGCGTCACGAGGAATATATAGGTGAAAGGGCGGCGCGAGGGGGTGCCCGGGGGGCCCACCCCATAGCTGGGCGCGCCCCCCTCTTGGCCGAGCCGCCTGGTGGTGTGGGGCCCCCTTGGCCCTTCTCCGTCTCTCCTTGGGTGTTCTGGGTCCGTCTCGGTAAAATAGGCGGTTTGGTTTTTGTTTCGTCGAATTCCGAGAATATTGAACAACTTTTGGAACCAAAAACAAAAACGAACCGACATCGGCATCTTGTTAATAGGTTAGTCCTGGAAAATGCATAAAATCATTATAAAGTGTGAGCAAAACATGTAGGTATTGTCATAAAACTAGCATGGAACATCAGAAATTATAGATACGTTGGAGATGTATCAAGCATCCCCAAGCTTAGTTCCTACTCGCCCTTGAGTAGGTAAACGATAAAAACAATAATTTCTGAAGTGACATGCTACTAACATAGTCTTGATCATACTATTGTAAAGCATATGAGATGAATGAAGTGACTCAAGGCAATGATCTATAGTTTGTTAATCAAATAGATAATGACTAAGCATATAGCAAAAACTTTTCATGAATAGTACTTTCAAGACAAGCATCAAAAAGTCTTGCATAAGAGTTAACTCATAAACCAATAAATTCTTAATAAGAGGTTTTGAAGCAACACAAAGGAAGATTTAAGTTTCAGCAATTGCTTTCAACTTTCAACATGCATATCTCATGGATAATTGTCAACACAAAGTAATATAATAAGTGCAATAAGCAAGCATGTAAGAATCAATGCACACAGTTGACACAAGTGTTTGCTTCTAAGATAGAAAGAAGTAGGTAAACTGACTCAACATAAAGTAAAAGAAAGGCCCTTCGTAGAAGCAGGGATTAAATCATGTGCTAGAGCTTTTCAAGTTTTGAAATCATATAGAGAGCATAAAAGTAAAGTTTTGAGAGGTGTTTGTTGTTGTCAACGAATGGTAGTGGGCACTCTAACCCCCTCATCAAACAGACTTTCAAAGAGCGGCTCCCATGAAGGACGTTATCTCTACCAACAAGGTAGATCATCCCTCTTGTCTTTTGTTTACACATGTACTTTAGTTTTATTTATGGACGACACTCCTCCCAACCTTTTGCTTTCACAAGCCATGGCTAACCGAATCCTCGGGTGCCTTCCAACATTTCACATACCATGGCAAAACATGTGAAGATAATTATTAATGAAAGTTAATTAATTGGGGCTGGGAACCCCATTGCCAGCTCTTTTTGCAAAACTATTGGATAAGCGGATGAGCCACTAGTCCATTGGTGAAAGTTTGCCCAACAAGATTGAAAGATAAAACACCACATACTTCCTCATGAGCTATAAAACATTGACACAAATAAGAGATAATAACTTTTGAATTGTTTGAAGGTAGCACATGAAGTATTTACTTGAAATGGCAGAGAAATACCACATAGTAGGTAGTTATGGTGGACACAAATGGCATAGGTTTTTGCTCAAGGTTTTGGATGCACGAGAAGCATTCCCTCTCAGTACAAGGCTTTGGCTAGCAAGGTTGTTTGAAGAAAACACAAGTATGAACCGGTACAACAAAACTTACATAAGAACATATTGCAAGCATTATAAGACTCTACTGTCTTCCTTGTTGCTCAAACACTTTTACCAGAAAATATCTAGACCTTAGAGAGACCAATCATGCAAACCAAATTTCAACAAGCTCTACGGTAGTTCTCCACTAATAGGTTTAAACCACATGATGCAAGAGCTTAAACATGATCTACTTGAGAGCTCAAAACAATTGCCAAGTATCAAATTATTCAAGACAATATACCAATTACCACATGAAGCATTTTCTGTTTCCAACCAAATAACAATAAGTACAGTAGCTTCCAACTTTTGCCATGAACATTAAAAGTAAAACGAAGAACACCAGTGTTCATATGAAAAAGCGGAGCGTGTCTCTCTCCCACACAAGGATTGCTAGGATCCGATTTTATTCAAACACAAACAAAAATAAAAGCACACAGACGCTCCAAGTAAAGCACATAAGATGTGACCGAATAAAAATATAGTTTCACTAGAGGTGACATGATAAGTTGTTAATGAAGAAGGGGATGCCTTGGGCATCCCCAAGCTTAGACAGTCTTCTTGAAATATGCGGGGATGAACCACGGGGGCATCCCCAAAGACTTTTCACTCTTCTTGATCATATATCATCCTCTCTTGACCCTTGAAAACTTCTCACACCAAACTTCTCATAAACTTCATTAGAGGGGTTAGTACTCAAAAACTTTAATCCACTTTAGTCTGTAGTGACACATTGCAAGAACTCAATAAAACATTAGCTACAGCTCTCCACGTCTAGAAAGCCTTAGTTAGAGTCCACAAGAGACAATGCAAAAAACAGAGACAGAATCTGTCAAAGCAGAACAGCCAGTAAAGAAGAATTTTTTCGAGGTACTTCCTATGCTCAAATCAGAAAACTCAAAACTAATGAAAGTTGCGTACATATCTGAGGAACACGCATGAATTTTGGCAGAATTTTAGGTTCTCCTACAGAGAGATCTACTCCAATTCTTGACAGCTAAAAATCTGTTTCTGCGCAGAAATCCAAATCTAGTATCAACTTTCTATTAGAGACTTTACTTGGCACAACAATGCAGTAAAATAAAGATAAGGAGAGGTTGCTACAGTAGTAACAACTTCCAAGACACACCAAAACAGTAGCAAAATAAAATCATGGGTTATCTCCCAAGAAGTGCTTTCTTTATAGCCATTAAGATGGGCTCAACAATTTTAATGATGCTCTCGCAAGAAATAAGAGTTGAAGCAAAATAGAGCATCAAAAGCAAATAAGAAACACATTTAAGTCTAACCCGCTTCGTATGCATATGAATCTTGTACACAAATAAATTCATGAAGAACAATGTGACAAGCATAGGAAGATAAAATAAGAGTAACTTCAAAAGTTTCAGCATATAGAGAGGTGTTTTAGTACCATGCAAATTTCTACAACCATATTTTCCTCTCTCATAATAATTTTCAGTAGCTTCATGAATAAACTCAACAATATAACTATCACATAAAGCATGTTTTTCATGATCCACAAACACATAATTTTTATCAAGCTCAAAAATAATGGGATTAAAACTTTCAAACCCACTTTTATCAATAATATAACAAGATGATTGATCAATCTCAAAAGATATGGGGCTCCTAGATAAAGTCAAGACCTCTCCAATCCCATTTTCATTAGTAGTACCATTAATATTATCAAGTAACATAGGACCATCATCTAGAGCTTTATCATAAACATTTGCTAAGGAAAACTCTTTAGTACCATGCATTTCGACATCAGGCACAAACAAAGCATTATCATAAGATTTATCAAAATAGCATGGATTATCATAGATAACAGTAGCATAATTATTCTCACAAGTTTTACTCATAGGAAATATTTCAAGAGAATCCATAGGAACATAACATTCATCCTCCTTTGGTAAGCATGGAGGACAATCAAATAGTGTAAGAGATAAAGAGTTACTCTCATTAGAAGGTTGGCATGGGTAGCTAATCCATTCTTCCTCCTTTTGTTCATCACTCTCCTCCTCTTTTTTATCCAATGAGCTTTCAGGTTCATCAATTTCCATAGGTTCCTGCAAATGGTGAGTGCATTCTTGTGCATGAATGAGTCTCTCTTTATAATCAATGATATGAGGATTATTGTTGTAACTTTCTATGCAAAAATCAAGGATAGAAAAGACATAACCTTTAAGGTCTTTACAAGCAATACAAGTTTCATAATTTTTAGCCATGAAGGATTCTATCTCAGAGGCTCCCATAAATAAAACAAATTGTTCTACTTCTTCGAACCCAAGATGAATATAGTTATTCCAATGATAGTTCATAATTAAAACTTATTCACTAAAGACACATTGGAATTTAAGATGTTTAGTATCCTGTTTAGAGCAACAGTTTATATCATGGCGTCTAAGCAAGATTTTAGCAATTGTATTCAATTTTTCTAACACGGCACTCATGACCTCACCCTTTCTTGATTCTCTATAATTCATATATAATTCTATAACCTCCATCATGGTTGTGGGTTCTTCCATAACAACAGTTTTTAATTTTTAGGTTTTTCAAATTTTTATGGATTTTCGGGTATATAAGAAAAAATAAAACAAGACAAAAACAAACTAGACAAAAGTAAACTAAGCAAAATAATACTAGACCGAAATAAACTAAGCAAAAACAAACTAGACAAAAGTAAACTAAGCAAAACAAAATAAAATAAAAACAGAGAGAGAGGTAGAGTGTACTCACAAGCTTGACGCCGAGAAAATAGTCTTGATAACCCACAAGTATAGGGGATCGCTTCGAGGGAAGTAAAACTCAAATTTATTGATTTGACACAAGAGGAGACAAAGAATACTTATAAGCCTTAACAATGAGTTGTCAATTCATTGCACTGGAAAAGCACTAGTAAGGGGTGATGTGAAAGCAATAATATGAGAGCAATAGTAACAATAACACAGCAGCAGTAGCGATAACACGAAAAATGGCAGAAAATAGTTGATACTATTTCTAATGGCATATAGGACCGAGTGAGTATTTGATGATGAAAGATGGACCGGGGTTCCCAGCTATCTACACTAGTGGTAACTCTCCAATAACAAGTGTTGGGTGAACAAATTACAGTTGGGCAATCTATTATATATTAAAAGTACATTACGGGCTCACCAGAAAATAGAGAAATCGCTAGAAAATCCCACAAAAATCAGAAACATCTGACCATTTAATTGATAGACAGAAAATCTCTAGCCATTAGATTAGACTTAAGTTAAAAAATTACCCACCATTGCCATTATACATATCCTCTAAGCGTTAACTTTTTATTTTTCTCCGAAACATCTAGCCCATCTAGCCCTCAATACATCGTGGAGTAAAAGAATCCAGAATTTTTATGCCCTAGGCCCCTAGCGTGTCCTCATGCACGCCGCCACCGCCGCATTAACATGGGTGCCGTCCGACCGGCCTCCACCAAGGTACATGTACATCAGCAGCTCATGATCAATCTACCTTGCCTCATGAATGTATAGATCAGCGGATACACGTTCATCCTTATTTGATGCGTACTTGCCTCCGTCACATCGGATAGCCGGCCGTCCAATCTCCATGGAGTTCTTCAATAGCTATGCCCTAGCTGTTGGACATATTTTTCTTCATTAACCCACCTTGCTGTTGCACCATGACAGAAAATTCTTCTAGCCGGAAAGTACATGATCAATCTAGCTTGCCTCATGGATGCATAGATCAGCAGCGAAGACGCATCTCTGCGTATTTGGTGTGTATTTATCTCTCTGGTGTCGAGCAGCCGGCCGTCCGACTTCACCGAGTTCTTTGATAGCTCTGCCTTACCCGCTGAGGAATTAATTGGTTCGCGATGTTAGCAGCCCCCAAGCTAGCTTCCACTGCTATGACAAAGGTACGATAAATAAGTACTATATTAAACCTTAACAACTTCGATTTTTGCCAGAATTTTGGGATAACTGAACATGTGTTTCGTTGTTAGTTTAGTTCTTCCAGATTCTTTTCTGTGTAGAGTTTGATGCTCTGTAGTATTTTGAAGATAACCTCAGGTTTCTTGTAGTGCTGCCACGTGCGTACAGATTTCATGGTTTGTTCATGCGCTTTGGTGGTGGTGGGTTATATGTGTGACCGCAGCAATGGAGAGCCTTGAACGGTGGTGGACTGATGGGGACGTGGGGTATGTGCTTATCAAGAACCGCTTTGACTGGTGGGAACGTGGAGTTCGTAGCGTCTCGAGAGTTCTCGAGCGTCTACTTGTCTTTCTCTAACCTTGCCACGTTATCTCCATCTCTGCTGTCACTGGCCTACCCTGTCCCCGTTTGAGCTCCTCTTTGCCAAATCCCTCTGCAGAGCTTGCTATTCTCATCTCACCGTAGTTGACTGCTTGCCGATCTTCTTTTTCTCGGTACTGGATTCTCGCGGTTGCCACCACCGCCGGCCTGGCTCCTACGGCCGCGGCCCGTTCGTCATCTCCGCATGCTCGGCGTGGAGAGGCCACAGCTGTCAGGCCGGGCGACATCGGAGGTGCTCGCCGCCGACCCCGAGGAGGACCGCCGCCTCCGCGAGCTCTATGAGGCCGAGGCTGCGGCGTATGAGCGCGCGCCGCTGCCTCCGCGAGCTCTATGAGGCTGAGGCTACGGTGTACAGCGCGCGTGTAGCGCCTTCGAGGCGGATGGAGCGGACAAAGCAGCGCCGTCGGCGCCCGTGGGGAGGCCGCAGCTATCCCGCTAGGTGACAACGGAGGTGCTCGCCGCCGACCACGGGGAAGACCGCCGCCTCCACGAGCTCTACGAGGCCGAGGCGTACGAGCGCGCGTGCCATACTTTCGAGGACGCCAAGGCCGGCGCCGCTGGCTCGAGGCCGCTGCCTCGCCTGCCGCGGAGAAGGCAGCGGCTGCGGAAGAATAGCCCAGAGCTATCGAAGTTTCTGCACACGATAAGGTCTCCTGCTGCTCATTCACCCCAATTCCTCGGCTTCTTTTATGGAACTAGAGTAGAAAACTGCTTACTAGCCTGTATGCCTGATTCGTAATAGCAATCTGCAGTTGATAGGATGGTTTGATGTTTATTTTGGGTTGCCTCATATTAACACCTCCTATAGAATGCTAACAATTTCTATCTTTGATGTGAACTTTCACAGAACAACAAAATACAAAATTACGCAAATAATTTGAAGGCGATTGGAATGTGGCTGTTAATAAGAAGTTAAAGAGGATAAATAGGAAGAAGAAGCAGAGGTTAGAATCTCTACTCTAATACGGAGTATGTTTGATTCCTTTTAGTTTTACCACATTATTTCTCTCGCATCTGATAGTTTTCTGTCCTGATTTACCAGTGCATATCTCAAACAACTGAGTCAAAACTTACAAGTATGGAACTTTACTTAATTTACAGGCAAGCAAATTAGTGAAGTAATTAACGAGTACCGGGAGCTTACATGAGCGTGCAGATAGGCTGTGAGAAATGTCAATCAGACATTTTAGTGTGTGGTGCTGTCTCCTCGGTCCAACTCAACTGAAGAGAGTATGTACATGATCTTCTTTTTCTTAACTGGATTCTTACCGGTTACTGGTTCTAAAAGTGCAATCCTTCCGGTTTAAGGTGCATGCTATTTTAGCACCGTTCACATCTACATGGCAGAGGAATGCTTTGCATCTACTGGTTATTGAGAAATCCGAGGTTGTGACTTCTTCACTCTGGCAATATATCTTTTATTTCTCTCATCGTGTAGCACTTCTTTTGGAATTGAAAGCTTAATATATTGATTATTCTATACCACAGTAGTGAACTATAAATATGATTCCCTTATAATATCAACCTGTAGATACAGGGTTCTTATGTTTATGATATACATGGGAATAACTATCTAACTTATCTGGCAGGACTATGTTGTACAGCTTTAGGTACGTAGAAGTGCAATCTTCGGAATGCTATTATCATGGTTGATTTACTACGGAAATTTTCTCTTTGGGATAATATGTGCTCACCATTGCACTATGTGGCTACAGGAGTATTGTTTAAAGTCTATTTCCACTCCTCTTTCGTGAACTATTCGCAATGTCTTCAGGTTGGTAAAGCATCCAAATTGGGAAGTTTTGTGTTAGTACTTTTAATGTATGTAGTTTTTTTGACGAAATGGTTAATGTTTGTAGTTATGCATCACATGAATGTTCTGAATGAACGGCAAACAAAATTGTTCTGGTTGACTGGATTCGCTATGGGATCGTCGCTAGAAGAGCTAGAGTAACCTTCAACATTCAAAATATGTATGAGAGGGGAAATAAAAATTGTATGATCAGAAGATTCTACTTGCGCCCATTCTAAAGCTGAAGATAACATGTTGTTGGCCCTTTATATTGGTATTTTTTCCCGGTTGTTTTAGTGAAGTACGAGAGTTCCACCATTTGCAGTTAGTTTTGGTTCTCTGTTTGAAAGATTTTTTCTTGTGTGTGCAAGGCAGAAGCATATATTTTGACGCACTCTGTTATAAACTTCTGTGGGAACTACAGACCACATGTCAGAATTCTTTTCTTGGTTGTTGAAAATGCGCCATTCTTAGAACCTATTTTATGGCTTCCATGTTTATTTTTATGTTTGCTGACAATTTTATAACCTTGTTGCTTAAAAAAAATGTTTGTTTACCATTACGAGCCATCCACAGTATAACAAATGGTAGGGATTTATGTTGCCGTGAGAGATCTTAACAAATGATCACCTGGGGAGTGCTAATCAACTAATAGCTTTTGTATACAGATTCAAAGGGGTAATGCTTATGCTATTTTTAATTCTCTATGTTTTGTGGTCGTGTTTTGAGAGAAGAAAACCAGAAATAGGAAAAACATGCTTCTGCTGTTTCGAGTTGGTAATTAAGAAATTGGTAGTTAGTTAAATTAATAACCAGGAATTGCTCTTCCCTTGGAATGTTCAGATAAAACCACTACTTACGGTGGTGCAGATCTTCTTCAAATATTCGCTCTTATGGAGCAAGGTAAGTGTGTTGGATGGTTCATCTTTGTCTAGATTAGGCAACTTAATTACATAGCCGATTAAGACTGACCAATATTCTTTTTTGATGTGGTTGGTTCATGTCCTTGATTGCATGGAATATCCAACGTTTCTTCTGCTCCAGATTTTCTAATGGGCTCTTTCTGGTTGTAGCTCAAGAATTAAATATTTTAGGTTGTATGTTTTACCTCAGGAATTGAATATTTTGGAGCTCGAGAGATCAACAAGAAGTTCAGAGGTAAAAACACTGAAGACATCTAATGTACGTTAAGAGATCAACCTGGCCTAGGTCAATCTATCCTCAAGTATGGTGTGTGTCTTCGTTCCTTTAATCCAAGAGCAGTTTGTAGGCAGCAGCACCAGAAGGGTGATGCATTCAACAGTTATTGAGTTAGGACACCATTCATAAGAGATATACTTCTTTATTTTTTCTTTCTTCAGTTAGCAAATTCTATGCAACCTTTCGAAACAAGTATACACCGCGTTACTTCTTAATCCTTTAATCAGCGCTATTTCATTTACTCCATTTAGATCCAACAAAGTCTATAAAACCCCCTCAGACCAAATGATGGATGTTTTTTTTCTAGGTATCATAGAAAAGTGAGCCTCCAATATTCATTTCTCGCAATTTAAGTTCCTGTTCTCAGTCTCCTTGCCACGGGGGTACAAAACTCAGTGGACAGATCATGCGTTCTCTATGAATGATGATGTTCTTCCTGTATGAATGATGCTGCCCTCTTTCAAATACAGTGTTCTAGCCTAAACATATCAGTTTGGTTCAATAATATATTGTCAACTACTGAATTGGCCGCCTGTTTATCTTGCTCATTTTTAATTCAGTAATGTTGGTCTCTTGCTTTACTTAACGCCATCATTTGGTCTCAATTATTTCATATGAAATAATGGTTTCTCCTGCAGTCAAGAATCTTGATAACAACATGCCTGAAAATTCTACCTCAACAAATAGGTGTAGCAGTGCACATATCTCTTCCTGTGCCCAAAAATGACAAAGAAGCCGTCCAAGGTCTTGCCCTCTCTGTCTCAAAGGAAGAGCTGATGCCGGGTGAGGACAACAATACCGGCTGCTGATACCTCAAAGACAGAAGAACACCCGAAGCACCTGTCTTACCATGCTATCCGCTAATTAATTAACAATGTATATTAGTACCACTAGCTAATCGACAAACTATGTACTGGAGTACTATGTATATTAAGCAACAATGCAAGATATTACCAGTAACTAATCTTCCTGTTATGTGATGTAATCCTATCAACTATGCAATCTTGTAGGAGATGTATCAGCATAAGTGACTATAGTTAAGTAACAATGTATATTAGTACCACTAGCTAATTGACAAGCTCTATGTACTGGAGTACTATGTATTAAGCAACAATGCAAGTTGGTACCAGTAACTAATCTTCCAATTAGTTGATGTAATCCTGGAGGAAGATATATCAGTACAAGTGACTAATTGGTGTGCGCCTCCCCAATACCATCACTTCTTAAGACTGTTATGCATACAATGCAACCATTGTCATTGGTTCAAGGGTTTAGCTGACAATTCTGCAGTGATTTTTCTTCGAAAAAACGCAAAGAATGTGTTTCTTTTCGTCGAATAGAAGAATTTTTCAATAATGCCCTTGATTTTCATTCTAAGTATATTCACTATCGTTGCAACCTTTTTAGTACCTTCAAGGGCACCACCTCTTGGATAGCTTACGCCCTAACCTTAAAATACCAACTCACTGCGACTTACAAAATAATGGATTTTTACAAAACAATAAAATTAACTAGACAATTGCCATGATCCGGCGCGGCGTGCCGCCGTGCCCTTCTTTGCTAGTTGTTTTGTATGGAGGTACATTAAGATGCAACACATTTTCATGGTAAAAACTAACCAGCAAAAATGTACGCATGTGCACTAGCTTCCATAACCTGGTGTTTATGAATGTCTAATCGTTTGTGTTGCACCGGAGAATACGGCACACCATGATTTTCTAGGCAGGCAACACTAGGAACAGGTGCATGTCTTCAAATACTCATGCAAGTTAATTTATGTTAATGAATTCAGCTATTGATCCAGCATGCTGGATTCCCTGATCTTCACCAGTTTAGATGCGCTGGTCAGTGTATTTAGATTAGACTAGAGTAAAAATTATCCACCACTTGCCATTATAATGCAAGAATGTTTCATCGGTTTGCCATAAAATTAGGCCAGCTACCGATACCATTGGGAAAAGAAGAGTTAGTGCGCCGCCGGCCTGCACCGTTGTCTCATCATTTTATCTGCTATAGCGTTGTTGGGACTTCAGACAAAGAGCGCCAATAATTGTGCCAAATTCCATGCAGCGCCGCTGGCTTCAAGCCCGGACCAGCTGTACATGATTAGAGGTTTGTTCTAGCTATCTTCCAGTGCGTATATCCAAGGGGATATACAAGCGATCAAGCTCTGTTGATGACTTGCTGTATGTGGTTTTGATGATGAAGAAGCAAGACAAGCTAGCTAGAACAAGCCTGATACTGGCGACGCCGCAGCTGATATATACATACATGGAATTTGTGGTGTTCAGCTGCATTTACCTGTTTGCATGGTGCACAGCCGTGTCACGATTCAGTAGTTTGACGGTATGGGCCAACATGTCACCATGGCCGGTATTGGGATCGACCAGGTCTGGCTTTCTTCGTACTCTGTACCTGGTAGGTTTGATTGTTAGTAAATAGCAGCAACGGTGTAATAGTATTTCTGGAAGCAAACAACTTCACCATGACTGAGTCCATCAGATTAATTTGCACACATATACAAGTTTCATCTTTAAAACATAAATTGTAGAGTAAATACTGACAATATTAATACATGCAAATTTGTTTCTGTATAAAAGCAGTGGAATTATACATTCATACCCCAACGAAGTGAAATATGCTCACTTCCTACATGCATGTTTGTAATAGTGATTAGTTAATCTGTACAAAACCAAAATTTATAATGACCCTATCATCCACTACTTACAGTATCTTTCCAATGGCTATGAAAGTTGAGAAGCAAGCAATGTATTGATTTGTGCATAATTTTATGTAAAATATTCTCTGTAGACATGCTGACCCACGCGTCGATGACAACACCGAAGTGTCGGGCATCTATTATATATTAAAAGTGCATTACGGGCTAACCAGAAAAAGAGAAATATGCTAGAAATTACCACAAAAATTAGAAACATCTAACCGTTTATTTAATAGTCGAGAAATCTAAAACCATTAGATTAAACTTCAGTGAAAATTTAGCCACCATTTCCATTACAACATGAACAACGTTTTGGTATCCCTCACCTTTTCGTTTGTTCCCCTTTTCCCTACAACCTGGTCGTCGCATGGAGGGTTGAGGTGTCCTTGAAGGCCAACAGATAAAGGGCCTCTCAAACCCTAGAGTAATTGCTAAAATAAAGGAGATCTCCCAATCCGAGCTCTTCTGATGGAATTGACAGTCGCTTGGTTGCCATATTCAAAGGCGGATAAATATTTTCCCCCGCATGGTGCAGTACTTCCGCGGGAAGGTTCTGGTAATGGCAAATCATACATGATCTAGATTCATAGTCAGCACTTATCAATTCCATCGTGAAGATGAGATCCATATAGCCTAGGCCTCTCAAACCCTTGACTAATTGCCAAAAGAAAGGGAATTTCTCCCAATCCGAACTCAGTCGGTTTGTTGCCGTGTTCAACAATGGGTCAGTTTTTTCCCGCATGGTGCAATACTTCCTAAGGGAAGTTATGGCGATTGCAAATCCTACATGATCCAGATTTGTAGTCAGCGCTCATCAATTCCATCGAGAAGAGGTGACCCACATAGGTAAAGCTGCTCTTTCTCTTTCCGTGCAATTGAAAAATGCATTACCATGTGCAAGGACACGCCATGTTGTATTCTCCCTGATGGAATTCCAATCTGTGTGGTGGCTCACGTATCAGGTCATATTAGTGACCCTTGAAGGTTAGCAACGTATCAGGTCATATTAGTGACCCTTGAAGGTTAGCAGATGGTAATTATGCATTATATTTTCATCTAAACGGAGTCCCTAATCCTGAAACTCATAATAGGGGCCAACAAAGCAAGCATGAATGCATCCATCGTCAGAAAATGCTTCAGGAGAACAAGCCGATCACCATGAGCATGGAGCAGATCAGGTCCATGATCCCCACTATTAGGTCCGAGATCGCCTGCAGCATGGAGCAGTTTATGATCTATTAATACTGCAGTGATGCATCACACAAGCTGCCGTCCGCGGAACTGCGCCTGCAGAGAGAAAATTAGGTCCATAATCAGCTTAGATTCATATGATTGTAACCTGCGTCCTAGATGGGAGGTGATAGACACCACAACATACAAGCATGAAGAAGTCAACTTCGTCGTAAATACAAATACGAGGTATGCATGTATATGTGTTCGGCCAATACCGATCTCCTATTGCTGAGAAAATAGAAGCCAACATTGGAAGCACTGTTATCACTTCAGCCTAGACGCCGACGTGGATATAATCATAACTGAAGACAACGCATCCTAGATGCCATGCGCGAGGACGCTGAACTAGGTTGTCCTGATTTACAGAGTAAGACTTTCTAATTGTTGCATCATCTATGTAGGTACGCAATGTGTTGGTTCCTGTTACCTATATGACCATGAACGCCCAAGAGTAATAAAGCATCCTTTATCAAAAAAAAAAATATGACCATGAACACTCATTACTGTAGCATATCATTTAATTTTTAGTTTGAATGAGAAGAGCTGAATAAATATCCTATATGCTACGCTCAGTCATGACATTCTATATACAGCTCACTCATCGCTTCACCGCTCTCAATGAATATGCAGGAACAACAGAAGGATGCAGTCCCATGCCAGTGCCCAGCGACAATTATTATTCCCCGTGGTTTCAGTATGATCCCGACGATCATCGGATATCATAAGGTTGTATCATGACGGGAGGTGATACCGCAACATACAAGCCCGAAGATTCCGACAAACAAGACCTACCTATGGAAGTCAATAGCAACAAAACTACGTTTTGAAGGCAAGATAGTACTGCAATAGCGTCATATGGTATTGCAACACTGCTTCTACAAGGAGGTAGAACAACCCCCTTAAGGTTCTACAACCCAACATGTGACATCAGACAAGGTACACACTTGACAAAACTATTCAAGACCACATGGCTAATACTATGGGATGAGCCTCCAATAAAAAACAAGATATGCTTCGAGGCACTAGGTATAACTCTAAGTGACATATTAAGGCACAAACTATTCAACACCACATGGCTAATACTATGGGATGATCCTCCAATGAAAAACAAGATATGCTTCTGAGGCACTAGGTATAACTCTAAGTGATATATTAATGCATAAAAAGGAAAATATAAGCGAGAGACCATTTGGTGGAATGATGGTGGGTCTAGGAGGGGACTTTTGCCAAATACTTCCAGTTCTACCAAAGGGAATAAGAGACAACATTGTCACTACATCCATTAAAAGGTCAATCTTTGAAAACACTTCCATATAATTAAGCTAACACAGAACATGCAACTCAATAATATGGCATATGATATAACAAAGAAACAAAGGGTAGCAGAATTTGCAGACTGGATTCCCAATATTGGCAATGGAACAAACACATTGGCATAAGGTGAAGATTTGATAAAAAATACCATGTGACATACTGCTGAAAAAAGGAAATGATACAAAAAAAAGGTAATTGTGGAAAGCATCTAGCCAAATTTGAGGGAGAGGTACCGCCAACGAGAATTCATGGAATATGAGCAATCTTATGTCCAAGGAACAAAATAACACAGAAAACTTATCTAAGTTGTGACATAGTATGCAAAGAAACAACATTAAATAGTGGAATAGATATGCTATATCTAACAGAATTTCTAAATAGCTTACCGTTCCCTGGAATCCCAAATCATGACTTATAATTAAAAGTAGGTCTACCAGTGATGCTCCTACGTAATATCAACCAAAGTGTCGAGTTATAAATGGTACAAGGATGATGGTTATTCAACTTGTGGAAGAAGATTCATTAAGGCACAGATTAATAACAGGAACTCATGTAGAAGAAAAGGTCTATATTCCAAGAATAATAATGTCACCAGTAGAATCAGCGTGGCCATTCCTTCTGAATCGGAGACAATATCTTATTTTTTGTGCTTTGAAACATATATGAAACATGTAATTAGATTAAAAAAATCTCGAAGCTTATGACAACATTGCTTCCTTTCATGATGATGGAATTCATTAAGCTTATGGTTTCTTACAATGATATCTATATTGAGTGTAAGTTCGTTAAAGATACCTTCATATCCCGTATTATGAAACATTTTAATAATACGCGATGCTAATCACATTTGATGTTTACAACTTCAGGGTTCTATTATATTTTACAGTACAACTGCATGGGTCAACCAGAGCATTTTTCACATACACTTCTTTAATTAGTATGCCTTTCACAAGAATTATAACTACAGAGATAGGGGACATCTACAATGCAAGAAAAGTACAAATATATAAAAAGGATTTACACACATGATTCTGCATTCATGTGATTTTGCTGGTACATGGATAAATATTCATATAGCAAAATCTAAATGGTAAGAAGTCAAAACTAAATAAAAAATAAAAAATATCACTACTTAGTTTTGTTGGATATGCATAGGGGCAAGGGGACTAACACTGTCGATGCTGGTCCAAGCCCGGAAAAAAGGTCGAGGCGGCATTAAAAAAACTAAGTTTTGTAACTGAAAAATTAACCTTTTATCAGCAAGTTAGACCGCTAAAAAATTTAAATAGCCAATTGCTGAAATTTTAGAAGTACCACAGACCTGACAGAGAATGACTACTGTTAACAAGATGTTATCTTTTAATATGACATGACAAAAAAATCTAAATAGGCCTACTAAATCTATGAGTATAAATCATTTAATTCTGAAATAACTTCATGAGGAACTAATGCTATGGTGCAGGAGGGGAATGGAAAAAAGGTTTGCTACATATACAGAACACTTTATCATGAAAGCTGCTTGAATCTGGGAGTACAATATGAAGCTTACACTGAGATTGAATCAATTAGAAAATATGAGAGGAAGGGAGATAAAATAGCATCCGTCTCATATCATAAGAAAGTGTATTTGTACTCTTATTGCAGCATCGAAACAAGAAAAAGAATGCAGGATGGTACCAATTAATGGCAGAGCGTCTCGGACGATTCGGAACAGCAATAGGCACCAGGACCTGCGCTTCAAAGTAGACGGCCGGCGCTTTCGCTTCAACCCTCGGGGTCCTGGTCAGACGGAAGCTGCCTCACCCTTGCCAACCGATACCTAAGCCATGGTGCTCCACCAGCAGTTCCTCGTGCTCCATTTGAAGGCTCGATTTGTGGGCGACTGAGACCATGGGCCAGACGATTTCGGTGGATTAATCGGACGAATGAAGACAACCATATTTGTAGATTCCTTGGAGCGGAGACAATCAGATTTGGAATTTTGGAGACAAGCAGTGAACAAATAAGAAGGGGAGAAGAGGAACAGTAATGAATGGGGAAAATAGGATGTCTCACGGAAGAGAATTAAAGGAAATTATTATATTCTTTATTTTTCTACCAAACCACTTATCACAAAGTAAGCCAACGTGCAATTAAAACTAAAATGGGTGTCTCTAATTCTCATTCTCAGATTTAACTTATGTCTCAGTCAAATTAGATCAGTGTGTTTCAATGCGAGTCTAAATAAAATACAAAGAGCAGCAAATCGGAATCTTCAAGAAAAACAAAATCCAACGCTAAAACACATGACTGAGACATAAGTTATATCTCAGCTAGCTGAAATTTAGCAATTCCGTTTTTTTTTTGCCTTCTGCTAAGCCAACCTTTTCCGAATTCTATAGAATAAATAGCAGCATAAAATTGGTATAACATAAAAATATATTTTAAGATGGATCCTACCGATACTAATCAGTGTCATAAATGTTTCTAGATGAAGTTGGTCAAGTTTTAATGAGATTGACTTCGGATAAAATCTAAAAGTACACATTTATTTATTTAGGGATGGAGTGAGTAATTACAAACATCGAAAAGTATACAAAAAATTCATTATTCATAAAATTTATATTCATATTTAAATATCAAATTTAAAAAACAGTAGCCCAACATAAGTCGAGCAGTGACTTGCGCATATACATTATGTGAGATATACTCAAAGAATTAAAATTGATTAAAATATTATAAGTTTAGTAGTTATATTCTTAAAAAAAATATATAATATATTAAATAATAAATAAAAATTCGTTCCACGTGATGCCCTAGGATTTAGATAAATGCTGACTTTTTATTAGTTCTTAAGAAATATATTCTCATATGGATAGTACGATAACTTTAAGAGACCATCAAGATGTTGCCCGCGCATGTGCGCGGGCCACTATGCTAGTTGACATAACAATTACAGCATTAAGACAGAACATCAAGTTTATTAATCATGTGGGCATGTTTTCCATATATAGTCATACGTGCTCGCAATGAGAAACTTGCATAACATCTTTTGTCCTACCGGCCGGTTGCGGCGGGCCTCAAGGGAATCTCGGTAATTAAGGTACTCCTTTTAATAGAGCAACGGAGCAAAGCATTAACACTTGGTGAAAACATGTGATCCTCATATCTAAGCCATCCCCTCCAGTTATCCCATTTGCTGTCACTCTGGGGCCTCGGGTTCCGGACATAGACATGTGCAAACAACTTGTAGATACAATCTAAGCAATAATTATGGAGCTTAAATCTAAGATCATGCCACTCATGCACTAGTGACAAGCATTAAACACAACAAGATTGCAACAACAATAACTTCACAAACTATATAGATAGACTGATCATAATGTAACAATTCATCGGATCCCAACAAACACAACACCGATTACATCAGATGGATCTCAATCATGTAAGGCAGCTCATGAGATCATTGTATTGAAGTACATGGGAGAGAGAGTATCAACTAGCTACTGCTAAAACCCGTAGTCCATGGGGGAACTACTCACGGAGCATGATGGAGGCGGTGGCGTCGATGGAGAAGGCTCGGGGTCGATCCCGTCCGGCTTGGTCAACGAACTCCGAAAGCGATGGCGGCGGCGCTCGGAGTCTATCTGGAGTATGATCGTTGATGTAGGGTTTCGCGTCGCGAGGAATATATAGGCGAAAGGCGGCGCGAGGGGGTGCCGGGGGCCCACCCCATAGCTGGCGCGCCCTCTTGGCGCCGCCGGTGGTGTGGGGCCCCTTGGCCCTTCTCCGTCTCTCCTTCGGTGTTCTGGGTCCGTCTCGGTAAAATAGGCGGTTTGGCTTTTGTTTCGTCGAATTTCGAGAATATTGCCCGAACAGCTTTTCTGGAACCAAAAATAGCAGAAAACAGGAACTGACACCTCGGCATCTTGTTAATAGGTTAGTCCCGGAAAATGCATAAAATCATTATAAAGTGTGAGCAAAATATGTAGGTATTGTCATAAAACTAGCATGGAACATCAGAAATTATAGATACGTTGGAGACGTATCACTTGTGTGTTAAGAAAACTTGTAAGAGAGAAATAATTTCCTCTCATTGAATCGTTTTACCATTTAATTTCCTCAAATAATAATAAGGTATGAATTCATGTTGATCAAGGTCAACACTTCATATCTATTATTTGGGAACCATGATTTAAGTGAGGTACTAACCTCATACCATTTCATTCTTACTTTAACAACAATTTAATGTCTCTAAGTAATCCACATGAGATGGTATAGACTAAGTCAACACATCACTTTGAATTGCTTAGGACCATGATTTAAATAAGAGGGAACCTCTCATACTATTTGAGAAATCATTTTGGATAAGTTTAAATGGACTAGAAATGGCCACATAGCCACTATTTTTCTCTAGTCCATGATCATACAAACAACTCTGTGATGTTTTTGCATAAACTTTTAGAGTATGTGAAATGTGATTTATGAGAGTTGGAATCAAATCAAAATCACTTAGGGTTTATTTTTAATAATTGTTTGAAGTTACAAAAGTCCCTGCTTTGTTATTTTTGTCACATTAATTCTACAAACAAGTTTGAGATGAGACCAGTGGGGTTGGATAGAGATTTTTACAAGCTTTCCAACAATACCAAATTCATCAAATTTGGCCCAGTGGATTTTAAACTATTCAATTTTGAAAAATGCATCTGTGAGCAATTTTGAATTAAACAGAAATTCGGATTTGAATTTAACGGGCCGGCGGGAAAACGAAATGGGCTGTTCAGACGAAAAGTAAACGGGCCGGCCCAGCTAGCGTGTCTTGTACGCCGCGGGCCACCTGACAGTGGGAGCCACTCGTCAGTGGCTCTTAAAGGGCGACGCGGTAAGTTCTATCCTGAGCCGCAGGATTAGAAGAGAATCCGACGGCTCGCGTTCATCGTCGACGGCGACGAGAGGCGTGGCTACTGGCGGCGAGGCTAGGGGTGGGAGGCTCACCGGCGGCGCGGCGATGGTCGACGACGTGCTGCGGCGAGGTTGTCGATGACGGGGAAGCAACTGGTAGCAGTGGCGTCTCCAATGGTGGCCGAAATCGTCGGCGAGCTTCTCAGCACCTCCGTGGCTCCAGCGATCCAATTGGATGGCTACGGTGAGGATTGGAGAGGGGAAAGAGGTCGAGGAGGCTCAGTGAGATGAGAGGAGGTTAGTGGTGTGTGAAATCCGTCGCGGGAGGGCCTCCTTTTATAGCGGCGAGGCGAGGCCAGGGTACTGTGGTGAGGTCATCGGTGGCCTAGGGCGTCTCTATCCACGTTGTCTGCTACACGGTCATTTACGTCACAATTGATGGAATCAAATCAGGTGCCACGGCTGCAATAAATCTGGACATATTAAGAGGGATTGTCGAACAACCTTAAAGAATATTTGGATTCCTAAGTAAGTCAAACAGCTGGAAAAGGAAAATTGTTTCTTGCCTATTTGGGATCTTAATAAACCCTCCTCTGCCGATGAATCTCAGCCTTCTGTTGAAGACACCTCACTATGTTTAAGGGTTGGATCTCCTCGTTTGGACATTGACCATGCGTCAACAGAATTTTTTTTTGGCATTGTCCCCCTTTCTTTTCTCAGCCTAGGCGTTGTCGCTTCATCTCCCTGGAAAACCCTTTCTGCCCCTGCTTCTCCGACACACTATAGCACCTCGCCGTCCCCGCCACCTGGCACAGCCGCATTGCGCCAATCAGAGATGGCCAACTTCCCGGCAGACCTATCAACGTTCATCCCTGGATACTTCGAGATCCTGGAGGTGCCGCACCGGCCGCAGCAGTGCCGCTATCACGTCGCCGGCCAGGTCTGCGCCAAGCATGAAGACCTCGCCATTGCCACCATTACGCCAGGTCTTCCAGCTAACCAGCCGTTTACAGCTACCGGGTTATTTCTTGGAGCCTTTATTGTAGATGAGTTGCACTTCACCTTGGATATCACCTAGCGATGCCCTCTTGGCTCCACCTATGTCAGGGTTAGTTCGATTTCAGATAGAGATTGGCTAGTTAGAAATAGCCCCCATCAATTCCAGGGCCATGAGATCAGTTTTGTTGAGCACAACAGGGGAATTAATCATCGTGTCTTTTCTTATAACCGTGAATGTTGGATTAGGCTTTTAGCTTTTCCCTCTGATTTTTGGGCTGATGAACACAATAGGGGTGCTGTTAAGGATTTTGGGGCCCTAATTTCCTGGGATAAAGAGGCTAGCACATATGGATCCTTAATTACTAAAGTCAGAGTGGTTGATTTGCATCACATCCTCACTCATGTGTCATTTCCTCTGTCATTGAATGGGCTGCTGAATCTTGGTCTATCCCTATTTATATTCTTAATCAAAAATTGTTAGGTGGTTTACCTACTGATGAAGATCAGCCGCCAGCTGATGGCTCCACACCACACCCAATGCAAAATGTGGCCTTTCAGATGCCTGTCCAAGAAGATGTTGATGATGTCCAAGCCCGGCAAGCCAAGCTTGGCCTCTTTGGCAACCTGCTCCACCATAGGCCCATGAACAGAATGCAGCTACTGGCCCTCTTCTGAATTTTTTTGGGAAAAATCTCAACTTTGTTGGGGTTGATCTTGATCTTAATGTTGTTCCCCATAATATAGCTATTGACTTAAATGATGCTCCCCACCAGCTGAATGATGGAGATTTTCTTGAGCTCAATGATTTACTTAATAATGGTCAACCTCCTGTGATTTTTGCTTTAGCAGCTCCAAACTTGCATCAACAAGCTCCTGCAGGAAATGAAGACATGATGCAAGTGGAAGAAGTTCATAGTGACCTCACTGTAACTATTAGCTCTGCCAACACTTTATCTGATGAATCTGATGATTCAGTGAATGGGGCTCCTCCTCTAGTTCAGCAGCAAAATTTGAATGTTGGTTTGGCTCTTATGCCTGAATTTGCCATTGATCCTGTGGTGCAGATTTCTGCTCATTACCGCTCTGACAAGGCCTCCTTTTATTTCTCTAAGGAAGGCACAACTACATGGTCATCACATTTCAAGCCAGATGGATCCATTGTCTGATTTTGATTGAGCAAAGAATCTGCTTCAGTACAGAATTGGGCAGATTTTGAGTGAACTGGATGCCCCCTATGATCCCGATTCCAGAGCTTTTGTGTTTCCTAGACAATGCCCTTCACAAAATCCTCCTGTCAGCACTCTCTCTTTGGCCAGCACTGGAGCCACTCAAGGTTTCCTCACCCCACAGGCTCCAGGAAGACTGACTAATGGTCAGGCACACTCCTCTACCTCTACTCTCCACCTAAGAAATAGAAAATCCAAGCTCCCTCTTGCTTGCTCTGAGGTGAGAAGGAGTAATAGAATTAAAGCTCTGCATAAGAACTGTCTTGCTTGTGCTGTCGTTGCCCCTCCTGTCAAGAAGTCAGTAGTCAAGAACTTGTGTGCAAAATTAAATGTCTCTGAAGAGGTAGATGAGGAGGCTGATACACAAGATGATCTTCAAGTTGTGCCAGCTGGGAGAAAGCAAAAGAACACCAGAAGAGGTGCTAATGCAGACAAGAAAAAGTATCCAAAAAAGAAGTGAGCTTTGTCTCCTTCTACCATCTGATCCATGCTTTTGGCCCCTAGTGTGGGGTTTAGTTATATATCAGCTATGTAATTTCATCACACTGTATATTTATATTTTGGTAGTGGCATATGAGTACTTGTTTTTGAGCTATCAAGCTTTTGCATGTAATGAATCTCATGTTATATCAGTGGTTGTGATGTCTTGTCATTTTGATGGCTGCTTGTTGACATAGGCATCCTGAATGGGCCTGCCAAATAAGGTACCCTAGGTTATTTGGAGGGCCACGACCCGACGTCTTCAAGGCCCATAAGCCCATCAAACATCAATATGGAAGATAAGAGTTGTATTAGGAATTGAGAGTCATGTAATTATACAGGAAAGGCTCAGAAAGTTTCTCGGAGTTTGTAACTTGTACGACAAGAAGATCCATCGGCTCTCCCTCCTATATAAAGGGGAGCCGAGGGGTGGAGAATCATCGAAGCTATTGTCCACAAACCCTAGGTTTTACTTAGTCGAGCACCTTTTCGGCTGAACCTTCGAGATCTACTTTCCCTCTTCTTTATGCGAAACCCTAAGTCAATGATACGCAGGCATTGACAAGTTAATCCCTTGACAATAAAACTAAAAAGGAAGTAGTGGCTCTGAAATTGGACTTTGAAAAAGCCTTTGATAAGGTTGACCACTCCTTCATCCTAGTTGTTTTGCAGGCAAAGGGATTTGGTCCTCTATGGTGCAAGTGGATTAAACAATTGCTGAAATCTGCCACTTCCTCAGTATTGTTGAATGGAATATCAGGCTCTCCTTTCCATTGCAAGGGAGGTGTTAGACAGGGGGACCCACTCTCCCCTTTGTTATTTGTTCTTGCTGCTAATGTCTTCCAATCTCTTGTTAATGATACAATGAATCATGGATTGTTAAGAAGGCCAATTCCACTTCAGTCTTCACCTTGGTTGCCTATTTTGCAATATGCAGATGACACCTTGATTATTCTCCAAGCAGATGAGCAACAGTTGACTCACTTGCAATATATTCTTCTGAACTTTGGTAATGTCTCTGGTTTAAGAGTTAATTATTCAAAATCAAATCTCATCTCTATAAATGTTTCCCCTGATAAAATAGGTATTTTAACTACTGCTTTACAATATCAAGAGGGTAGTTTACCCTTTACATACCTAGGGCTGCCACTAAGCACCACTAAACCAACAAAATATTTTTTCCTACCATTGATACAGACTGTTCTGAGAAGATTGCCATCTTGCACTATGTACCTTAACTTTGGAAGTAAGCTGAGAATGGTGAACTCTATTCTTTCCTCTTTGCCAATGTTTTTTCTCCGTTCCTTGAAAGTTTATTAGTTGGTAATACATGATGTGGATAAATATAGGTGACACTGTCTTTGGAGAGACAATGATTTACATAAGAAAAATCCTCCTTTAGCAGCATGGGACCTTGTTTGTAGGCCAAAGGATCAGGGTGGCCTTGGAGTACTTAATCTTGATGTTCAGAATAATTGCTTGTTGATGAAACACTTGCATAAGTTATATAATAAAGCTGATATACCCTGGGTTAAAATGGCTTGGGAAATGTACTAGACCACTGCCCTACCACGTGCAAGAATAAGAGAAGTATCTTTTTGGTGGAGAGACTGTTTGGCAATACTTCCTACTTTCAAGCAGCTTGCTCAGTGTGACTTTCAGCAAGGAAACTCTATTCTTCTGTGGCAAGATGCCTGGTCTCAACAACCATTAAAAGATATTTTGCCGCACGTATACTCTTACTGCAGAAATGAAACAATCTCACTAAAACAAGCACTAATTTTACCAAATATAGCAGACATGTTTCAGTTGCCACTGTCAGAGGAAGCATTGGCTCAGTTTCATCTATTTCAGGTCTTGCTTTTAAATTTAGAACCATCTCAGAATGTGGATTCTTCGACTATTCTGGGAAAAGCTGATACTCTTAAGGTTTCATCTGTATATAAAAGCTGATGCATTCTGGAGGTGCAATCCGAGCTTTCAAATGGATGTGGAAAAGCTGCAGTCAATCTAGCTATTGTCGCATAACAGATTGAACACCAAAGCAATGCTTCAAAGAAAGATTTTTTTTCATGGATGATAATTCATGCATAATGTGTGATGTCAGTGGAGTAGAAACAATGAATCATCTATTTTTTCCTCTGCCCTTTTGCACCCATTTGCTCGCAGTACATTTGCCCTGCCTGGGTACCACCACAGCAAACTGATATTCAGAGCCTTATAGATAGTCTGAAGATTTCTCTTAAGGAACCATTTTTCATGGAGATTATTATGCTGACTGCTTGGTAGATATGGACTATGCGCAATGATTTCATCTACAAGGGAATCCCTCCAAGTCTATACAGATGCAGATGCAGGAAGAAGTTCATGGATGAGTTGTCTCTCCTTTTGCATAAAGCCATCAATGGCTTCAAAAATTGGGTTGAGAGATTTCGGTAACCTCTGCCTTTTCTCTTTTCTTTTACTTTAGGCTTGGAGCCAGTAGATAGATGCAGGTTGCTAACTCTAGCAACTCCCTTTTGTATTTTTATTTTTATACAAAAATCAATAAAAATAACTTAGTGGGGGAACCCGCTGATTCAGCCTCAAAAAAACATGAAATACTATATATGCAGGTAAATCAAGTATATGCGCTATATATTGTCCTAACTAATTGCGTATAAAATGTGGTAGCGCTATCATAAATGAACCTAATTCCAACCTTTTCCGTCTCGGAAAAAACTCCATATGCACATTCTACCCATTCATCAAATTAGAAATTTTTGTGTCTTATAATTTATGCAGTCCATCGGTCCATGGAGTATAGGTGAACTGAATTTAATATGGTCCATTCTAGTTGTGCTGATCTATTATCTTTGATAACTATGAATTTGTATTTTCGAATTACATTTGGAAATAAACATATTAGAAGAAATAATATTTTCGCATTATTATGGACACAAATGTCTAATAATTACATAAAAACATTGAGCAACTTCAATACTATGAAAAAACATGAAGAGAAAATATCGACGGTGTAACTATTATGTAGAAAACTATAATGACATTTATAATAATCAAACCATTTGAGAAAAAATATAATGTCTAAATGTATAATATTTTAAGGATGAAGTAAATCTCCTCAGTACAAAGCAACAAGGAAAATATTAAATAGTACAAGCTAACATAATTCAAATATTATAGTGTCGGCAATCAACCTTATGAATAGCCATGCATGCATGCACAAATGAGTAACAAGTTTATCTTCATGAATTTATAAATAGTACGTTAAGTATATTAATGTTGTCCTAATTTTTTATTCCGAGTTACTAATTTCTTTAAAAAACTAACACTAGTGGAAAACAGGGCTTTTGTTCCGGGTTGTAAGAGTCTTTTGTCGCAGGGTGGCCATCCACGACAAAAGGGGCGCGATAAAAGGTCGACCTTTTGTCGCGGGTCGCTTACCACCCGCGACATACAGCCCACCACGTGGCAGGCGCGGGGCGCGTAAAACACTTTTTGTGCGGCGGTTACCACCCGCGACAAAGGCCCTCTCGTGGCGCGCCCTCCTATTTGCTTTAGGGTTTGAGGGTGCAGCCCCCCCCGCCACCGCCCCCTTTTATTTCATTTTTTCATTCGAAAATAAAAGTTGCATATATTTGTACGCTACTAGAAGTTGTACACGTTCATTCATTATATATATATAGATCGATCAAACAAATATTGGAAGCAAAAGTCGATTCCCCTTACATATTCTTCCCTTACATATATATATACATGGAGCTCACGATCGACAGACAAGCGGTACTAACGACCGTCTATTTGGAGGTAGAGCATCTACTTGGACTAAACAAGCCTTTGTTGTTTAATACTTCTCTAACCAAAAGTCCCGCCAGTTCCTCGGCGATTCCTAGTAGGTGTTCCTTTGGTTGGAGTATGTCCCGCATGTAGTCGACCTATATACGAAAATGAGATGAGTATGACTATATCAATCTTGATAACGAAATATTGATGATAATAAATGAAGTTGTGAATGTTATTGCTTACTTCAAATTTATTTTTGTTCTGCTTCTCAGTGGTTAACATGCGAATGGACTCGCAAACGTAGTATCCACATAGATTCATCCCTTGTGGCTGCTGGGGGCACGGTACAGGAGTAAATGTTAGCTTCTCTGCCCAGGTAATCTCCTTATGATGATTCTTCAAAGCTCTCCAAGCCCTGCCAGGCAAAAGAATGATTGAATGAGTGGATAATTAATTGATATCTCACGAAAGATAAAGCGCGGCGATGAAGGAAATTACACTTGGAGCAACTTCTGCAAGTCGTGGAACCCGTCCACGCCTCTACTCAGTGGGTCTCTTACTTCAACTATTCCCTTATCAGGTTGAATGTCTAGTAGAATCCAGTGGAAGCTGCACATGTTATGCATATACGTCAGGAATTACACTTAACATCGAGTAAGAAAAATTGAATGTGCATAAAAGATCATTAAGACTCTCACTCGTAGTTGTAAGGAAACAATATTGAATCACAGAAATATTGCTCCCCAAAAACCTTAGTAGGTTTCCCCCGTTTCTTCGCGTTTATGCTTTACAGTTTCAACATGTATTTTATATGGGTCAATAAACCCAACATTGATAATATTATTACTTTTGCATTCACTGATCTTCAGTCTGCATAAGAGAACACATAAGATATAATGAGTATATGCAATGAAAACGAACATGAACTGAATGAAAATGAACTTATATGTAGTTAAAAACTTACAAGCAATAGCAACTCATGAGAGATTGGTCGAGGGCATCTAGATTGAATAACTGCCAGAGTTCATTCATCTCAATATGGATCTCCTCCTTTCGGTAGTAATATTCAAATGGTATACTCGCCACGATGTACCTTATGTTCTCCTTGCATGCATCAAGGTACCACTGATTCAAATTCCGCATATGTGTTGGCAGTTTATGCAGCTGCTCTTTTGTCAACACCCGGATTTTTAAGTTCGGATGCCTATAATGTCATACATCGCAATCCCAGGAATATTGTTGTTGCGAGGCATAATAGTTAAGTATCACAGTCATCATTCATTACAAACCATAAGGTCTTACAAATTGGAATCACATGATCCGTATTACACGAATAGTTTATCTATTGATCAATGAACAAACACAAGTTCATAGCGGAAGCGTAAGATACAAGGACTCTCTAGTCCACAGGCCAACGCTTGACGTCGGAAGACTCCTAGTTGTCGTAGGCGTCCTGCTGATCATCTCCTTGTTCATCTTCATACTCTGGCCATTTGAATAGCAGGGACAAAGCCGTGAGTACTTCAAGTACTCGCAAACTAATACTAGTGTAAGTACTAGACATTTCTAGTAAGGTTTGCTAAGTTCTAGTTTATTTGCATAAAGCCAATTTTAGTTCACAAGTATTTGAGAAAAGCTTATTCATGTTCTAACTAACCCAAGTGGGAACATTAGTGTCATTCCCACCATTCAAGTGGTGATTTCAATTCAATTCACCACAAGTCATTTCACCATTCATTTCAACATCATTTTCAAGAATTTGACATCGGAAACTGTATGGTCTTTCCAACCGTCCGTAACCGTGGACGCGGCTATTCGAATAGATTGACACTCTGCAGAGGTTGCACACTTGTGCCACAACATTTGATTTCATCCGTCGGGATTACCCCGTAACACAGTACGCGGATCATCAACCATAACCTTTCACTTACAAATCCTAGTATGAGCACCTCTCCCCATGAGCTTGGCCTCCCAGTGAAGACCAACTGTCAACCTGGGAACTGCACAGGGCTTGGCCGTACAATTCACCTCAATTCACATCCTTTCTCAACAACGGAGGCATCCTCAAGCATAACCCCTATGATGTGTGTTCAGGGGGAACACATACTAAGATGCATAAACTTCCAGTTAAGCCCTACCCATAATCAGGTATTGTGGGGGTACTCAATATTGGAAAGGTATCGCATTCAAACCAATATCATGTTTATCAAAAATCACCATCTTCTCTTTGTCACATTCACCTTGAAAAAAATCATTCAATGGAATGCTCACCATTCCAAGGTTTCAAATTTCAGTTCAATTAACATTGTTCCCATCTAGAGTAGTCAAGTTTTAATTCATTAGCACTAGCTCTAAATCATGAGGGGTGCTATCTTGCTTTTCTAGATTGAGACTAACTTTACTACTCTAGTAAACTTCTTTACTTGACCAAAGTTAACTATAAAAGTAACTCTTGGAAAACAACAAGTAAAACTTGTAATGTAGAAACTTGGGATAGGCTTATGGTAAGAAAAGGTAAGATTATGGTGCCTTTCCCCAAAGGGCTTTGCACTTTGCAAGAATATTAGCTTGCCTTGGTAGTTCTCAAAGTTCTCCTCCTCCTCTTGGTAGCAACCTTCCTCTTCCGGGTATTCTCCGGTGCTAGCGTCTAAATTTAAATACGAGTATAATCACTCAACTAATTCAATGGCTATTCCATACATCACATATATTCACACAAACTATTCTAAGCACACAATTAATCTAATTAGGGTGCATGGGTTATGTTGCTTGAGGAGAGTTAGTTTCCTTGTATTTAATATGTAAATGATAGTTTCCATAGGGTTCTTGAGAAATAAGTTCCTCTCATTGAAATCTTCTTAAGATTTAATTTCTCAAACAATCATACATGAACTTATATTGACCTAAGTCCAACATTCATTATCATCATTTGATAAAATGATTTAAATGAGGTAGACCACCTCATACCATTTAATAATGCTACATATGATTTAAATCTCCAAGTAATTCATATAAGAGAGTTTGGCCAGGGGTCCAAACATCACATGAATTCATTTGAGCAAGATTTAAATGAAGTATAATACTTCATATGATTTGCATAATAGTTTTGGACAATATCACTTAGATAAACTAGCCATAGGGTCCATTAATTCAACTATGGCATGATCATGCAAAGTGACCACACCATTTTCTTGCATAAACAATTAGTGTTAGTCAAATGTGAGCTATTGGAGTTGGAATTAACTTAATATCTATTTTGGTTGATTTTTAATAATTATTTGAATAGGTAAAAGTCCCTGCCTTCATCTTTTTATCAGATTAATTCCACAACTAATTTTGAGATGGGACCAGTGGCATATTGTAGAACTTTTTAGTAGCTTTCCAACAATATAAAATTTGTTAAATTTGGCCCAGCCAAACTGATTCTATTGAATTTCAAAGTTGGATCCAGTATTGAAATTTGTTTGAATTGAATTAAATCCAATTTGAATAAAAGGGCCGGCGGGAAATTGAGTTGGGCCGAAATGGTTTGAAAAAGGGAAAAATGGCCCAGCAACGCATCCAGTGCGAGTGGGCCGCCTGACAGAGTGGGGGCCACTCGTCAGCCTCTATTCAAAACCCGAATCGGTACGGGGGCTAACAGACGTTGGATTAGAGCAAGATCGGATGGCGCTGGTGCGTCGTCTTCTCCGGCGAGATCGAGCCACTGGCGCGGCGAGCCTAGGGGGTCGGAGGGCTCACCGAGGCTCCAGCAAGGGTGGGCAGTGTGCTCGAGGTAGATGTGGACGACGGCGAAGCAGCTGGTAGCAGTGGCGGAGCACGAGGTGGCCTGGATCAACGGCGATTGCTCCAGGGCTTCCGCGGCTCCGATCTTGCGATTGGCCTTGCTCCGACGACGATCGAGGTGGCTAAGGGGTTGAGGTGAGGCAGTGGAGGATGGAGAACAAGATGGTGTGCTCCGTTGCTTCCAGGGAACGCTCTATTTATAGAGGCGAGCAGGTGGCGCGGGGCAGTGTGGTGGTCGACATGGGCGCGGCGATTCCGGCGAGGTGTTGGGCTAGGCAACGGTGCGGCTACGTTCTCCTCGTCAAGACGAAGCTGTAGGTAGCAACGGCACGGTCGGGCGGCGTCTGTGGGCGACGCATTGCTTCCGTGTCGTCGGGCGGCGCTCACGGGATTTTCTTCTCCGTCTCCGGCGGCGGCGGTCCAGGGTCTGGTCGTGAGCATGTCTGGCGGCGTCGCGGTGTCACGGCGATGCTCAACGTCTAGCAAGCGGGGCCAGGGCGAGTGCGAGGCGATGGAACGGCGAGTGGCTAGTGTCGTCCACGCGCGACGCGAGCGGCATCCAGGGGTGATCTTGGTGCGCGATCTCCGGCGATGGTTGGTGTCGATCTTGACCGTGGCTTGGCTAGGGTGGTGTAGGAGTGTGCGGTGGCGACGTTGGACACCAGGGCCAGGGGTGGCGATGAAGGAGAAGAGGGGAGGGTTGTCGGGGTGGCGACATGGCCGGCATGGCCATGTCCTAGCCTTGCTCTCCTCTCTCCTTAGGGTTTCTATTTGCCATTAAGGGTGAGAGGGGGCAGGGGAACCATTTAGAGTAGGTTGGGGTAGATTAGGGTTGAGGTAGATCACTATCTCAAATAGTGTCAAATAGTTCCATAGTTGGAAATTTGCAAATTTGTCCAAATTTGATTGAATTCAAAAGGTGGCAAGATTTGAATTGGGTGTGTTTGGTTGAGTTGTATTTGACCAGAGATGATGAGAGGTGGTGGTGGAAAAGTTTAATTCAAAGATTTGCAAAAATTGATAAGTGGGAGATTGTTCCACTTAATAAAAAGTTGCAACTTTGGATGAGCATAGCATTTGATCTAGAAAGAATTTGGCATGGTGATCTTTACAAAAAGTGTTCACCTTGATGTTTTCTTGGATGAGGTGCAAAGAGTTAGCAAGGTTTAGTTTGAAAATTTTGAAATGAAGGGACTCAAAGTAGTGATCAGACTATAATTGGCAGATTTGACCATTATCATATGTGAGCCAAATTTGAATTTGAAATCCATTTGATTTGTGTTTCTTTGATTCCAAAAGTTGTAATAAGTGTTTAGTAACATTATTCAACTAATGGTGAAGACCAAATTGGTCTAGGGTCAAAATTTATAAAAATGGCATAGAGCCATATGTGAGGGTTTTAGGGTTTTTCTTTGATTTGATTTCTTTCTCTTTTTGATGTATTTGGTTGGTGATCTTCATATGATCAAGTTAGGGTTTTAGAGTATAGAACATACACATAATAACACTCATCATGGCATATCAATCAAATGCAGAAGTCCTATGCAGGGCACTATATGCAATTTTAAAAGTTTTTGTTGGTTTGAAATTTTGCTCTCTGGAATTCTTCTAACTTTCTTTTTATTGAAATTTGGGATGTTACAAACCCTTCCCCCTTACAAAAGATCTCGTCCCGAGATCGAAAAGAAAGTTAGGTACTGAAGAGATCTGGGTACTCCTTCTTCATGAAGTCTTCACGTTCCCAGGTGGCTTCATCTTCAATATGATTGCTCCATTGTATCTTCAGAAACTTGATGCTTCGGGTGCGGGTGGTTCGGTAAGCTTCTTCCAGGATGCGAATCTGCACTTCGCGGTATGTCAGGTCCTTGTTGATCTTCACCGATCGGTGATCGATCTTCTTGAACACTTAGGTCTTCTCAGGGACTTCAAGGCATTTCCGGAGGAGTGAGATGTGAAACACGTCGTGCACAACCGACATTTCTTCAGGCAACTCCAGTTGATAAGATACTTCACCTCGGCGACTCAGAACATTGAAGGGTCCGACATATCGGGGTGCGAGCTTTCCTTTCAGCTGAAATCTCTGCATTCCTTTTAAGGGGGATACCTTGAGATAGACGAAGTCTCCGATCTCGAAGGTCATCTCCGACATCTCTTGTCGGCGTAGCTCTTCTGTCTTGATTGCGCCGTCTTGAGGTACTCGCGAATCTTGTGCACTTTCTCTTCGGCTTCACGAAGAACATCGGGCCAAAAACTTGGCTTTCTCCGACTTCCGACCAGTTGGGGGTACGGCATTTCCTTCCGTACAAGGCTTCAAAGGGGCCATCGTAGGCTGGCTTGATAGCTGTTGTTGTAAGAGAATTCTGCGTAAGGTGCGGTCTTCCACTTGGATCCATATTCCGAGTACACATGCTCTCGGCATGTCCTCCGATATCTGGTTGACTCTCTCGATCTGTCCGTCAGTCCGAGGGTGATAGGCGGTGCTGAAATTGACGGTTCCTAGTCCTTCATGCACCTTCTGCCAGAATCTTGAGTGAACTGTGATCCTCTATACGACACTATCGACTTCGGGGTTCCGTGCAGGGCGACTATTCTGGAGATGTACAGTTCAGCTAACTTTGGGCCTTGGTATGTGGTCTTGACGGCGATGAAATGGGCGACTTTGGTCAATCTATCGACCACTACCCATATTGAATCATTGCCTTTGCTGGATTTGGGCAGTCCGGTGATAAAGTCCATTCCTACAGAGTCCCACTTCCACTCTGGAATCTGTAGGGGTTGTAGCAATCCGGCGGGTCATTGATGTTCTGCATTGACTCTCTGACAGATGTCACACCTGGCGATGTAGCTGCCGATTTCTCTCTTCATTCCATGCCACCAAAATTGCTCCTTCAGGTCTTGATACATCTTGGTACCTCCGGGGTGGATTGGGTAAAGGGTGTCATGGGCTTCTTGGGATGACTTGCTTCAAGTGAGTCCGATGGTACGGAGGCGTTCTTTGTACCAAAGAACTCCGGCTTCATCTACGGTGAATCCGGGGGCTTTTCCTGCGGCTATCTGTTTCTTGATTCCGTCGATGCTAGCGTTGTCCTTCTAGGCTTCCTTGATCGGCTAACCAAGGTGGGTTGCAGTTCTATGCTGGCTAGGAATCCTTCGCTAACCAGTTCAAGTCTGAACTGTTCAAACTCTTGGTACAAGTTGGGCTGCTCGGTTGCGATCATGGAGTTCAACTGACATGGCAGTCGACTCAAAGCAGCCGCTACCACATTGGCCTTGCCAGGGTGGTAGTGAATCTCCATGTCGTAATCCTTGATCAATTCTATCCATCGGCGTTGTCTCATGTTCAGCTCCTTCTGGGTGAAGATATATTTCAGGCTCTTGTGATCGGAGTAGATCTCGCATCGATTATCCATGAGGTAATGACGCCAAACTTTCAAGGCTAGGACCACGGCTGCAAGCTCGAGGTCATGGGTTGGGTAGTTCTTCTCATGTTGCTTCAACTGTCTTGAAAGGTAGGATACAACTTTGCCTTCTTGCATAAGCACGCATCCAAGACCAGTCTTGGAGGCGTCGCAATATACGTCAAAGGGCTTGGTGATGTCTGGCATGATCAGGATTGGGGCTGTTGTCAGTCTACTCTTGAGTTGTTGAAAGCTCTCTTCACATTTGTCGTCCATTCGAACTTCTTGTCCTTCTTCAAGTTGGGTCATTGGTCGAGCGATGCTCAAAAGCCTTCTACAAATTGTGGTAATATCCGGCTAATCCAAAAAAGCGCGGACCTCGGTTTGGGTGGTTGGGGCTTGCCATTCCATAACGGTTTTGATCTTGGCGGGATCTACGGCAATTCCTCTTGCAGACAAGATGTCCCAGGAATCCTACTTCCTCCAACCAAAACTCACACTTGCTGAACTTGGCATACAACTGGTGGTGTCTAAGGGTTTCTAGGACAGTCTCCAAATGTTGTTCATGTTCCTCTTCGGACTTGGAGTATACCAGAATGTCATCGATGAAGACAACGACAAACTTGTCCAAAAAGTTCATGAAGATCTTATTCATGAGATTAATGAAATAAGCGGGGGCATTGGTTAGTCCAAACGACATGACGTTGTACTCATACAACCCATATCTGTTGGTGAAGGCAGTCTTTGGAATATCGGTGGCTCGGATCTTCAGCTGATGATATCCAGTTCTAAGGTCGATCTTGGAGAAAACTTTGGCTCCGGTTAGTTGATCAAACAAGTCTTCTATCTTGGGTAGGGGGTATTTGTTTTTGATGGTGACATCGTTAAGCTTACGATAATCCGTACATAAACGGTTTGCACCATCCTTCTTGTCCACAAACAAAACTGGGGATCTCCAGGTGGATGCACTAGGTCTAATCAGACCCTTGGCTAACATATCATCTATTTGTTTCTTCAGCTCCACAAGCTCGGTTGCGTTCATGCTGTAGGCTCTCTGGGCTATAGGTCCAGTTCCGGGGATTAACTCGATGATGAACTCGATATCCCTATCTGGGGGCATACCGGGTAGATCATCCGGAAACACATCAAGGTAGCGACAAACGACCCTGATTTGATCCAGAGTTGGCTTGGATACACTTTGGTTGCAGGTGAATTTTCTGGGTAGTCTTTCAGAGACGTGTTCTACTATGATACCGGTGCTGCTAGTCATGGTGATGGCTTTCTTGGCACAGTCTATCAAACCATTGTGTTTTGACATCCAGTCCATTCCTAGTACGACTTCCAAACCTTTGGTTCCCAGAATGATTAGATTGGCATAGAAATCTACATCATGGATTTTGATGGGTACATTTTTGCAAAATACTGGCTTTGGTGGTTGATCTGGGAATTTGAACTATCATAACATGCTTCAAACTGAGGGGTTGAATTTTACTTGTTGATGCAAAGTCTTCGGTGACAAAAGAATGAGATGCTCAGTCAAACAACACTTGGCGGGGATGTGGTTGACAGAAAACATAACCAGTACAACATCTGGTGCTTCTGGGCTTCTTCGGCGTTCATGTGGTAGAGACGGCCGTTGCGGTTATTGGGGTTGTTGGGGGCGAACTTCTTGCCGGTGGAGACACGGCGTTGCTGCTGAGCAGATGCAGCGGTGTTGCATGCGAGCTTGGCGAGCCTCTTGGGACACTCGTTGGAGTAGTGCCCCACTACACCACACTCATAACAAGTGATGGTGGCCTTGTCCTTGGTCGCAACGGGGATGGCGTTGCTTCCGGTTCTGGGAGCGGTGTTGGTGTTGGTGTTGTTGTTGGGGGCTCGGGGCGGAGCGCGGTTGTAGTTGTTGTTGTTGTAGTTGTTGTTGTTGTAGCCTCCTGGCTTGGAGTTCCCTCCACTCCGGTTCTGATAACTGGGGCGCGAGTTCTGCATCGGGGGTTTGTTGTTGTTTCTCGGAGTGAAACCTCCGCTTGAGCTGGGGCGATACTTCTGGGCATTGCTAGACCCACTTTGGTTCATCATGCGGCGCTTGAGGTTCTCATTGGCTTGGTTCAGCTTGCCTTCCATCTGGATGGCGGAGTCAACAAGGGCTTCTAGGTCGACGAAGGGGATGTTGACGAGGATAGTCTGCATCTCATCATGCAGTCCGTTCAGGAATCTCTCCTTCCTCTTCTAAACGGTGTCGGTCTCATCTGGGGCGTACCTTGACAGTGTAAGGAACTTGTCGCGGTATTCTACCACCGTCATGCGACCTTGCTTCAGTTCGCGGAACTCATCCCTCATCTTCTTGATAAGACCCGGGGGTACATGGTACTTGCTGAACTTGAGCTTGAAATCCTCCCAAGTCATGAACTGACCTCCGTTCATGGCACGGGTGCTTGTCCACCAAGCGCGGGCTGGTCCAGCGAGATAGTGGGTTGCAAACAAAACCTTCTCATTGGCTTCCACTCCAGCTACTTCCAAGTTGTTCTCCATAGTATGGAGCCAGTCGTCGGCGTCGAGGGTTCCTCCGTCTTGCTAAACACCGGAGGGTTGGTGTTCTGAAAGTTCTTGAGCTTGGACCCTGGGTGGTCATGATTTCCAGGGCCTTGATTGGCAATGTTCTGCAAAGCCGCGATGTTGGCTTGGCGTTCAGCTCTTTCTGTCTCCCTGTCGGCAAGCAGGGTTTGCAGCAGTTGGATCATGGCATCGTTGGTGCGATTGGGAGGGGCCATCTGAAGATATAGAAGATCATAAGATAAGAGGGAAACTTCTATGGTTTATTTCGAGTAAGTTTGAAAACATTTGAAACTGGTAAGATTTTCATGACAAACATAACATTTATTCATTCATCACATAGTACAAACTAACACACCCATACTACCATGGTTTTAAGAACCATTCTCATGCTACGATACAAAGGACAGGATACAACTCACACCTACATAAGTGAAACTAGTGCAACTACTCCTCATCCTCGACGTCGATAGGGATGTAGTCATCAGGTCCTGCCTCCAGGAACTCGTAGTCCTCCTCCTCGGTGAACTCGTCCTCCTCAAAGTCGTCGTCGTCGCTCAGGAAGGCTCCTCCTCCCTGAATGTCGATACCTCCGTCATTGTCCTCCAGCTCTCTAATCTGATCCTCCTGGGCCTTGACAGTGGCCTCAAGTGACGCGATCTTGGCGCGAAGACGCGAAATCGTCGAGTCCTTCTTGGCGCTGCTGGCGAAGGATCTTGCGGTCATTGTTGAGTAGCTTGATCGCCTCACCCTGCTTGATGAGGTGAGCATGGGTCTGGTTCGCGTAAGCGCGAGTGGCGTCGATGTCCTTCTGAGTCTGGTAGAGCATGAAGTCCAGGTGCTCAGCATGGTGCCTCAACTGCGGGTGCGGCTGTAGCTCCATGGGCACTCCCATGGCATCACGCCTCACGAGATGCGTGAAGCGCGAAGCGAGGATGCGGACCACGTTCTGTCCACAAAGGCATGCAAGTGCCTCCTGAAGGCCACGTGCGAGCCCGTCGAGCCAGTTGCTCTCGCGGAAGGAGAAGAGGATCCTCTCCGAGGTGGGAGGCTCCATCTTGCCCCTCAAGTCAGCGGTGATGATCCACTGCAACTCTCCTCCAGGAGTGTCGTCCACCGAATCCCGTGGAACTCAGGGTGCGGGCGCTCGAGGAAGTCGAAAGGGCGTTGAGGTCATGCTCGAAGATCAAGCTCCCTCCGTTCCCAAGCTGGTAAAACTTGGTGTTGATGGGTTCATTCGGCTCCATCTGAAAGAGAATTGGATGAGTAAGTTAGAGAGTGCAAAGTGTGGCAAATTTTTTAAGTAGATCCAAATAAGATAGAACATGATTCATCAAATTTTGGAAAAGTCTCAAAGTCAAGAGTGTAAGTAAATTTTCACAAATATTTTCTTCATTTGATTTCAAAGTTAAGTTTTTCAGAACGCCCATTCTAACTAAGGTCTTCTAAGGTCAAACAATGGCTCTGATACCAACTTGTCAACACCCGGATTTTTAAGTCCGGATGCCTATTATGTCATACATCGCAATCCCAGGAATATTGTTGTTGCGAGGCATAATAGTTAAGTATCACAGTCATCATTCATTACAAACCATAAGGTCTTACAAATTGGAATCACATGATCCGTATTACACGAATAGTTGATCTATTGATCAACAAACAAAACCAAGTTCATAGCGGAAGCGTAAGATACAAGGACTCTCTAGTCCACAGGCCAACGCTTGACGTCGGAAGACTCCTAGTTGTCGTAGGCGTCCTGCTGATCATCTCCTTGTTCATCTTCATACTCTGGCCATTTGAATAGCCAGGGACAAAGCCGTGAGTACTTCAAGTACTCGCAAACTAATACTAGTGTAAGTGCTAGACATTTCTGGTAAGGTTTGCTAAGCTCTAGTTTATTTGCATAAAGCAAATTTTAGTTCACAAGTATTTGAGAAAAGCTTATTCATGTGCTAACTAACCCAAGTGGGAACATTAGTGTCATTCCCACCATTCAGGTGGTGATTTCAATTCAATTCACCACAAGTCATTTCACCATTCATTTCAACATCATTTTCAAGAATTTGACATCGGAAAATGTATGGCCTTTCCAACCATCCGTAACCGTGGACGCGGCTATTCGAATAGATTTACACTCTGCAGAGGTTGCACACTTGTGCCACAACATTTGATTTCATCCGTCGGGATTACCCCGAATCATCGTAACACAGTACGCGGATCATCAACCATAACCTTTCACTTACAAATCCTAGTATGAGCACCTCTCCCCATGAGCTTGGCCTCCCAGTGAAGACCAACTGTCAACCTGGGAACTGCACAGGGCTTGGCCGTACAATTCACCTCAATTCACATCCTTTCTCAACAACGGAGGCAGCCTCAAGCATAACCCCTATGATGTGTGTTCAAAGGGAACCCATACTAAGATGCATAAACGTCCAGTTAAGCCCTACCCATAATCAGGTATTGTGGGGGTACTCAATATTGGAAAGGTATCGCATTCAAACTAATATCATGTTTATCAAAAATCACCATCTTCTCTTTGTCACATTCACCTTCAAAAAAATCATTCAATGGAATGCTCACCATTCCAAGGTTTCAAATTTCAGTTCAATTCACATTGTTCCCATCTAGAGTAGTCAAGTTTTAATTCATTAGCACTAGCTCTAAATCATGAGGGGTGCTATCTTGCTTTGCTAGATTGAGACTAACTTTACTACTCTAGTAAACTTCTTTACTTGACCAAAGTTAACTATAAAAGTAACTCTTGGAAAACAACAAGTAAAACTTGTAATGTAGAAACTTGGGATAGGCTTATGGTAAGAAAAGGTAAGATTATGGTGCCTTGCCCCAAAGGGCTTTGCACTTTTCAAGAATATTAGCTTGCCTTGGTAGTTCTCAAAGTTCTCCTCCTCCTCCTCTTGGTAGCAACCTTCCTCTTCCGGGTATTCTCCGGTGCTAGCGTCTAAATTTAAATACGAGTATAATCACTCAACTAATTCAATGGCTATTCCATACATCACATATATTCACACAAACTATTCTAAGCACACAATTAATATAATTAGGGTGCATGGGTTATGTTGCTTGAGGAGAGTTAGTTTCCTTGTATTTAATATGTAAATGATAGTTTCCATAGGGTTCTTGAGAAATAATTTCCTCTCATTGAAATCTTCTTAAGATTTAATTTCTCAAACAATCATACATGAACTTATATTGACCTAAGTCCAACATTCATTATCATCATTTGAGAAAATGATTTAAATGAGGTAGACCACCTCATACCATTTAATAATGCTACATATGATTTAAATCTCCAAGTAATTCATATAAGAGAGTTTGGCCAGGGGTCCAAACATCACATGAATTCATTTGAGACAAGATTTAAATGAAGTATAATACTTCATATGATTTGCATAATAGTTTTGGACAATATCACTTAGATAAACTAGCCATAGGGTCCATTAATTCAACTATGGCATGATCATGCAAAGTGACCCCACCATTTTCTTGCATCAACAATTAGTGTAAGTCAAATGTGATCTATTGGAGTTGGAATTAACTTAATATCTATTTTGGTTGATTTTTAATAATTATTTGAATAGGGAAAAGTCCCTGCCTTCATCTTTTTATCAGATTAATTATACAACTAATTTTGAGATGGGACCAGTGGCATATTGTAGAACTTTTTAGTAGCTTTCCAACAATATAAAATTTGTTAAATTTGGCCGAGCCAAACTGATTCTATTGAATTTCAAAGTTGGATCCAGTATTGAAATTTGTTTGAATTGAATTAAATCCAATTTGAATAAAAGGGCCGGCGGGAAACTGAGTTGGGCCGAAATGGTTTGAAAAAGGGAAAAACGGCCCAGCAACGCATCCAGTGCGAGTGGGCCGCCTGACAGAGTGGGGGCCACTCGTCAGCCTCTATTCAAAACCCGAATCGGTACGGGGGCTAACAGACGTTGGATTAGAGCAAGATCGGACGGCGCTTGTGCATCGTCTTCTCCGGCGAGATCGAGCCACTGGCGCGGCGAGCCTAGGGGGTCGGAGGGCTCACCGAGGCTCCAGCAAGGGTGGGTAGTGTGCTCGAGGTAGATGTGGATGACGGCGAAGCAGCTGGTAGCAGTGGCGGAGCTCGAGGTTGCCTGGAGCAACGGCGATTGCTCCAGGGCTTCCGCGGCTCCGATCATGCGATTGGCCTTTCTTCGGCGACGATCGAGGTGGCTAAGGGGTTGAGGTGAGGCAGTGGAGGATGGCGAACGAGATGGTGTGCTCCGTTGCTTCCAGGGAACGCTCTATTTATAGAGGCGAGCAGGTGGCACGGGGCAGTGTGGTGGTCGACATGGGCGCGGCGATTCCGGCGAGGTGTTGGGCTAGGCAACGGTGCGGCTACGTTCTCCTCGTCCAGGCGAAGCTGTAGGTAGCAACGGCACGGTCGGGCGGTGTCTGTGGGCGACGCATTGCTTTCGTGTCGTCGGGCGGCGCTCACGGGATTTTCTTCTCCGTCTCCGGCGGCGGTGGTCCAGGGTCTGGTCGTGAGCATGTCTGGTGGCGTCGCGGTGTCACGGCGATGCTCAACGTCTAGCAAGCGGGGCCAGGGCGAGTGCGAGGCGATGGAACGGCGCGTGGCTAGTGGCGTCCACGCGCGACGCGAGCGGCATCCAGGGGTGATCTTGGCGCGCGATCTCCGGCGATGGTCGGCGCCGAGCTTGACCGTGGCTTGGCTAGGGTGGTGTAGGAGTGTGCGGTGGCGACGTTGGACACCAGGGCCAGGGGTGGCGATGAAGGAGAAGAGGGGAGGGTTGTCGGGGTGGCGACATGGCCGGCATGGCCATGTCCTAGCCTTGCTCTCCTCTCTCCTTAGGGTTTCTATTTGTCATTAAGGGTGAGAGGGGGCAGGGGAACCATTTAGAGTAGGTTGGGGTAGATTAGGGTTGAGGTAGATCACTATTTCAAATAGTGTCAAATAGTTCCACAGTTGGAAATTTGCAAATTTGTCCAAATTTGATTGAATTCAAAAGGTGGCAAGATTTGAATTGGGTGTGTTTCGTTGAGTTGTATTTGACCAGAGATGATGAGAGGTGGTGGTGGAAAAGTTTAATTCAAAGATTTGCAAAAATTGATAAGTGGGAGATTGTTCCACTTAATAAAAAGTTGCAACTTTGGATGAGCATAGCATTTGATCTAGAAAGAATTTGGCATGGTGATCTTTACAAAAAGTGTTCACCTTGATGTTGTCTTGGATGAGGTGCAAAGAGTTAGCAAGGTTTAGTATGAAAAATTTGAAATGCAGGGGCTCAAAGTAGTGATCAGACTATAATTGGTAGATTTGACCATTATCATATGTGAGCCAAATTTGAATGTGAAATCCATTTGATTTGTGTTTATTTGATTCCAAAAGTTGTAATAAGTGTTTAGTAACATTATTCAACTAATGGTGAAGACCAAATTGGTCTAGGGTCAAAATTTATAAAAATGGCATAGAGCCATATGTGAGGGTTTTAGGGTTTTTCTTTGATTTGATTTCTTTCTCTTTTTGATGTATTTGGTTGGTGATCTTCATATGATCAAGTTAGGGTTTTAGAGTATAGCACATACACATAATAACACTCATCATGGCATATCAATCAAATGCACAAGTCCTATGTATTTGGTTGGTGATCTTCATATGATCAAGTTTTTGTTGGTTTGAAATTTTGCTCTCTGGAATTCTTCTAACTTTCTTTTTATTGAAATTTGGGATGTTAAATCTTTGCTGATCAAGTCGGCCCCGTAGACAAATTTAGGAGCTATACCAGCAATGGTACTGCAGCATCTGCTGCAAGCAGCAATTCCTCCACGCAAACTTTACAGGCAGCCGCTAGGCTTGCAGCTTCTTCCATATCGAAACCACCATGTTCCTGGTACACCTTGGGAACATTAAACACTTCTAGTGCTGGGATCGATTGTTTGGGCTGATCTCCGAGGAGGGGAACTTCCTTTCTCTTTTTTCCTTTTGTCGTTTGCTTGGCCTTGAGGGGTGCACTTGTTGAACTTGACTTTTTCTCGGCTGCACTTCTAGCTGATGATTTGCTCGTGCCAGCAATGTCCTTCTCCTTATCCTTTTCATCCTTCTTCTTGTCAATTACCTTCGCAAGAGTGCGTGTATAGTCATCCTTCTTCTCGTGTAAGTCATATTGCGATGGTGTGTTCAGAAAACTAGTAGCATATTCTATTTGCTTCTCTGTGTATGGCTCTGGCGCTGGAGGTTTTGGCTTATGAAAAAAATCATAATTGTATTTCTTAACAATGGCATCATTTTCCTCCTCAGTACGTTCGTAAGGACGGGGGAGGAACCTTTGGTACTTTTGGGAGGGCGACATCTTGCGGACAGGACTCTTGAAACGCTTCCGGGTGGGTGCATTCGAGTCTTAGTGGGCGGAGGCGGCGGCGCTGGAGATGGAGATGGACTACAAATGTCGTGGTCGACATCGTACCCATGGGGTGATGGTGGCGACATGTGATCAGTAGGAGGAGGTGATGGTGGCCTGCGATCACTTGGAGGAGGTGATGGTGACCTGCTGGGACGACTGGTACTGGAGGGGGCGATGGTGTCAGTTGTTTGCGAGAGGGAGAGGGTGTCGGTGACGGGTTTTTGCGAGGGGGGAGGGTGTCGGTGTCGATTGTTTATGAGAGGGAGAGGGTATCGGAGTCGGTTGTTTACGAGAGGGAAAGGGGTGTCGGCGACTTGTGTTTGCAAGAGCTCCTATCTATCTTATCGGAATCGAGGGAGAGGGCCGGTGTCGGCGTCGGGTATATCTATCTTATCGGAATTGAAAATTCGACTAAATTACTAACTAAATTAAACTAACTAAATACATACATATACTAAATTACTAACTATACTAACTAACTAAACTAATTAACTAAACTAACTAACTAAATACATACATAAACTAATTAACTAACTAAATACATACATATACTAATTAACTAAATACACAAATATACTAATTAACTAAACTAACTAACTAAATACATACATATACATATACTAATTACTAACTACTAACTAAAACTAAATACAAACTAATTAAAAAAATAGGGCCGGGGCGCCAACGGTCGGCGGTTCACTTTGACTACACCGCGGCGTGCAGCTGTCAAAACGAAGAAGCGGCGCCTTGACGAAGGACAGCCGAGAAGGGCAGCGGTAAAGCGGCGGCAGCGATCGAAGCGAGAGCGGCGCGCGAAGGGGACGCGCAGAGGGCAGCGCGGCGCGAAACGCGGCGGTGTCGAGGTGGCACGGCGCGAAGGGCGCGCGCGGAGAAGCGGCGGCAGCGGCGGCAGCTATCCGACGAGCTTGGCGGCGGCGCGGCCACCGGCAGCTTTGGCGGCGGCGACGTATTCGTCTAGGGTTGGCCTCCAGTGTCGCGGGTGGCGGCTCCGCCCGTGACGGCCCCTTTTATACCCACCCCCTTTTGTCGCGGGTGGTGGCACGACCCGCGACAAAAGACCCCCCTTTTGTCGCGGGTCGTGCCACCCACGACAAAAGGGGTCTTTGTCGCGGGTCAAGCCACCACCAGCGACACGGCCTGAGCTGATCCGTGGCACAGCCCATCCAACGGCTCTGGCCGTTTGAATCCAACAGCCTATAGCCATTGGATGGGCTGTGCCACGGATCAGCTCATCATATACCTCTTCAGCCTTTTCTTTTTTCTATTTTAAATTAATAAAACTATTATTTCAATAACTTTTGAATGGTAACTCAAATACAAATGTTTTATATATGAATATTGATCAGAAAAAGCTAATGAACATGAATATGATATCCATATACCTAGTTGCATCTCGCATCATATGAAACATTGGTAGTCGGGTATGTTTCAACCCTGTGCACCGCCGCCGTGCCACACGTGTCGCGTCCCCGTGCCACGTGTCGCGTCCCGTCGGCGTCGTCGTGCGACGTGTCGCCACCGCTTCCACGTGCCTCGCCCCGTCGACGCCGTCGTGCGACGTGTAGCCACCGCTTCCACGTGCCTCGCCCCGTCGACGCCGTCGTGCGACGTGTAGCCACCGCTTCCACGTGCCTCGCCCCGTCGACGCCGGCGTGCGACGTGTAGCCACCGCCACGTGCCTCACCCGCCGACGGCGGCGTGCAACGTGTGTAGCCGTGGCTTACACGTGCCATGCCCCGCGTGCGCTATATATAGCGACGAGTGCGGGCGCAACCACACGTCGCCACCGCCTCCTCCGCTCATTCTCATCTCCGGGATGCCTCCACGTCGTCGAGGGGCGTCCGGTTTCTATGGCGTTCGAGTGCGTCCGAGCGGTAGGTTCTACACCGAGATACGCGCCGGTGGCTTCCGCCTCACCCTCGGCACGTACAACACGCCGGAGCTGGCGGCGCGCGCTTACGACGCGGCGGCGTGGCTTTCGGCCACGGCGCGACATGAACTTCCCGGATGTTGAATCGCTAGAGAGGCGGAGTTCCTCGCGCCACCGCCGTGCCTCGTCGACGACGAGGACCGTCGCCGGCACCGCTAGGTGCAGCGCAGGATCGCCATCGCCGAGCACGACGAGCAGTTGATGCGCCAGTGGAGGGCGTAGTTCCCCAACGACGTCGACAACACCGACGCGTTCTTCGCTATCCTTAGGGCACAACGCAGGTCCAACAGGCGCCACCGTCGGGCCGTCGCCACCTTCGAGCTCGAGAACCCGAATACAACTTGGACCGAAAACGACCCTCGGTGGGATGACATTTGGACGGAGACAACCTCCGACGACGAGTAGAGACTAGACTAGTAATTTATCTATTTTATTGTAATTTCAATAAAGTCGTTGTCGGTTCTATTAGTTTAAATTTAGTTTATAAAGTCGTTGACGGTTGTTTTTGTTCAATAAAGTGGTTGACACGAAATTTATTACGATTGAACTGAAATTAAAGTACAGAGCTCAACTGAAAATTAAGATACATGGCCAGATTCGAATGTTGGAGCCATTCAATCATAGTCGTGCCTAGCCCTATAATAGTCGCCACTGTAGTCATCATAGTCGCCGACGTCATCGTCGCTAGCATCGGGGTCGCGGTTGTCGAACCTCGGCGGGTGAGCACGCGTGGGCTGGGATTGAGGGTAGCGCAGGCGGGGGCCACGATAGGCCATGACGCTCTGGAGAGTCCGGTCGCGCCACCACATCCGACGGCCGGCCTCGTTGAAGTTCGAAGGAGGCGGGCCGTCCTCCTCGTACCTGGCAACCACCCTCTCATGCCGATTGATGAAGAAGCTGTCCCAAGTCAGGCTGTAGTCGGGATGCCACTGGGGATTCCTCCGCTGCTCAGGCGTGAGCTTGAAATAGTAGTGGTTCGTGATGGCCATCTCGCGTGGCACACCTAGAGGGATAGGAGGGACCAGTACGCCTCCGACGCTCAGCAACTAGCCGGTCGGGACGCGGTAGCCGGGCGGGCAGGGGTAGTTCGAGGCGCAAAGCGCCTCCGCCTCCCGGGGTGTTAGACATACGATGGAAGCCATGGAGAGTGATGAGGTTTGTAGATATGAGTCGAAGCCTACATATATATAGTGGAAAAATGGCGGGAATGCGAGAAGAAAATAGGCGGGAACGAAGTGGCGCGCGAAACTTTCATCCCGGGTGGAGGCTCCAACCGGGACTAAAGCTGGCGGCAGGATAAGGATGTGTCGGTAACCTTTTGTCACGGTTGGTGGCTCCACTAAAGCTGTCGGCGGGATAAGGATGTGTCGGTAACCTTTTGTCACGGTTGGTGGCTGCAACCGGGACTAAAGCTGTCGGCAGGATAAGGACGCGTGGGTGGACGCACTGCTCGATGAGATAAAGCATGTAGCGCACGACGCCCTGTTGATTTCTTTTTCTTGATTTGCTAGACATGTCCTTCACGTAGAAAACTTGAGCCACCTCGTTGGCTAGGACAAATGGCTCGTCCATGTACGCAAGATTGTTGGGATCCACTGTTGTCATACCGTACTTATCGTCTATATGTACACCGCTGAGCTTTACCCATTTGCACCGAAACAAAGGGACCTTAAAAGTGGGTCCATAGTCAAGTTCCCATATCTCCTCTATGTATCCATAATATGTGGTGGTTTGCCCATTCTCGTCTTTTGCATCGAAGCAGACACCATTGTTTTGGTTGGTGCTCTTTTTATCTTGGTCGATCGTGTAAAATGTATTCCCATTTATCTCGTACCCTTGGAATGTACATATGTTTGAAGATGGTAACCTAGCCAACAAGTACAGCTGCTCTACAACAGTGGTGTCCGCTTCGATGGAAAAGATGAGATGTCTTTGCAACCAACTGCCGAAGGTATTCATGTGTTCACGTGTAATCCATGAATGGGGCTTGCCCGGGTTTATTTCTCGTAAAACATTCTTATGTTTCTCGATGTACGGAGCCACCAAGCTGGAATTGTATAGAACTATGTAGTGTGCTTGATTGAAAGAAATCTTGTCCCTGCACACCGTTGCTTTCCTTCCTAGTGTGCCTTGTCCAGTCAGCCTCCCCTCATACCGAGATTCAGGAAAACCAATCGGCTTAAGGTCAGGAATAAAGTCAACACAAAACTCGATGACCTCCTCAGTTCCGTAGCCCTTTGAGATACTTCCTTCCGGCCTAGCTCGGTTATGAACATATTTCTTTAAAACTCCCATGAACCTCTCGAAGGGGAACATATTGTGTAGAAATACAGGACCGAGAATTCTAATCTCTTCAACTAGGTGAACGAGGAGGTGCGTCATAATATTGAAGAAGGATGGTGGGAACAACAACTCGAAGCTGACAAGACATTCGACCACATCTTCTGTAATCTACGACAAAGTTTGGACCTTCTGAGAAATTGCGTTGAGGAATGCACATATCTTCACAATGGCTAGTCGAACATTTTATGGTAGAAGTACCCTCAATGCAACTGGAAGCAATTGTGTCATAAGCACGTGGCAGTCATGGGACTTTAGGTTAATTTTTCTCCTTCATATTTACTATTCCCTTTATATTGGAGAAACCAGACGGAACCTTGATGCTACTAGGGCTTCAAAAGATCTCCTTCTCTTGTTTGGTAAGAGCGTAGCTGGCAGGCCCTTCAAACTTCCCTGGATGATTGCCGTTTCGTCCTTTATGTTGTTTCTGGTCCTCCCGTGCTTCTGGTGTATCTTTTGTCTTCCCATACACGCCCAGGAAACCTAGAATATTCACACAAAGATTCTTGGTCGGGTGCATCACGTCGATTGCAGAGCGGACTTCCAGGACTTTCCAATATTCTAGCTCCCAAAAATAGATTTCTTCTTCCACATGGGCGCGTGTCCGTCATCATCTTTCGGAACAGGTCGACTGCCTGGACCCTTTCCAAAGATAACATTTAAATCCTTGACCATGTCAAATATCTCAGCACCACCGGGGGACAGGCTTCGGACGGTTGTCTGCCTCGCCATCGAAATGCTTGCCTTTTTTCCTTAAGGGATGCTTGCGTGGAAGGAAACGGCGATTGTACGGGTACACAACTTTTTTGCTTTTTCCCAAATATCTACCTTCAGTCTCATCTAAACAGTGTGTGCATGCGTTGTATCCTTTGTTCGTCTGTCCTGAAATGTTACTAAGAGCGGCCAATCATTGATGGTTACGAATAGCAACGCTCGTAGGTCAAATTCTTGCTCGGTGTGCTCATCCCACACACGTACACCTGGTTTGGCCCACAACTCCAAAAGTTCATCAACTAATGGCCTTAGGTACACATCAATGTCGTTGCCGGGTTGCTTTGGGCCTTGGATAAGCACTGGCATCATAATGAACTTCCGCTTCATGCACAACCAAGGAGGAAGGTTGTAGATACATAAAGTCACGGGCCAGGTGCTGTGACTGCAGCTCTGCTCCCCAAAAGGATTCATGCCATCTGTACATAGACCAAAGTATAAGTTCCTTGCCTCACCTGCAAAATCCGGGAACTCTCTCCCGATGTTCCTCCACTGCCGACCATTAGCGGGGTGCCTCAACATCGCGTCTTTCTTACGTTCTTCCATGTGCCATCGCAACAACTTGGCATGCTCTTTGTTTCTGAACAAACGTTTCAACCGTGGTATTATTGGAGCATACCACATCACCTTCGCAGGAACCCTCTTCCTGGGTGGCTCGCCCTCAACATCACCAGGGTCATCTTTTCTGATCTTATACCTGTTATCACCAGATCTTGGACAAATCCAGAGGTGGGCCGTAAGAGAGATGGGCTTGGAAGACTACACGTGGAAGATTTCTGAAACGGCCTTGTGCGGAGAATTTGGGCTAGATTGCCCGTGTATCTTTAATTATAGTAGATCGTATCTTTAGATTAAAAGTTAGAGTTTTACTCGTGCACGGTTAGGTGCACGTCTGAATTAGAAAGTCCGCTGGACTATAAATATGTATCTAGGGTTTATGGAATAAACAACAACACAACGTTCACCCCAAAAACAAACCAATCTCGGCGCATCGCCAACTCCTTCGTCTCGAGGGTTTCAATCAGGTAAGCGACATGCTGCCTAGATCGCATCTTGCGATCTAGGCAGCACAACTCCACGTTGTTCATGCGTTGCTCGTCTGAAGCGTCTTTGATGGCGGGCAACGTAGTTATCATAGATGTGTTAGGGTTAGCATTGTTCTTCGTATAAACATGCTTACGTAGTGCAACCCTTGCATGTCTAGCCGTCCTCACGTCTATCTCAGATGTGGGGGCGGCACCCTGCTTGTTCATCATCTAGTAGATCTGATCCGTTACGATTGCTCCTTGCTCTGCAAGGATTAGTTTAATATCTGCAATAGTTAGGCCTTATGAAGGGGGGGAGGATCCAGTGGCACGTAGGGTGGCGTTCGCAAGTTCTAAACGGGATGTTCCGCGGATCAACATCATTGTTGGTTCTTTGGCCTTGTTTAGGATCGGCTTATGAGCACCGTGCGTGGCCGCGAGGCCCAACCTGGAATAGGATGATCCGATTATGCGGTGAAAACCCTAAATCGTCGTAGATCTCATTAGCTATATCTTGATCAAGCAGGATCACCAAGTGCACCCCGTACGGATCATGGGTGGATCGGCTCTTTGAGCCGATTCACGGGAAACCTGAGCCGATCGAGGCTCGTATTTAATGTTTACGTGTATGCCATGCAGGAACTAAGCGAGGCATCCCCATCACCTTCGACCGGGTATAGGTCGGGCACGCCCTGCACTTCGCATCGCCGCGTGTGACGGAAGAGCATTGCGGGCCGTCGCTCGGAGGGGTCTCAGCCAGCCGCAGCTCTAGGCTCTTCCCGGCTCTACGGTGTTGACAGGCCGCTGCCCGGCGGTGGGTTTTGGCGATCAACACATTCTGGCACGCCGGTGGGACTATCGTCTACATCAACCATATCGCCATCTGCATCTGAGATGGCGACGGACGCACGCCGGTCACCTACGAGGAGCTGCCTGCTGAGCTCAAGAAGAAACATGACGAGATCAAGGCCACCCTCGAAGCCGACCTCATCGGCTCTTTTCAGAGAACCCGTACCCATGGCATCAGATGGAAGGGTTTCTCACCACAAGGTGCACTCGATGGGATAGATCTCTCTGCCCCGTCGGAGGACGCACCAGGGGCCTGCGGCCGGAGATCAACTACTTGGTGGCTCACTCGCTGCTACCGCCACTCGAAAACTTGGTCAACGTGTTGGAGCGTCTCGCTGCGCGTGATCCGAGAGATCATGAGCCACCAGTACTCGCCGTCGGGACCAGCTCTCGGGACGCATCAAGGAGAGTTGCCACCGAGTCCCGTCCACCGCTGCCATATGCGTTGGCAGCACCACCTGAAGTGCCGGCTACACCGGCATTCGTCGTCTACAAGATTGGTGGCGATCCTAGCGACTACCAGTTCTTGACGGAGGCGCTAAGGAGATCCTCAAGGATACTCATGCACGTATGTGCCAGATTGTGGCTGGGCACTCTCAAACCAGGCCACAACGTCGGGGCTTCGGCGCAAACGGGAGGAACGTCAGCGACAGAACCTGAGAAGCGAGCGTGGCTAACTAAGTCGCCACTCCGACGAAACTCCAGAGCCCAGCTCCTGCGGTTGGCTCAGAGCTGGAAAAGCAAACATGGCTGGCTAAGTACGCCACCCCGGCGAATCTTCAGAGTGCATCTCCTGCAGCCAGCACGGCGGATCAGATCAGTACCATACTGAGAGACCAGTTCGGTATTATGCCGAAAAGGAGGGCAATCGGCTATTCCAAGCCGTACCCCGACGAGTACGAGATGATCCCGCTGCCACCTAAATATCGGCTCCCTGACTTCTCCAAATTCAGTGGATCAGATGGCTCCAGCTCCATCGAGCACATCGGCCGATATTTGGCGCAACTAGGACCGGCTTCAGTGTCGGATCAGCTACGCGTGAGGCTCTTTTCACTGTCCCTCACAGGATCGGCTTTTGGATGGTATACCTCTTTGCCGCAAACTCCATCCAGTCTTGGAAGCAATTGGAAGAACAATTCCATATGCAATATCATTCAGAAGCTTCCGAGTCTAGCATTGCCGATCTAGCACAACTACGTCGAAGCGGAGAAACGGTGTAGTACATCCAGCTTCAGGAATCTTAGGAACCGATGTTATTCGGTTTGTATAACTGAAAAGGAAGCAATTGGCAGTAGCTGGCCTTGCAACACAGCTCAAGGACATGGCCTCCCAAGCAGATTATCCCTCATTGGCGCACATGGTTCAGAAATTATCGCGTATGAACAGCGCCGACCTGTGCAAGACAAGTTCAAGCGTGCAGTAGTCATGGTCGATGAGAGGAAGTTGAGGCGCTGGAGACCAGAAATAGCATTGGTGAGTGGACTCGGGAGGAACCCCGTGTCCTGCAAATGGGTGAAGCCACCAGGGCCGCCCGAGGGGATTTGATTTTGACGTGACCAAGACTGAACAAATCTTGACCTCCTGCTCAAGGAGAAGCAGTTGACGATTCCTGAAGGTCTCAAGTTCCCTACGGCGCAAGAGCTAAACGGAAAGCCGTCTGCAAGTTCCACAACTCGCTTTCCCATGCCACCAATATTGCGGTGTGGCGTCAGCACATCAAGCGGCGATAGAAGGGCGTTTAATTTTCAGCGATGCCATGAAGGTAGATACTCAGCCCTTCCCCGCCGTTAACATGGTAGAAGTCATCTGCCAGCCAGGTCCACGTTCGGCATCAACATGGTAGGACCTGGGAACCACTCGGCAAAGATGGAGATGAGGGCAGCTGCTCTCATAGCGGATACGAAAAGCCGCTCCGCGATCGGCTCCATCATGATGGCAAGCGCTACGTCACGGAGGGAGAAGTCAAGAACATAAGATATCAACGACCTCTCTCTGATCACCTCCTCAACAAATATGTGAGTCAGTATGCCCAACGCCGACGGTCCAACTTTGATGATGAAGGAGATCGTTTGGCTAGAGAAGCCAGAAGACATCGTCGGCGGGATCGCGATGAGGAGGAGCACGAGCGCCGTGCACGGACAAATCAAGGAGCAAGATGACAACGCGGACAGGACTGCCTTTCTTCGAGCACTGCTGGATTCGAGGGAATGAGCCGATTGCCTACAATCGGCATTGCCCAGTGCAACAAGAAGAAGAAGGAGGCAGCCAACGTGTGTGTTTGAGCTTAGGGCCTCTCCCACCACCAAGCAAACGTGCTGAGTCACTTCGTTGGGCAGATCTTGAGGATTCCGAAGACGAGGGGCTAGAAGAAGAAGAAGACAGGTATCACCGTCCAAGGTGGTGCCCTGATGGACTCAGCCGTTCACAGAAACGCAGGGTTCAGCGGTTGCGCGGCCTCGAGGAAGCCGAAAGGTTATACCTGCATACGCTAAGAAAGGCACGGCCTGATCTGGCTGCAAAGGTTCAGCGAGCCCTGGATGAAGAGGGCGTCCACGGAGAATGGAGTGGCGTCCCCAAGCAAAGAAAGCCGATGATGAAACATCGGCTGGCACAAACATGGTGCTTGTCTTGCCGACAGAGCTTAGTGCTCCACGATTATACGATGCACTCAAGGTGGACAATAGCAGGCGCATCAAATCAGAGGTTGGGTTGGTTTTATCCAGCCTAACCGAGTAGCAAGATTAAACCAATGAGCAAACCTGGCCAGGCTGATCCTTGTGATCGGCCCCAAAAAGGTTTATGAAGGTACATTACAAAACCTTCATCGAACAAGCAATGTGGAGGCCGATTTCAGCAATCGGCCAAAATTATCTTCTGCACATATTCTGTTGTGGTCAGTAACGATCTACTGGGCAGCGGCCACGTCGGCAGATGCAAGTCAGCATGAATCTTCACGAAGCCGACGTGCAGGTGCAGTGCCCTGACTTACCAAGAAAGCCGATATCTGCAGTCATCCGGCAGATTCGGCTCGGGGGGCATATAGTCAGATGAACATGTGCAGATAAACATGTGCAGACATGCGTGCAGTGGAACATTGGTGGGGGCCGATTAAGAAAAATCGGCCAAATAAAAAAAAAAAAAACAACACAAAAGTTTAGCCGATGCAGATACGGGTCAACGGAGCAGGAAGTGAGTCACGAAAAGAGACTCTAATGGAAGAGCTCCTCAATTGAGTGATTTTCTCTTCAAGAACCTCGGTTTTGTGCAGATCAGGTTAAGGATGGGTGGCATCAGATCCACCACCGGGAAGGAGCCGATCTGACCTGCAAGGCGCGAAGGTGGACGGAAGAAGCTCGGGGGGCAGCTCACCCTGAAGGTTCTCTGCTCTGGAAAGCCGATTTTTCTGAAATCGGCTGGTCCCGCATTATGACTTGGAAGCCGATGGCGACACATTTGGTTGGTCCACTGATATGCTCGCTTGATAAAGGCTCGGGGGGCAACTGATGGTGCAGAATTTGCCGTTCTTAAGAAGCCGATTGAGATTTCGTCAGGCTGAAACCCCAATGGTATCGACTTCAGGATCAGGTCGTTTTCAGCAACAATTCTGGGGCTCTCGTGAGAACGACGATTTGCATAGTTGTCTGCCAGAGCTCAGAAGGGTGGGGCATTGAGATACTGGTGCGTTGTCATCGGCTCGTTGGGCATTGGCTAAGTGACAATCGGCAGGGTCAGCGGAAGAGGGAATCGGCTCAATTAAACTCCGAAGAAATCGGCAAACTCAAATTGGGGAAAAGTTCTTCATTGATAAACCAGATTTCTTACATAGAAGAGCTGATTGCTCTCAAAAGGGAGTACTAAGGGGATACATTGCCCCGTCTACTGTTGCTGATCCTATTCTAGAAGACCTATTCTACGGGCCGTCACTGCCCTCGTCGTCGCCAGCGTCGTGCTGTCAGCGCTACTCCCGGCGAGCTCGTCGTCGCTGCTGTAACGGCCGCCGGCAGGACCTTCGTTATCCTCGTCCTCCACGTCGTCGTCGTCGTCGTCGCTATTATAATCACTGAGGTTCCCTGGCCAGGGGCAATGGCGCATGGCCGGCGGTTCGTCGGAGAGGCTGTCGTCGTCGTCCTCTTCCTCTTCTTCTTCCTTCACCTCGGAGGAGGTGAAGTCATCCCAGGAGAAGCGATCGTCATCGCTCTCCTCTTCCGATTCCCGTTGGCGAGGAAGCGGAGGTCGCTCTCCCGACCGTCGAGGATTGATCGTCCTCGGACCAGGTGGAGAAGTCATGGTCTGACTCCTCCCCGGCCTCAATGGCGCGGCGGATGTTGGCCGCGTGGACTTCTTGTGGGCTCGGTGCTGGCATCGGCTCGGGAGAAGAGGACTCGAAGGAAAGTCCCGACGAGGCAGAGGAAGAAGAGGACATGGTGCGCAGAAGGGTTTTGGAGTGCCGATGGCTGGAGCAGAGGAAGGGGATAAAGATGACTATTCAGTCGGCGCGGTTAAATAATAAGAAACCTGGTGGGACTTACTGCTATCACGAGTTTCCGAAGGGTAAATGTCGGGGCTGTCAAATTTTGCGAGAGAAAGCTGAAAGGACAGGACATAATGATGACGGAGGCTGCAAATGGCTGCTCTGCTACGACATGACCCTTCGAAAGGAAAATATAATGATTTTGGAAAAATTATTTCCAAAACCAGGGGGGCATGTGTTATCACCAGATCTTGGACAAATCCAGAGGTGGGCCGTAAGAGAGATGGGCTTGGAAGACTACACGTGGAAGATTTACTGAACGGCCTTGTACGGAGAATTTGGGATTGCCCGTGTATCTTTAATTATAGTAGATCGTATCTTTAGATTAAAAGTTAGAGTTTTACTCGTGCACGGTTAGGTGCACGTCTGAATTAGAAAGTCCGCTGGACTATAAATATGTATCTAGGGTTTATGGAATAAACAACAACACAACGTTCACCCCAAAAAACAAACCAATCTCGGCGCATCGCCAAACCCTTCGTCTCGAGGGTTTCAATCAGGTAAGCGACATGCTGCCTAGATCGCATCTTGCGATCTAGGCAGCTACTACGTTGTTCATGCGTTGCCCGTACTGAAGCGTCTTTGATGGCGGAGCAACGTAGTTATCATAGATGTGTTAGGGTTAGCATTGTTCTTCGTATAAACATGCTTACGTAGTGCAACCCTTGCATGTCTAGCCGTCCTCACGTCTATCTCAGATGTGGGGGCGGCACCCTGCTTGTTCATCATCTAGTAGATCTGATCCGTTACGATTGCTCCTTGCTCTGCAAGGATTAGTTTAATATCTGCAATAGTTAGGCCTTATGAAGGGGGAGGATCCAGTGGCACGTAGGGTGGCGTTCGCAAGTTCTAAACAGGATGTTCCGCGGATCAACATCATTGTTGGTTCTTTGGCCTTGTTTAGGATCGGCTTATGAGCACCGTGCGTGGCCGCGAGGCCCAACCTGGAATAGGATGATCCGATTATGCGGTGAAAACCCTAAATCGTCGTAGATCTCATTAGCTATATCTTGATCAAGCAGGATCACCAAGTATTCGTGCACCCCGCACGGATCATGGGTGGATCGGCTCTTTGAGCCGATTCAAGATAACCTGAGAGCCGATCGAGGCTCGTATTTAATGTTTACGTGTATGCCATGCAGGAACTAAGCGAGGCATCCCCATCACCTTCCCGACCAGGTATAGGTCGGTGCACGCCCTTGCACTTCGCATCGCGTGTGACCAGAAGAGCATTGCGGGCCGTCGCTCGGAGGGTCTCAGCCAGCCGCAGCTCTAGGCTCTTCCCGGCTCTACGGTGTTGACAGGCCGCTGCCCGACGGTGGGTTTTGGCGATCAACAATACCGCAATGCACCACATATCGGACATTTATTCAAATTCTCGTACTTCTCACCGCGGTAGAGGATACAGTCATTAATGCATGCATGTATCTTCTGCACATCTAATCCTAGAGGGCAGACAAGCTTCTTTGCTTCATATGTACTGACAGGCAATTCATTATTTCTTGGAAACAGCTTCTTTAATATTACTAGTTGAATGCCCGTGCGTTGCTACGGCTCTTTAATTTTATTTTCATCGCCATACATGTAATGTAGTGCACATAAAAACTTCGATGATGTGGAGGATATGTGAATAAATCTTATACTCAATATTTTGATGGCAACACCATCTATCCTAAAAGGAAGAGTATGCAATTTGAGCTGCTCAAATTATAGACATTCTCGCTATTATTTTCTCTCTCTTCACCCCACTCCAACCACGTGCCACTCTTTGCTATCCGCTAGTGCTTTCTCCAAATCTGGTGAACCATCGTATTCATTTCCATAGCCCACAATTTCAGAAAGATTGCATGCGGTAATGTTTTCTCAAATTGGAGAATCACACCGTAGTTGTTTCCATAGCCTGGGAATTCGAAGATATTGCAACAACCATCATCCCACTTTTGACAACGGTAATTGTTGCGGGCCTTCCACCCAGCCCCTGAGTCGTGAAATATCTAGCGATTTTCCAAAGGCAAGGTTCGCAAGGTTGAAAGGAGCTCTATTTTACTCTACTTTTGCTTCTTTTTTTAAGCATAGCATGAGAGTTGGAGTTCAATTAAAATGTCTTAAATGGTGCAAATAGTTATAACAACTATCTTCAACATATGACCCAGCATGTTATCTTAAATAGATAAGTAAGAATTGGTTTATGTGATTATATGAATTTGCAGGCCAAAAAAAGCTACTACTATAACTCCCACTTGTGGAAATCAAGCTCTTGTAGTTTTGCTAACCTAATATTTTCAAAACCAGCATATGGGTGAAGATTATAACTTACTATGCACATTTAGTGGCTATTAAATAAAAATCTACCGAGATTGTAAAGTAAAAATAATTTAATATCTACAATAGTGAGTATTATGAGCTAACCTTTTAATATGACAAGACTTTTAATTCCAACTGCAAAAAAAAAACATTTGGTAGCCAATAGCTTGTGTGTTAGTGCACTTCAACGATAAAATCGAGAATTTATCAAACTATGAATTGATAACTCAATAATGAATTGCACATGATCCATGTACAAAAGGAAGGACACGGTAATATATTGTCGACACCTCCAAGAGACTGCGTCGAAGAACTGATTCGGCGGGTCTTGAGATTGATGAAGTTACCACAGGCACCTCGCTGTCGACGGAAACGTCGTCTCCAACTGAAGAATATTCCATCTTTATGAGACACCGAAATGTCAAATCTTAAATTTAAACTCTGATGGGCTGGGGTACCACTGCCCTCCTAACCATCCAACCACAAGTTGATTCACAGTACTATTTTTTTGATTGCTCTAGCACCACACACGTACATGATTTCCTAAACTTTGTCAAGAAGATAAATACCCTCCTAATTGGCAGAGTAGGACCAGGGCAAGCATCGCCAACAACAAAAGACCTACGAGAGAGGAAGATATAGTCACCTGCGACTATTGTCATCAGCCTGTCTTCAACCTGGTCAAAAAAACATCACGATGGCTGCATCCCTGCAAGTAATTTTTTTTTTGAACAGGCCCTGCAAGTAAATGATTAAGTCAGCTTCATTACATGGACTAATGTTTTATTATGGTAGCTTCATTACATGGACTAATGTTTTATTATGGTAATAAAATATTGCTGCACTGGTTACCTTGAAGCAAAGCCGATTTTTTGGAGGAAAACGAGCATGTAGGTGAACCATCAGCACGTACTCAATTCTGGGACTGTAATTTCTGAAGTTTCAAGCCATAACCATGCATGTCCTTGCCGCCGTGTCCCGCTGCTACTTGCCATTTGCCAATGTCGATTTGCTTTGACAAGATCGTACTAAACTTGTCGTCGGTGAGTGTATCCTTCTCTGTGAGCATCTGCATGACCTGGTCGATTGCTGGCAGGGTCCTCCTGATGTGAGCCTTGGTGACCTACGATGGCCTTCGATCACTGTCGTGTCGGCGGCGAGCTTCTTGGCCAGCATCTGTGGCATGAGATCCCCACTCTGTGTTTCCTGGTCCCTCAGCGCCCACGGCCCGATTTCAGACATGTCGAACATGGTTGCAGTGCCATCTGCATCACCTGCTGCAGATCCCTTTCTGCTCCCGTGGAGGTGACCAGCTCGCCGAAGATCACCTCCTCCGGAGTGCGGCGAGCCGGCGACCAAGCCCGCGACATTCCTCACGAAGGTTTGCCGCTTTGGACACAAGCGTCGGATCATCGCCAGACAAGAAGCCAGGAACCACGTCACGCCTCGTTCCTGACTCCGCGGGATCAGCGTCATTTCTGCACTACGTCGTGCCCCAACGTCAATGTCCTGCAAGAATTAATCGTTGAGTCTTCAGTACAAACGACACGAATTTACAGTAAAGTAATCTTGTGAAGCGAGATGAGGTATCAGGTATGTGCGCGGGGGGCTAAGCACAGACGGCGTGACCGATGTCATGGTAGGCGACTGGCATCTTGCTCATGTCGTCCATCATGCAAGTACCCTCGAGGCCTCCGACGTGTGATCGATGGTGTTGTCCATCTCCTTGATGAAGATGCAATCCTTGCCACGAACGGCCAGTATGGTGGCCTCGTTTTTGAAGAGATGTCGATGTCATGGAAGGAGACTCGCATCTTGTGCTTGCCGACGATCATGCTGCTGCCCGAGGCCGGTGATGATGCGATCGATGGAGTCGCCAATCTCCTTTACGGAGATGCGACTCTTACCACGGCGGCCAGCCAGAATGGCGCCTCGTTCATGAGGTTGGCGATGTAGGCGATTCTGAACCCAGGCCGCCAGGCGTGTGCATGGCAACCACGCTTGTGCACACTGAGGATCTCCTAGCGTCCGCGCACGCCGAGGTATCGTATGGACACCTGCCGGTCGAATGGGCTCGTGCGCGCGGCGTCGAGGATCACCATCCTCGTTCCATGCATGGTGAACTTTTAGCCGCTGCTGACGCGAGAGTATAGATGAGATAGGGCTCATACGATCCTCTCTCTCTCGCCCGCCAGCTACAGTCATGATCGTGGACTTGTGGTAGGTCCGACCAGCCAGGGTCACAGATACAGAGACATGGAGGTGGACGTGGATGACATGCCAATTTTTACAAGGTAACCAAGTTATGACACTGATGATCACAAGGAAAGGAAAGGTTTGGTTCCCTAGCTTTTGGAAACAAACCAACCAGATTTGATTTGTTTTATTGAGTCTTAATGAGCTGGGAGGGCCTCTAGCACAAGTTGAACGGGATAGTGGTAGTTGCTTGACTTTTTTCTTCCTACCCGTATAAAATCTTTGATACCCTAATCGTTACGTGATTGAGCTAACAAAGGAAAGCAGAGGGGACTTACCATGAAAGTAGATTGGACGAAAGGGAAAATGAATTGGATGGATGGATTTTAAGCGGAGACGTTAGATTAGATCAAACGACCCGGATGCTCCCAATCTCCTTCACCAAACGCGTTGTATGACGTACGACCAACTGCAATATAATAGTAAAGATCATCAATTTCTCAAATCCCGAGTCAGTCACACCGACCTCTGCCTTCCATTTCAGCAATTCCAATATGCTACCCAGCTTTCTCTGCCCATCTTCACAACCTGGGTACAACAATTTGTGGTGGTCTTCTAACATCTTGTCAAACTGCAACCTCTCCTTATCCGTGCCACAGTCTCTTCTTGCATCAGAAATGGCCCGACGAAGATCATCATCAACAGGATCATCTGATGCCTGTTCTTCACCTCCTTCTTCTTCATTGTCGTCCATTGCGGTATCATCGCATTCAGAGAACATAGATCGGTATTGGTCATCATTATCTTCTTCTTCTTCGCCGTCTTCCATCATAACCCCTTCTTCTCCGTGCTTGGTCCAAACATTATAGCTGGATATGAATCCAAACCGAAGCAGGTGGCTCTTAATGTCTCTTGAGCAAGAGTAATCCTTCTCGTTCTTACATTTTAGACATGGACAACACATAAAACCTTGCTTCGACTTGTTGGCCTCGGCCACAAGCAGGAAAGAATTCACGCCCTCTCTGAAAGCGGGAGCACATCGGTTACCGTACATCCATGGATGACTCATCTGCATCATAAGTACAATATATGTATCAGATGCAATCACCTTGCTAAAATTAGTATTGTACGGACTATGCATATATAGTCGAGAAAATAGTTGCTAACCTTTTAGGATCAAAAAGAGGAGAAATCTTATCAAATAAAATCAAGTGGCATCCCTCTCACAAGCATTCCATCAAACACCTCTTGTGCACATGTAGAAAAAATGAACTAGCATACACCTCCACCTTCACCACCAAGGAAAAAATGAGGTGGGGGGCTGGCTGCGTGTCTATATATAGGCATGACCATTTTGTCGCGGGTCGTAATACGGCCCGCGACAAAAGCCTCTGCCGGCTTCGGAGCGACGTGGCCACCCCATTTGTCGCGGGTGCAGGCGCGCCCGCGACAAATGGCTCCCACGGAAGCCCTATTTTCCACTAGTGTAATATGAGCCTTTCAAAATAGCTAGACTGTGCTTGTGCACGGGGTGATGACTAATTTTTATAAATGTGAGAACGTGAGCTCCCATGTTGCGCATTGCAGCTGTGACCAACCGCTCGATCTGAAATCAACGGTGAAATTGGGAAGTTTCCAGGCAAACTTGTCAAGTGGCAACTTGTGATTGGGTCATGCTTACGCGCCGTGCGCCATATGAGGATCCAAGAATTAACTTGCATCCAAGCAACCCAGAGGCATAATATATCGTCGATGATCGACAACGACTTTGATTTCAATTAGCACATGCGAAGATGTGATTGATTTCTAACCGTGTAGTAGAGAATTAACATGTACGCCGTGCATCCAAATGATGCATGGCCAGCCGGATTCTTGTTTGTTGTTTGGTTAGCTACAAGCCTATAATCTGAAGAAGCGTGGTAACCATAAACTTGAAGTATGCAATAGTATATTCTATTTCCTGGGCGTCCGGATAACAGAATTACATGCAAATTCCTTGATCTGTTTTAGTCACACAAGTTGCCTCACTCAGCTACCTAATATTCCTCTTACTCCAGTTTTGATCCGTGCTTTTCCAAGCGGAGTACGAGTTGATATTCTTACTGAGAAGACAAGTGAATAAAGTTGTTTGTGTTCCCTCCTAGAGAAAAATGTTTGTGTTGGTAGAGCAGCAGGAATGCATGGACCTAATCGGCCTCTATTAGGCATTACTCATTTGAACTTTTATTCTTTCGTGCGCACTATAATGTTATAACATAATATGCTTTTTCCCTGCAGAACACAATATACTGACTTCTAAATTAACCACTTCGTTGTTAGGAAGGATATCATATAAGCAACAGAGGATTACTTGGAACAACACTCAATTGTCTTCTTCTAGAATAAGTTCCCGGTAGAACCAACTGAACACCTCATGGATTTACTCATCGAGATTTCCTTTCCTTGAAAAAAAAACTGGTCGAGAAGACTACACACGACTCCAGCGACGGCATATTACAAGTCATCTATTGTTCAAACGAATGCAATATTAACCTTGGACAGGATAGCAAATGTCAACACCCGGATTTTTAAGTCCAGATGCCTATTATGCCATTCATCGCAATCCCAGAAATATTGTTGTTGCGAGGCATAATAGTTAAGTATCATAGTCATCATTCATTACAAACCATATTGTCTTACAACCTGAATCACATGATCCATATTACACAAATAGTTGATCTATTGATCAACGAAAAAACATAAGTTCATAGCGGAAGCGTAAAGATAAATGGACTCTCTAGTCCACAGGCCAACGCTTGACGTCCGAAGACTCCTAGTTATCGTAGGCGTCCTGTTGGTCATCTCCTTGGTAGTTCTGTTCGTCTTCATACTCTGGCCATTTGAATAGCCAGGGACAAAGCCGTGAGTACTTTAAGTACTCGCAAACTAACACTAGTGTAAGTGCTAACAACTCTAGTAAGGGGTGCTAAGCTCTAATTTATTTGCATAAATCTAATTTTAGTTCACAAGTATTTGAGAACAGACTTATTCATGTGCTAACTAACTCAAGTGGGAACATTAGTGTCATTCCCACAACTCAAGTTGTGATTCACAACAAGTCACCATTCACCAATCATTTCACCAACATTTTCAAGAATCTGACACCGGAAACTGTATGGCCTTTCCAACCGTCCGTAACCGTGGACACGGCTATTCGAATAGGTTTACACTCTGCAGAGGTTGCACACTTGTGCCACAACATTTGATTTCATCCGTCGGGATTACCCGAATCATCGTAACACAGTACGCGGATCATCAATCATAACCTTTCACTTACAAACCCTAGTATGTGCACCTCTCCCCATGAGCTTGGCCTCCCAGTGAAGACCAACTGTCAACCTGGGAACTGCACAGGGCTTGGCCGTACAATTCACCTCAATTCACATCATTTCTCAACAACGGAGGCAGCCTCGGCATAACCCCTATGATGTGTGTTCAGAGGGAACCCATACTAAGATGCATAAATTTCTAGTTAAGCCCTACCCATAATCAGGTATTGTGGGGGTACTCAAAATTGGAAAGGTATCGCATTCAAACCAATATCAGTTTTATCAAAAATCACCATCTTCTCCAAGTCATATTCACCTTCAAAATTCATTCAATGAAATGACTCATCATTCCAAGGTTTCAAATTCCTTTCAAGTCACATGTTCCCATCTAGAGTAGTCAAGTTTTACTATTTATCACTAGCACTAATCATGAGGGGTGCTACCTTGCTTGGCTAGCTTGAGACTAACTTCGCTACTCTAGTAACTTCAATTAACTTAGACCAAAGTTAACTATAAAAGTAACTCTTGAAATAAACAAGTAAAAACTTGTATGGTAAAAACTTGGGATAGGATTGTGGTAAGAAAGGTAAGACTAATGGTGCCTTGCCCCAAAGGGCTTTGCACTTTGCAAGAATATTAGCTTGCCTTGGTAGTGGTCAAAGTTCTCCTCTTCCTCCTCTTGGTATTCTCCGGTGCTAGCGTCTAAATTTGAATACGAGGTATAATCACTCAACAAATTCAATAGCTATCCTAAGCATCACATACATTCACACAAACTATCCTAGTCACACACTTAATACAATTAGGTGCATTGGTTTCTTTTCTTAGGAAAAATAATTTCCTCTCATTACATATGTAAATGATAGTTTCCATTTAGTTCTTGGGGAATAATTTCCTCTCATTGAATCTTCTTAAGATTTAATTTCTCAAACAATCATACATGAAATCATGTTGACCTAAGTCAACCATTCATCATCATCATTTAAGAAAATGATTTAAATGAGGTAGAATACCTCATACTATTTAACAATGCTTATTATGATTTAAAATCACCAAGTATTTCATGTGAGAGGATTTGACCAGGGGTCCAACTTCATATGAAAGTACTTGGGACAAGATTTAAATGAAGTGAAACACTTCATATGATTTGCATAATAGTTTTGGATAATATCACTTAATTAAACTATCCATATAGTCCTTTATTTCAACTAGGGCATGACCATTCAAAGTGACCACACCATATTTTTGCAGAAACAATTAGTGTAAGTGAAATGTGAGTTATTACAGTTGGAATCAACTCAATATCATTTTTGGTTGATTTTTAAGATTTATTTGAATATGCAAAAGTCCCTGATTTAATCTTCTTGTCACATTATTTCTACAACAGATCTCACAATTAGACCAGCGGCATTGGTTAGAACTTTTCAATAGCTTTCCAAAAATATCAAGTTTGCTAAATTTGGCCAGGCCAAACAGATTCTATTGAATTTCAAAGTCAGGACCAGTATTGAATTTAAATGGATTTGGAAAATTCAGATTTGAATTACAGGGCCGGCGGGAAACTGAGTTGGGCCAAAATGAATTAAAACGGCCCACGTCCAGCCCACCACGCGTCCACGCTCGCGTGGGCTGTCTGACGGTGGGATCCACCCGTCAGCGACTCATAACGCCCGAAGCGGTACGAGCGATGTGGCGCGTTGGATTAGAAGAGGATCCAACGGCCGATGGTCATCGTCGTCGCCGGCGAGAGAACCTCACTGGCGCGACGAGGGTAGGGGGTCGGAGGGCTAACCAGGGCTCCGGCGGTCGGCGGCGAGGTTCACGGCGATGTTGTCGATGAAGCTGAGGCAGCTGGTAGCAGTGGCGGAGCTTGGGGAGGCGTGAATCGATGGCGATGCTCTCAGGGCTTCCGCGGCTCCGATCTTGCAATTACAGCGACTCCGGTGACGATCGAGCTAGCTACTGGTGCGAGGAGAAGCGGTGAAGAGAGGGGAGTGAGATGGTGTGCTTGGTTGAGTCCAGGGAACGCTCTATTTATAGAATCGTGGAGGTGCTGCGGGGCAGTGATGAAGTCGACATCGACGCGGCTACTCCAGCGAGCTAGCGAGCTAGAGGATGGCGGGGAACTATGCTGCGTGTCCAGGCGGTCCTTTTGGCGGCGACGGCGCTGTCGGGCGGTGCCTAAATCGGTTGGCTGTCGTGATGTTCTGGCGCGTCTGCGGCGGAACGGGGTCGTCGTCTCCGGCGGCGATGGGCACGGGTTGGCCTCGCGAGCGTGTCTGGCGGGCTTGCGGTGGCATGGCGATGCTCAACCTGCTCAGCGGGGGTCCAGGGCGTGCACGAGCTGGTGAGGCGGCGCGTGGCCAGTGACGTCCGCGGCGTGTACTGGCGCGACGTCATCGGCATCCTGGGCAGATCTTGGCGCGCAAAATCCGGTGATGGTCAGCGTCGTTCGTGGCAATGGCGCTGCTAGGCGTGGCTAGGGAGGCACGGTGGAGGGTTTGGGCGCCAGGGCCAGAGTTGGGGAAGAAAGGGAGAAGAAGAGGGGGAACATGGCCGGCATGGCCATGCCATGCAAGCTAGGCTTGTCCCCTTAGGGTTGCTATGTTGTGGAGTGAGAGAGAGGGTCAGGGGACAGGGTAGAGTAGATTGGGGCAGATAGGGTTGGCCAAAACACTATTTTAAATAGTGTTTGAATTTGATCCCTATTTGCAATTTGCAAACTTTGCCAAAAAATTTGAGTTCAAAAGGTTCCAAAATTTGAAAGTGGTTGATTTGGTTGAGTTGCAAGTGACGAGAGACAATCATATGTGGTGGTGGAATTTTTAAAATCAAAGAAATGCAAATTTGCACAAAGTGAGATTGTTGCATATGTTAAAAAGTCTCAACTTTGCATGAGCATAGTTTTTGATCCAATATGATTTTGGCATGGTGGTCTTTACCAAAGTTGTTCACCTTGATGTGCTATTGGATGAGGTGCAAAGAATTGGGAAAGTTTAGTTTGAAAAACTTGAAATGCAAGGGCTCAAAGTAGTGACCAGAATATAAATGGCAGATTTGACCATTATCATATGTGATCACAATTTGAGTTTGAATTTGATTTGATTTGTGTTTCTTTGATTCCAAAAGTTGTAATAAGTGTTTAGTAACATAATACAACTAATGGTGAGGACAAAATTGGTCTAGGGTAAAGATTTGCAAAAATGGCATAAACCATATGTGAGGGTTTTAGGGTTTTGTTCTTATTTGATTTCTTTCTCTTTTTGATTTATTTGGTTTGTGATCTTCACTTGATCACTTTAGGGTTTTAGGGTTTATCACATAAGCACAAGAACAATCATCATGGCATATCACTCAAAATGCACAAGTCCTATGCATGGCACTATATGCAAATAAAAGTTTTTGTTTGTTCTGAATTTTGGATCTCTGGAAATCTTCTTCTTATTATTGAAATTTGGGATGTTACAAACCCTTCCCCCTTACAAAAGATCTCTTCCCGAGATCTAAAAGAAAAATTAGGTACTAAATAGATCTGGGTACTCCTTCTTCGTGAAGTCTTCGCGTTCCCAAGTGGCTTCATCTTCAGTATGGTTGCTCCATTGTATGTTGAGAAACTTGATGCTTCGGGTGCGGGTGGTTCTGTAAGCTTCCTCCAGGATGCGAATCGGCACTTCGCGGTACGTCAAGTCCTTGTTGATATCCACCAATCGGTGGTCGATGTTCTTGAACACTTCGGTCTTCTCGGGGACTTCAAGGCACTTCCGGAGGAGTGAGATGTGAAACACGTCGTGCACAGCCGACATTTCTTCTGGTAGCTCCAGTTGATAAGATACTTCGCCTCAGCGACTCAGAACTTTGAAGGGTCCGACATATCGGGGTGCGAGCTTTCCTTTCAGTTGGAATCTCTGCATTCCTTTCAGGGGGATACTTTGAGATAGACAAAATCTCCGATCTCGAAGGTCATCTCTCGGCGTCTTTTGTCGGCGTAGCTCTTCTGTCTTGATTGCACCGTCTTGAGGTACTCGCGGATCTTGTGTACTTTCTCTTCGGCTTCACGAAGAACATCTGGTCCAAAGACTTGGCTTTCTCCGACTTCCGACCAATTCAGAGGGGTACGACACTTCCTTCCGTACAGGGCTTCAAAGGGGGGCATCTGTAAGCTAGCTTGGTAGCTGTTGTTGTAAGAGAATCCTGCGTATGGCAGACAGTCCTCCCACTTGGATCCATATTCCAGTACACATGCTCTCAGCATTGATACATCTCCAACGTATCGATAATTTCTTATGTTCCATGCTTGTTTTATGACAATACCTACATGTTTTGTTCACACTTTATGATGATTTTATGCGTTTTCCGGAACTAACCTATTGACGAGATGCCGAAGTGCCGTTCCTGTTTTCTGTTTTTGGTTTCAGAAATCCTAGTAAGGAAATATTCTCAAAATTGGACGAAATCAACGCCAGATCTTAAATCCCACGAAGCTTCAGAACACCCGAGAGCCACAGAGGAGGGCCCTGTGGGCCCAGATGCCAGGCTGGCGCGGCCAGGGGGTGGGCCGCGCCCCCCTAATGTGTCACCACCTCGTCGACCTTCCGACTCCGCCTCTTCGCCTATATAAAGGTCCCTGACCTAAAACATCGATACGGAAAAGCCACGGTACGAGAAACCTTCCAGAGCCGCCGCCATCGTGAAGCCAAGATCTGGGGGATAGGAGTCTGTCCGCCGCGGGGAAGTGCCCCCGGAAGGCATCTCCATCGACACAACCGCCATCTTCATCACCGTTGCTGTCTCCCATGAGGAGGGAGTAGTTCTCCATCGAGGCTAAGGGCTGTACCGATAGCTATGTGGTTAATCTCTCTCCCTATGTACTTCAATACAATGATCTCATGAGTTGCCTTACATGATTGAGATTCATATGAGTTTTGTATCACTATTCATCTATGTGTTACTCTAGTGATGTTATTAAAGTAGTCTATTCCTCCTCCACGGTGTAATGGTGACAGTGTGTGCATCGTGTTGTACTTGGCGTAGGTTATGATTATGATCTCTTGTAGATTATGAAGTTAATTATTGCTATGATAGTATTGATGTGATCTATGCCTCCTTTCATAGTGTGATGGTGACAGTGTGCATGCTATGTTAGTACTTGGTGTAGTTGTGTTGATCTATCATGCACTCTAAGGTTATTTAAATATGAATATCGAATATTGTGGAGCTTGTTAACTCCGGCATTGAGGGTTCGTGTAATCCTACACAATTAGTGGTGTTCATCATCCAACAAGAGAGTGTAGAGTATAGCATTTATCTATTCTGTTATGTGATCAATGTTGGGAGTGTCCACTAGTGAAAGTATAATCCCTAGGCCTTGTTCCCAAATACTGCAATCACCGCTTGTTTACTGTTTTACTGCATCTGTACTGCCTGCAATATTACCACCATCAACCACACGCCAGTTGTAGCATCAAGCTATTTTCTGGTGCCATTACTACTGCTCATATATATTCATACCTGTATTTCTCTATCTCTTCCCGAACTAGTGCACCTATACATCTGACAAGTGTATTAGGTGTGTTGGGGACACAAGAGACTTCTTGCTTTGTGGTTGCAGGGTTGCATGAGAGGGATATCTTTGACCTCTTCCTCCCTGAGTTCTATAAACCTTGGTGATCCACTTAAGGGAAAACTTGCTGCTGTTCTACAAACCTCTGCTCTTGGAGGCCCAACACTGTCTACAGGAAAAGAAGCGTGAGTAGACATCAAGCATATTTTCTGGCGCCGTTGCCAGGGAGTGAAGCGCTATTGGTAAGTGGAATTGTGTGCAGGTATTGCTATGGATGAAGTGAGGAAGAAATTATTCTCTATATCGTTGTCTGGTAAAGCGGCGCATTGATGGCGTGTATTTCACACGTTCGTTGGGCAACCCCAAGAGGAAGGTATGATGCGCACAGCAGCAAGTTTTCCCTCAGAAAGAAACCAAGGTTTATCGAACCAGGAGGAGCCAAGAAGCACGTTGAAGGTTGATGGCGGCGGGATGTAGTGCGGCGCAACACCAGGGATTCCGGCGCCAACGTGGAACCTGCACAACACAACCAAGATACTTTGCCCCAACGAAACAGTGAGGTTGTCAATCTCACCGGCTTGCTGTAACAAAGAGTTAACCGTATTGTGTGGAAGATGATTGTTTGCAGAAAACAGTAGAACAAGTATTGCAGTAGATTGTATTTCAGTAAAGAGAATTGGACCGGGGTCCACAGTTCACTAGAGGTGTCTCTCCCATAAGACGAACAGCATGTTGGGTGAACAAATTACGTTGGGCAATTGACAAATAAAGAGAGCATGACAATGCACATACATATCATGATGAGTATAGTGAGATTTAATTGGGCATTACGACAAAGTACATAGACCGCCATCCAACTGCATCTATGCCTAAAAGTCCACCTTCAGTTATCATCCGAACCCCTTCCAGTATTAAGTTGCAAACAACAGACAATTGCATTAAGTATGGTGCGTAATGTAATCAACAACTACATCCTTAGACATAGCATCAATGTTTTATCCCTAGTGGCAACAGCACAACACAACCTTAGAACTTTCTGTCACTGTCCCAGGTGTCAATGCAGGCATGAACCCACTATCGAGCATAAGTACTCCCTCTTGGAGTTACAAGCATCTACTTGGCCAGAGCATCTACTAGTAACGGAAAGCATGCAAGATCATAAACAACACATAAGCATAACTTTGATAATCAACATAACAAGTATTCTCTATTCATCGGATCCCAACAAACGCAACATATAGAATTACAGATAGATGATCTTGATCATGTTAGGCAGCTCACAAGATCCGACAATGATAGCACAATGGGGAGAAGACAACCATCTAGCTACTGCTATGGACCCATAGTCCAGGGGTAGACTACTCACATCACACCGGAGCGACCATGGCGCGTAGAGTCCTCCGGGGAGATGATTCCCTCTCCGGCGGTGTCGGAGGCGATCTCCTGGATCCCCCGAGATGGGATCGGCGGCGGCGTCTGGAAGGTTTTCCGTATCGTGGTTCTCGGTGGGGTTTTCGTCACGGAGGCTTTAAGTAGGCGGAAGGGCGAGTCGGGGAGGGCCACACCATAGGGCGGCGCGGGCCCCCTGGGCCGCGCCGCCACGTGGTGTCGCCACCTCGTGGCCCTACTTCGTGTGTTCTTCGGTCTTCTGGAAGCTCCGTGGAAAAATAGGCCCCTGGGCTTTGATTTCGTCCAATTCGAGAATATTTCCTTACTAGGATTTCTGAAACCAAAAACAGCAGAAAACAAGAACTGGCACTTCGGCATCTTGTTAATAGGTTAGTTCCAGAAAATGCACGAATATGACATAAAGTGTGCATAAAACATGTAGATAACATCAATAATGTGGCATGGAACATAAGAAATTATCGATACGTCGGAGACGTATCAGCATCCCCAAGCTTAGTTCTGCTCATCCCGAGCAGGTAAAACGATAACACAGATAATTTCTGGAGTGACATGCCATCATAATCTTGATCATACTATTTGTAAAGCATATGTAGTGAATGCAGCGATCAAAACAATGTATATGACATGAGTAAACAAGTGAATCATAAAGCAAAGACTTTTCATGAATAGCACTTCAAGACAAGCATCAATAAGTCTTGCATAAGAGTTAACTCATAAAGCAATAATTCAAAGTAAAGGTATTGAAGCAACACAAAAGAAGATTAAGTTTCAGCGGTTGCTTTCAACTTGTAACATGTATATCTCATGGATATTGTCAACATAGAGTAATATAATAAGTGCAATAAGCAAGTATGTAGGAATCAATGCATAGTTCACACAAGTGTTTGCTTCTTGAGGTGGAGAGAAATAGGTGAACTGACTCAACATTGAAAGTAAAAGAATGGTCCTCATTGAGGAAAAGCATCGATTGCTATATTTGTGCTAGAGCTTTGATTTTGAAAACATGAAACAATTTTGTCAACGGTAGTAATAAAGCATATGCATCATGTAAATTATATCTTATAAGTTGCAAGCCTCATGCATAGTGTACTAATAGTGCCCGCACCTTGTCCTAATTAGCTTGGACTACCTGGATTATCACCGCAATACATATGCTTTAACCAAGTATCACAAAGGGGTACCTCTATGCCGCCTGTACAAAGGTCTAAGGAGAAAGCTCGCATTGGATTTCTCGCTATTGATTATTCTTCAACTTAGACATCCATACCGGGACAACATAGACAACAGATAATGGACTCCTCTTTTATGCATAAGCATATAACAACAATTAATAATTTTCTCATTAGAGATTTGAGGATTGTTGTCCAAAACTGAAACTTCCACCATGGAACATGGCTTCGGTTAGCGGCCCAATGTTCTTCTCTCACAATATGCATGCTCAAACCATTCAACTCAGTGTAGATCGCCCTTACTTCAGACAAGACGAACATGCATAGCAACTCACATGAAATTCAACAATGAGTTGATGGCGTTCCCCAGTAAACATGGTTATCGCACAACAAGCAACTTAATAAGAGATAAAGTGCATAATTTCATATTCAATACCACAATAGTTTTTAAGCTATTTGTCCCATGAGCTATATATTGCATAGGTGAATGATGGAATTTTAAAGGTAGCACTCAAGCAATTTACTTTGGAATGGCGGAAAATACCATGTAGTATAGGTAGGTATGGTGGACACAAATGGCATAGTGGTTGGCTCAAGTATTTTGGATGCATGAGAAGTATTCCCTCTCGATACAAGGTTTAGGCTAGCAAGGCTTATTTGAAACAAACACAAGGATGAACCGGTGCAGCAAAACTCACATAAAAGACATATTGAAAACATTATAAGACTCTACACCATCTTCCTTGTTGTTCAAACTCAATACTAGAAATTATCTAGACCTTAGAGAAACCAAATATGCAAACCAAATTTTAGCATGCTCTATGTATTTCTTCATTAATGGGTGCAAAGCATATGATGCAAGAGCTTAATCATGAGCACAACAATTGCCAAGTATCACATTACCCAAAACATTTATAGCAATTACTACATGTATCATTTTCCAATTCCAACCATATAACAATTTAACGAAGGAGAAACTTCGCCATGAATACTATGAGTAGAAACCAAGGACATACTTGTCCATATGCTACAGCGGAGCGTGTCTCTCTCCCATAAAGTGAATGCTAGGATCCATTTTATTCAAACAAAACAAAAAACAAAAACAAACCGACGCTCCAAGAAAAAGCACATAAGATGTGATGGAATAAAAATATAGTTTCAGGGGAGGAACCTGATAATGTTGTCGATGAAGAAGGGGATGCCTTGGGCATCCCCAAGCTTAGACGCTTGAGTCTTCTTGATATATGCAGGGGTGAACCACCGGGTGCATCCCCAAGCTTAGAGCTTTCACTCTCCTTGATCATGTTGCATCATACTCCTCTCTTGACCCTTGAAAACTTCCTCCACACCAAACTCGAAACAACTCATTAGAGGGTTAGTGCACAATATAAATTGACATATTCAGAGGTGACACAATCATTCTTAACACTTCTGGACATTGCATAATGCTACTGGACATTAATGGATCAAAGAAATTCATCCAACATAGCGAAAGAGGCAATGCGAAATAAAAGGCAGAATCTGTCAAAACAGAACAGTTCGTATTGACGAATTTTAAAATGGCACCAGACTTGCTCAGATGAAAATGCTCAAATTGAATGAAAGTTGCATACATATCTGAGGATCATGCACGTAAATTGGCTTAATTTTCTGAGCTACCTACAGGGAGGTGGACCCAGATTCGTGACAGCAAAGAAATCTGGAACTGTGCAGTAATCCAAATCTAGTACTTACTTTTCTATCAACGGCTTAACTTGGCACAACAAAACACAAAACTAAGATAAGGAGAGGTTGCTACAGTAGTAAACAACTTCCAAGACACAAAATAAAAACAAAGTACTGTAGGTAAAAACATGGGTTGTCTCCCATAAGCGCTTTTCTTTAACGCCTTTCAGCTAGGCGCAGAAAGTGTGTATCAAGTATTATCAAGAGGTGGTACTTCTACAGCGGGGTGTGGAGTTTTCTCAACTATGCATATTATCTTTTCTATGTGAGTTTCAGAGGCTCCCTTTTCATTAGTCTTGGGCTTGCTACTCTCATCAAACAAATCTTCAGGAACAATCCAATCAAAATTCTTTTCTAGTGCCTCACACATTCCCAAGAGCTTGCAAGGTATTGATGTTTTAATATCCCCCTCATAATTAACTTTATTAGTGTACTTTTGTCTATCCTTTTCCATCTTCTCAAGGGTACTGGCAAAGTTGGTATAAGAACCTAGCATATTATATTTAGTGAAAACTTTTCTAGCTTCTCTCGCTATTCCCCCAAATTCTTTAAGAAGGGTTTCTAATACAAAATCTTTCTTTTCTCCTTCTTCCATATCACTGAGTGTAAGAAACATATGTTGAATCACAGGATTAAGATTAACAAATCTAGCTTCTAATGCGTGTACTAAAGAAGCAACAGCAATTTCATAAGTGGGGGCAAGTTCTACCAAGTGTCTATCTTCAAAATCTTCGACCGTACTAATATGAGTGAAAAAATCTTCTATATTGTCTTTCCCAAGGATAGACCCTCGACCTACCGGTACATCTTTAAGAACAAACTTAGGAGGAAACATGATGAAATAAGTAAAGTAAATGCAAGTAACTAATTTTTTTTGTGTTTTTGATATAGCAAACAAGATAACAAGTAAAGTAAAACTAGCAACTAATTTTTTTGTATTTTGATTTAGTGCAGCAAACAAAGTAGTAAATAAAACTAAGCAAGACAAAAACAAAGTAAAGAGATTGAGAAGTGGAGACTCCCCTTGCAGCGTGTCTTGATCTCCCCGGCAACGGCGCCAGAAAATATGCTTGATGGCGTGTATTTCACACGTTCGTTGGGCAACCCCAAGAGGAAGGTATGATGCGCACAGCAAGTTTTCCCTCAGAAAGAAACCAAGGTTTATCGAACCAGGAGGAGCCAAGAAGCACGTTGAAGGTTGATGGCGGCGGGATGTAGTGCGGCGCAACACCAGGGATTCGGCGCCAACGTGGAACCTGCACAACACAACCAAGATACTGCCCCAACGAAACAGTGAGGTTGTCAATCTCACCGGCTTGCTGTAACAAAGAGTTAACCGTATTGTGTGGAAGATGATTGTTTGCAGAAAACAGTAGAACAAGTATTGCAGTAGATTGTATTTCAGTAAAGAGAATTGGACCGGGGTCCACAGTTCACTAGAGGTGTCTCTACGATAAAGCATGTTGGGTGAACAAATTACAGTTGGGCAATTGACAAATAAAGAGAGCATGACAATGCACATACATATCATGATGAGTATAGTGAGATTTAATTGGGCATTACGACAAAGTACATAGACCGCCATCCAATGCATCTATGCCTAAAAAGTCCACCTTCAGGTTATCATCCGAACCCCCTCCAGTATTAAGTTGCAAACAACAGACAATTGCATTAAGTATGGTGCGTAATGTAATCAACAACTACATCCTTAGACATAGCATCAATGTTTTATCCCTAGTGGCAACGGCACAACACAACCTTAGAACTTTCTGTCACTGTCCCAGGTGTCAATGCAGGCATGAACCCACTATCGAGCATAAGTACTCCCTCTTGGAGTTACAAGCATCTACTTGGCCAGAGCATCTACTAGTAACGGAAAGCATGCAAGATCATAAACAACACATAAGCATAACTTTGATAATCAACATAACAAGTATTCTCTATTCATCGGATCCCAACAAACGCAACATATAGAATTACAGATAGATGATCTTGATCATGTTAGGCAGCTCACAAGATCCGACAATGATAGCACAATGGGGAGAAGACAACCATCTAGCTACTGCTATGGACCCATAGTCCAGGGTAGACTACTCACACATCACACCGGAGGCGACCATGGCGGCGTAGAGTCCTCGGGAGATGATTCCCCTCTCCGGCAGGGTGCCGGAGGCGATCTCCTGGATCCCCCGAGATGGGATCGGCGGCGCGGCGTCTCGGAAGGTTTTCCGTATCGTGGTTCTCGGTACTGGGGTTTCGTCACGGAGGCTTTAAGTAGGCGGAAGGCGAGTCGGGGCCAGACGGGGGCCACACCATGGGCGGCGCGGGCCCCCGGGCCGCGCCGCCACGTGGTGTCGCCACCTCGTGGCCCTACTTCGTGTGTTCTTCGGTCTTGGAAGCTCCGTGGAAAAATAGGCCCCCAGGCTTTGATTTCGTCAATTAGAGAATATTTCCTTACTAGGATTTCTGAAACCAAAAACAGCAGAAAACAGCAAGCGGCACTTCGGCATCTTGTTAATAGGTTAGTTCCAGAAAATGCACGAATATGACATAAAGTGTGCATAAAACATGTAGATAACATCAATAATGTGGCATGGAACATAAGAAATTATCGATACGTCGGAGACGTATCACGCATTGGTATAAATTACTGGATAATGGGGATTCTCTTGAATGGAATGATATTGTGCCCCGATTTTATTCTAAGTTCTATCCTCCAAGTGAAATTCACAAGGATCGGAACCGCATATATAATTTTTGGCCTCATGATGGAGAGAGTATTGCCCAAGCGTGGGGAGATTGAAGTCTTTAATGCTCAAATGCCCCATTCATGAGCTTCCTGGTAATATTATTATTGATAATTTCTATGCAAGACTTTCTTTTCAAGACAAGACCTTGCTGGATACTTCTTGTTCTGGATCATTTACACGCAACAAAGAAGAGTTTAAAAGGGACCTTCTTAATCGGATCCAGGAGAATACTGAAGGATGGGAGAACGACAAAGATAGAGAATCAGGTATAAATTATGATTATAAATGCATTGAAGCTTTTATGGATACTGATAAATTTTGTAATATGAGTGCTACTTATGGTCTTGATTCTCAAGTTGCTGCAAATCTTTATAAAGCTTTTGCCTCTCATTATGAATTGCCTAAGAAGAATTTTGATAAGTATCATGAACCGTATAAAGATAAAATTGATTCATCTATAAATAAATGTGTTGTAGTTGAAACTGTTGATCATGTTATTCCTGAAGCTTATATTGAAAAAACTCCTTTCCCTACTAAAATGAAGGAGTACTCTGTTATAAATAGTGCGGTTAATAAAAGTGAAAAGAAACCTATAGAACCTGAAGAACAAATAAAGGTTGAACCTGTTGTTGCAATAGTTAAAGATCTTGTGACTGAAAATGTGGAGGATGGTCATATTATTTTCTGTGAAGATGCTTCTAATATTGTTTCACATCCTAATAAGTCCAAGAAAACAAGTGTTCCTATGCTATCTGTTAGAATTGGTGATCATTGTTATTATGGTTTATGTGATATTGGTGCAAGTATTAGTGCTATTCCTTATGAGCTTTACACGGAAATTATGCATGAAATTGGTTCTTGTGAACTTGAAGATATTGATGTGGTTATTCGGCTAGCTAATAGAGAAACTATCTCTCCAATTGGTATTGTTCGAGATGTGGAAGTTCTATGTGGTAAGATTAAATATCCTGCTGACTTTTTGGTACTTGGTTCTGCTGCTAGTAAATATTGTCCTATCATTTTTGGTAGACCTTTTCTAAATACTTGTGGAGCTGTTATAGATTGCAAGAAAGAGAAAATTTTGACTAAATTTGCTGGTGAATCTTATGAGTTTAATTTCTCTAAATTTGCCAAAACTCCTTATAAAGCTGATTCGCCTAATAATGATTTTAGAGTTGAATAGTGTGCATCAATTTCTCTTGCTCCTAATAATCCTTTGCAGCAACATTTGGAGAATAGTGAGAGTGAAGTTTTTAGGGAAGAAAGAAATGAGCTTGATGAAATTTTCCTTCGTCAACCTATTCTTAAGCATGATTTACCGGTAGAAGATCTGGGTACAACACCACCACCAAAGGAAGATCCTGTCTTTGATTTAAAACCATTGCCTGATAATCTTAAATATGCTCATATTGATGATAAGAAAATATATCCTGTTATTATTAGTTCTAAGCTTTCAGAGTTTGAAGAAGAAAGGTTATTGGAAATATTGAAGAAACACCGAGGTGCTATTGGCTACACTCTTGATGACTTGAAGGGGATTTCTCCTTCTATTTGCCAACATGCCATTAATATGGAAGATGATGCAAAGCCTGTTGTTGAACATCAGCGTCGTCTAATTCCTAAGATGAAGGATGTGGTAAGAAATGAGGTATTAAGACTTCTTGAAGCTGGTATTATATATCCTATTGCTGATAGTAGATGGGTTAGTCCTGTGCATTGTGTTCCTAAGAAAGGAGGAATGACTGTTGTGCCTAATGATAATGATGAGCTCATACCTCAAAGAGTAGTTGTAGGGTATAGAATGTGCATTGATTATCGAAAAGTTAATAAGGTTACTAAGAAAGATCATTACCCTTTGCCTTTTATTGATCAAATGTTAGAAAGGTTATCCAAAAATACTCATTTTTGCTTTCTTGATGGTTATTCTGGGTTTTCACAAATTGCTGTTAAAACTAAGGATCAAGAGAAAACCACTTTCACTTGTCCCTATGGAACTTATGCTTATAGACGTATGCCTTTTGGTTTATGTAATGCCCCTGCTACTTTTCAAAGATGCATGTCTGCTATTTTTCATGGCTTTTGCGAGAGTATTGTAGAAGTATTCATGGACGATTTTTCCGTCTATGGGAATTCTTTTGATAATTGCTTGCGGAACCTTGATAAAGTTTTGCAGAGATGTGAAGAAACTAACCTTGTTCTTAATTGGGAGAAATGCCACTTTATGGTTAATGAAGGAATTGTATTGGGACATAAAATTTCCGAGAGGGGTATTGAAGTTGATAGAGCTAAAGTTGAAGCAATTGAGAAGATGCCCTATCCGAGGGATGTTAAAGGTATTCGTAGTGTTCTTGGTCATGCTGGGTTTTATAGGAGGTTTATTAAAGACTTCTCCAAGATTTCAAAGCCTCTTACTAATCTTCTTCAAAAAGATGTACCTTTTGTTTTTGATGATGATTGTAAGGAAGCTTTTGAAACTCTAAAGAAAGCCTTAACAACTGCTCCTATAGTTGAACCTCCTGATTGGAACTTACCATTTGAAATTATGTGTGATGCTAGTGATTTTGCTGTAGGCGCTGTTCTTGGACAGCGAGTAGATAAAAAACTGAATGTTATTCATTATGCTAGTAAAACACTTGATGCTGCTCAAAGAAATTATGCTACTATTGAAAAAGAATTGTTAGCTGTAGTCTTTGCTTGTGATAAGTTTAGATCTTATATTGTTGATTCAAAAGTTACAATTCATACTGATCATGTTGCAATTAGATACCTTATGCAAAGAAAGATGCTAAGCCAAGGCTTATTAGATGGGTACTTCTGTTGCAAGAATTTGATTTACATATTGTAGATAGGAAAGGTGCTGATAATCCTGTTGCTGATAATTTGTCTAGATTGGAAAATATTGCTTATGATCCTGTTCCTGTTAATGATAGTTTTCCAAATGAACAATTGGCTGTAATAAAGGTGAGCTCGCGAGACAGTCCTTGGTATGCTGATTATGCTAACTTTATTGTTTCCAAGTACTTGCCTCCAACCTTTTCAGCCCAGCAAAGGAGGAAATTCTTTTATGACTTGAGGCATTATTTTTGGGATGACCCACACTTATATAAAGAAGGAGTGGATGGTATTGCGAAGATGTGTTCCCGAATATGAACAACAAGAGATATTGAGTAAATGTCATGGTAGTGCTTATGGAGGACATCACGCCGGAGATAGAACCGCGCAAAAGGTTCTACAATCAGGTTTTTATTGGCCAACTCTCTTCAAAGATGCAAGGAAGTTTATTTTATCTTGCGATGAATGTCAAAGGGTTGGTAATATCTCCAGACGCAATGAAATGCCTATGAATTATACTCTTGTTATTGAACCGTTTGATTGTTGGGGATTTGACTTCATGGGACCTTTTCCCTCTTCAGAAGGTAACACTCATATACTTGTTGCTGTTGATTATGTTACTAAATGGGTGGAAGCCATACCTACAAAAAGTGCTGATGGTGAGACCTCTTTAAGAATGCTTTTAGATATTATTTTTCCTAGATTTGGAGTTCCTAGATATATTATGACTGATGGAGGTTCTCATTTTATTCATGGTGGTTTTAGAAAAACTCTTGCTAAATATGGTATTAATCATAGAATTGCTTCCGCTTATCATCCTCAAACTAGTGGGCAAGTAGAATTATCAAATAGAGAGATTAAATCTATCTTGGAAAAGACTGTTAATAAAACTAGAAAGAATTGGGCTAGTAAATTGAAGGAAGCACTATGGGCTTATAGAACTGCTTATAAAAATCCCATGGGTATGTCACCTTATAAAATGGTCTATGGAAAAGCTTGTCATTTACCTCTAGAACTTGAGCACAAAGCTTATTGGGCAGTAAGAGAACTAAATAAAGATCCTAAACTAGCCGGTAAGAAGAGGTTGCTACAATTAAGTTCTCTAGATGAATGGAGAAGTGAAGCTTATGAAAATGCTAAACTCTTTAAAGAGAAAGTTAAGAAATGGCATGATAGAAGAATTATCAAAAGAGAATTTAATATTGGGGATAAAGTCCTATTGTATCGGTCTCGTCTCAGATTCTTTGCAGGGAAATTACTCTCGAAATGGGAAGGACCATATGTCATTGAGGAGGTGTATCGTTCAGGAGCAATTAAAATTAGCTCTCTCCAAGGCAATGCCACACAAGTGGTGAATGGACAAAGACTCAAGCATTATATCTCAGGTGATTCTTATAATGAAGATGTTGATGTTATTCGAGTCGAAGCACCGGAGGCTTTCATCAATGGTCAAATTGATAGTCCGCCAGAGTTCGACTTTGAATAGGTAACAGTACTGGTAATAAAAAGTTCGCGTTTTACTTTCCGAACAATGTTTTTGCTGTTTTTGGAAAATATGAAAAATTACGAGATCGAAACGGAGTGGAGGAGACGCACGAGGGCGTGCCCCCATAGGCGGCGCGGGCCCCAGCCGCGCCGCCCTATGAGGTGGCCACCTCGTCGCCTCTCTCCGACTCTGGTTCGACCTGGTACTTTCCTTTTGTCGTAAAAATTCCTGCTATATAATCCCCCGGACCCCTGGAGGTCCGTATATCGTTTTCTCGACGTGTTTTGTTTCGAGTTGTTTCTGCCAGGATTTGCTTCGGATCTAGAGCCATCATGTCTTCGTCGGAAACTCCGAAGGACAGCTTCTGCGAGGACGTTGTCAACTTGTACATGAACGAGCTGAAGATGCACCCCAAGGAGTTGCTGCTCGTTGATGGAGAGCTGCAGATCAAAGATGTCCAGGGTCCTAAAGGAGAAGGAAGCTTGGAAGACAGGATGGAGAAGCTAGAACAAGAGGTCTTCAACTACAAGAAGATGGCTTAGCGTGAGGTGGATATCTTCCACAAGATTGTGTCTGACCTTATTGATGCACACAAGAAGGAGACTGCAAAGCTATGGGACGACATCCTCTCACTTCACGACACCACCAACAAACTCCAAGCTCAACTCTATGACGTTCAGAATCAGAACTGTGAGTATGAAAATAGGTTTAAACACATAAGCTATGCTGCTAGTTTCAGGATTCCCGAGACCAAGATGTCGTTTGTTGATGGAGAGCCTCTTCCTTGGAAGTCTGATGATGGGAATTCATCACCACCATCGCCGAAGGAGTAATTCATCATCGGTATTGGCATCCCCTTGGTTTGTTCCAAGCTTGGGGGAGTGTCGCGGTATCACATCATCACTATCTTTTACTTTTTACTATCAAGTAGTGTCATATCATGAGTAGGGAAGTTATCATATAAGATGGGTTGCAGTGTGGAAGTATCTCTCCTTTAGTTGGTTGTCTATGTATCCCTTGGTGTGAGTTATCGTTATGAAATATTAATGAGAAGTCTTATCATTTACATATTGCACATCTTATTTTAGTTTGCAATCTCTATTATATGATTGATCTTGTTATTAGTATTGGTATCACTTTGGGAGCATTGAATAAATCTATTTGGTTTTGGCAAACTTAGCATTGGTCAATAGCAATAACACTTTGAGGTTTAAGTAGAAAAGAGAAATACATGTAGATATGTTGTTTCATTGTCTTTCTTTCTTGTTAGCTCCTTAGCTTATTATTCTGAAGTTAAAATTGTTTGTGCTTACAAGGAAGATGCATGATTGTTTCTATCGCATGTATATTTGTTTGTTTCCCTCAACTCTTGTGCTTGCTAATTAACCTTGCTAGCCAAAGACATGTACCGAGAGGGAATGCTTCTCGTACATCCAAACCTTAACCCAAACCTATGTCATTTGTGTCCACCATACCTACCTACTACATGGTATTTCCTGCCATTCCAAGCAAATACTTCGTGTGCTACCTTTAAACAATTCAAAATTTATTATCTCTTATTTGTGTCAATGTTTTATAGCTCACGAGGAAGTATGTGGTGTTTTATCTTTCAATCTTGTTGGGCAACTTTCACCAATGGACTAGTGGCTTCATCCACTTATCCAATAACTTTGCAAAAAGAGCTGGCAATGGGGTTCCCAGCCCCGATTAATTAATCTTCATAATTTTATAAATAGACACTCCTCCATGGTATGTGATTGTTGGAAGGCACCCAAGGATTCGGTTAGCCATGGCTTGAGAAAGCAAAGGAGGGGAGGAGTGTCACCTAAATTAAACTAAAATAAAAGGGCACTCCTTCATGGTATGAGATTGTTGGCAGGCACCCGAGGATTCGGTTAGCCGTGGTTTGTGAAAGCAAAGGTTGGAAGGAGTGCCAACCAAAAATAAAACTTAATGGGAGCCGCTCTTCGAGAGTTTGTCTGGCAAGGGGGTTAGAGTGCTCGCTACCAGTCGTTGACAACAACAAACACCTCTCAAAATGTTACTTTTATTCTCTTTATATGATTTCAAAACTGAAAAAGCTCTAGCACATGATTTAATCCCTGCTTCCCTCTGCGAAGGGCCTGTCTTTTACTTTATGTTGAGTCAGTAAACCTATTTCTCTCCATCTTAAGCAAGCATTTGAGTTGTTGTGATCAAACCATCTATATTGTGATTTACTTCATCATGTCTTTTACTCTTCCTTGTTTAGTACAAGTTTTATCCGAATGAATATAGCTTTGAAAGTTATCAATGATTATGAGGAGATTATTATGATTGAGTATGCAAGTTGTGCCATATAAACTTTAACATGAGAGCGCTGCTCGATAGATAAGTATAACCTGTTAATTGTTCTCTGACCAAGAACGAAGTTTGCCATCACCAATTATGATTTCTTATGCACCTTTATTTGTGATTACCTTCTACTTGTTTCAAGTTGAATTATATGAGGAAGTTGTTTACTAGAATGTCTTGTGTGAATGAATATGATGCTTCTTGTCCGTATTTTATTTATCGACTCTTCACTCCATAAACATGTGGTCCTGTTTACCGAGTTCAGTTTCGCTTGGGGACAAGCGAAGTCTAAGCTTGGGGGAGTTGATACGTGATGCGCGTGGTTGACGTATTGTCTTTCCGTTCGACACGCGTCCGTTGGGAACCCCAAGAGGAAGGTGTGATGCGCACGGCAAGTTTCCCTCAGTAAGAAACCAAGGTTTATCGAACCAGTAGGAGTCAAGAAGCACGTTGAAGGTTGATGGCGGCGAGATGCAGTGCGGCGCAACACCAGGGATTTCGGCGCCAACGTGGAACCTGCACAACACAAACCAAGTACTTTGCCCCAACGAAACAGCGAGGTTGTCAATCTCACCGGCTTGCTGTAACAAAGGATTAGATGTATAGTGTGGAAGATGATTGTTTGCAGAAAACAGAGAACAGTATTGCAGTAGATTGTATTTCAGTATAGAGAATTGGACCGGGGTCACAGAGGTGTCTCTCCCATAAGATAAACAACATGTTGGGTGAACAAATTACAGTTGGGCAATTGACAAATAAAGAGGGCATGACCATGCACATACATATTATGATGAGTATAGTGAGATTTAATTGGGCATTACGACAAAGTACATAGACCGCTATCCAGCATGCATCTATGCCTAAAAAGTCCACCTTCGGGTTATCATCCGAACCCCCTCCAGTATTAAGTTGCTAACAACAGACAATTGCATTAAGTATTGCGCGTAATGTAATCAATAACTACATCCTCGGACATAGCATCAATGTTTTATCCCTAGTGGCAAGCACATCCATAATCTTAGAGGTTTCTCTCACTCCCCCAGATTCACGGAGACATGAACCCACTATCGAGCATAAATACTCCCTCTTGGAGTTACTAGCATCAACTTGGCCAGAGCATCTACTAATAACGGAGAGCATGCAAGATCATAAACAACACATGGATATAAATTGATAATCAACATAACATGGTATTCTCTATTCATCGGATCCCAACAAACACAACATATAGAATTACAGATAGATGATCTTGATCATGTTCGGCAGCTCACAAGACCCGACAATTAAGCACAATGAGGAGAAGACAACCATCTAGCTACTGCTATGGACCCATAGTCTAGGGGTAGACTACTCACACATCACTCCGGAGGCGACCATGGCGGCGTAGAGTCCTCCGGGAGATGATTCCCTCTCCGGCAGGGTGCCGGAGGCGATCTCCTGAATCCCCGAGATGGGATTGGCGGCGGCGTCTCTGGAAGGTTTTCCGTATCGTGGCTCTCGGTACTGGGCGCGACGAAGGCTATTTGTAGGCGGAAGGGTAGGTCAGGGGGCGTCGCGAGGGGCCCAGGAGACAGGTCGGCGCGGCCAAGGGTGGGCCGCGCCGCCTACCCTCCTGGCCACCTCGTGGCCCCACTTCGTTGACTCTTCGGTCTTCTGGAAGCTTCGTGGCAAAATAGGACCATGGGCGTTGATTTCGTCTAATTCGAGAATATTTCCTTACTAGGATTTCTGAAACCAAAAACAGCGAAAACACAACTGGCTCTTCGGCATCTTGTTAATAGGTTAGTTCCAGAAAATGCATAAATATGATGTAAATTATGCATAAAACATGTAGATATCATCAATAATGTGGCATGGAACATAAGAAATTATCGATACGTCGGAGACGTATCAGCATCCCCAAGCTTAGTTTCTGCTCGTCCCGAGCAGGTAAACGATAAACAAAGATAATTTCTGGAGTGACATGCCATCATAACCTTGATCATACTATTGTAAAGCATATGAGCTGAGATCAAATCATTCAAAGCAAGTATCTATATTGATATAAGAGATGATAATGCAAGAGTTAGACAAGCTAGAAGTTTTCATGAACTATTGCTTTAAAGACATGCAACCGTACAAAGTTCATTAAAGATGTATTAAGTATTCAGCATAGAAGTTCTATCCTTCATTCCAAGCATCAAGTAAATTTTCACAACATAAGAAGGATTCAGTCAAGTAAACATAAACATGAACGTCATGAATCAACTGTTTCGAAGTCTACTCAACCGGTGAGCGCAAGCATTTGGTATTAGCACCAGGATGTTATGGCATAAAGAACGTTAATGGGGGTTTGGAAGGCCAAATGGAAGAAAGGCTTGCAAAGCTGTAAATGACCATTAGACAAGAGGAAGCCTTATGATCGATGCTATGCAAGGAGTAGTGATTGCCATGCAACGGATGCACATAGAGCTATATGTGTATGAAAGCTCTCCAATGGAACTAGTGGGGGTGCATCCAACTTGGTTGCTCACGAAGACCTAGAGCACTTTTGAGGAGGCTCATCATTGGAATATACAACCCAAGTTCTATAGTGTAAATTCCCCACATAGTTATACTAGTAAAACATGAAAACTCTCTCATATGAATGTAGGTGCTAAACATGAGCACAAATGATGACTATGAATAATGCGGGTGCTAAAACATGAGCACAAGTGTGGATAAAAGATAGTAATGTTGCCCCCTTTTTCTTTATTCTCTTTTTTTTTCTTTTTTCTTTCTTTTCATTTTTTCTTTCTTCTTTTTTCTTTTTGATGGCCTCCACGGCTCTTTTCATTTTTAGGGGCAACATCCTAATATGACAACACACTTTTTGGTACAAATAACTCATAATGAATGAAACATGATGTATGAAACTGTATGCCTCTGCCAGTGTAGCAGGATGTGCAATGATCTAGCGTAACATGGGTAAACCACACATCAGCTGTATATGATCATGCAAAGCAATATATAAATAATAAATGACAACATGGCATGTAATGTAAAAATGGATGTTGCATGGCAATATATCTCGGAACAGCTATGGAAATGCTGTGGTAGGTAGGTATGGTGGCTGTTTTGAGGAGATGTATGGGCTTATGTGTAGGAGAACAAGAGAAAGTTCTCCCACGGGTTTGGATGTACCGGCGAAGTATGCACAATTCTCAATGTGAGCAAAAGGCAATGCACAGTACCGAAGAGGCTAGCAAATTTGGATGGTGGAAGTGCCAAAAACCGTAGCTTAACATTAGTCAAAAAGAACTCACAAGCTTATTGCAAACAACTAGCAGGTTCATCATTAAGAGCATGATTAAAATTTACTCCAAGGAGGGCCGTTCACGGTGGCACAAGTACCCCGCTAGCTCCCTCGACCTTCAGCACAACTTAGTTATTACGATGAACTCTCAGACATGGAAAGCTATCAAGTCCAACTACGCCTTCAACTATTTAAATAGAGTTTGTAGTACGGCACAAGCTTAAAGACAACAATCCACTACTAATTTTAACTTATTTATCCAGCAAGCCTTACCATCTAAATACCTCAAAACATTTGCAAAGAATCAAGTTATCAAAGCTCAATGTTCTACAAGTATTTTATTATACACTACCACATGCAACATTTCCCGTTTCCAACCATACAACAATTTAACGAAGAAGAAACTTCGCCATGAATACTATGAGTAAAGCCTAAGGACATACTTGTCCATATGCTACAGCGGAGCATGTCTCTCTCCCATACAAATAATTCTAGGATCCATTTTATTCAAACAAAACAAAAACAAAAACAAACCGACGCTCCAAGCAAAGCACATAAGATGTGATGGAATAAAAATATAGTTTCAGGAGAGGAACCTGATAATGTTGTCGATGAAGAAGGGGATGCCTTGGGCATCCCCAAGCTTAACGCTTGAGTCTTCTTGATATATGCAGGGGTGAACCACGGGCATCCCCAAGCTTAGAGCTTTCACTCTCCTTGATCATGTTGTATCATCTCCCTCTCTTGATCCTTGAAAACTTCCTCCACACCAAACTCAAAACAACTCATTAGAGGGTTAGTGCACAATCAAAATATACATGTTCAGAGGTGACATAATCATTCTTAACACTTCTGGACATTGCACAAAGCTACTGAAAGTCAATGGAATCGAAAAATCCATCGAACACATCAAAACAGGCAATGCGAAATAAAAGGCAGAATCTGTCAAAACAGAACAGTTCGTAAAGACGAATTTTATTGAGGCAACAGACTTGCTCAAATGAAAATGCTCAAATTTAATGAAAGTTGCGTACATATCTGAGGATCACTCACATAAATTGGCATAATTTTCTGAGTTACCTACAGAGAATTTTGCCCAGATTCGTGACAGCAAAGAAATCTGTTTCTGCGCAGTAATCCAAATCTAGTATGAACCTTACTATCAACGACTTTACTTGGCACAACAAAACACAAAACTAAGATAAGGAGAGGTTTCTACAGTAGTAAACAACTTCCAAGACACAAAATAAAAACAAAGTACTGTAGTAAAAACATGGGTTGTCTCCCATAAGCGCTTTTCTTTAACGCCTTTCAGCTAGGCGCAGAAAGTGTGCATCAAGTGTTATCGAAGGATGGTGCATCTACAGCGGGGTGTGGAGTTTTCTCAACCATGCATAGTATGTTGGATACATAAGTTTTAGCGGCTCCCTTTTCATTAGTCTTGGGCTTGCTACTCTCATCAAACAAATTTTCAGGAACAAGCCAAGCATAGTTATTTTCTAGTGCGTCATTCATCGCTAGGAGCTTACATGGTATTGGTGCTTTGATCTCCCCACCATCATTAATATTATTAGTGTACCTTATTCTCTCCATGTCCATCTTTTCAAGGAGACTAACAAAATTGGTATAAGAACCAAGCATCTTATATTTAATAAAGACTTTTCTAGCCTCTCTTGCTATACCACCAAATTCTCTAAGAAGGGTTTCTAAAACAAAATCTTTCTTTTCCCCTTCTTCCATATCACCGAGTGTAAGAAACATGTGTTGGATTATAGGATTGAGATTAACAAATTTAGTTTCCAACATGCGAACTAAAGCAGCAGCAGCAATTTCATAATTAGGAGCAAGTTCTACCAAGTGTCTATCTTCAAAATCTTCAACGGTACTAACATGATTGAAAAATTCTTCTATATTATTTCTTCCAATTATAGACCCACGTCCTACCGGCATGTCTTTTACGGTAAAATTAAAAGGAAACATGTTGAAATAAGTAAAGCAAATATAAGCAACTAATTTTTTTGTGTTTTTGATATAGCAAACAAGATAGCAAATAAAGTAAAGCTAGCAACTAATTTTTTTGTATTTTGATTTAGTGCAGAAAACAAAGTAGTAAATAAAACTAAGCAAGACAAAAACAAAGTAAAAAGATTGGGATGTGGAGACTCCCCTTGCAGCGTGTCTTGATCTCCCCGGCAACGGCGCCAGACATTTTGCTTGATGCGCGTGGTTGACGTATTGTCTTTCCGTTCGACACGCGTCCATTGGGAACCCCAAGAGGAAGGTGTGATGCGCAGCGGCAAGTTTCCCTTAGTAAGAAACCAAGGTTTATCGAACCAGTAGGAGTCAAGAAGCACGTTGAAGGTTGATGGCGGCGAGATGTAGTGCGGCGCAACACCAGGGATTCCGGCGCCAACGTGGAACCTGCACAACACAAACCAAGTACTTTGCCCCAACGAAACAGCGAGGTTGTCAATCTCACCGGCTTGCTGTAACAAAGGATTAGATGTATAGTGTGGAAGATGATTGTTTGAAAACGAGAACGATTACAGTAGATTGTATTTCAGTATAGAGAATTGGACCGGGGTCCACAGTTCACTAGAGGTGTCTCTCCCATAAGATAAACAACATGTTGGGTGAACAAATTACAGTTGGGCAATTGACAAATAAAGAGGGCATGACCATGCACATACATATTATGATGAGTATAGTGAGATTTAATTGGGAATTACGACAAAGTACATAGACCGCTATCCAGCATGCATCTATGCCTAAAAAGTCCACCTTCAGGTTATCATCCGAACCCCCTCCAGTATTAGGGCATGTTTGGTTCCCAGCCACACTTTGCCAAGCCAAAGTTTGGCAATTTGGCATGTGTTTGGTTCTTGCCACACTTTAGAGCTGCCACACTTCACTATCCATATGGCCCACTTGTCATAGAGTGAATTTTTTGCCAACTTTTGCCACACTTTGTGGCTTCCAAAATCCTAGCCACACTTTTGTGGCTGCCACACTTGCCAAAGTTAGGCTTGGCAAAGTGTGGCTGGGAACCAAACAGTCCCTAAGTTGCTAACAACAGACAATTGCATTAAGTATTGCGCGTAATGTAATCAATAACTACATCCTCGGACATAGCATCAATGTTTTATCCCTAGTGGCAACAGCACATCCATAATCTTAGAGGTTTCTCTCACTCCCCCAGATTCACGGAGACATGAACCCACTATCGAGCATAAATACTCCCTCTTGGAGTTACTAGCATCAACTTGGCCAGAGCATCTACTAATAACGGAGAGCATGCAAGATCATAAACAACACATGGATATAAATTGATAATCAACATAACATGGTATTCTCTATTCATCGGATCCCAACAAACACAACATATAGAATTACAGATAGATGATCTTGATCATGTTCGGCAGCTCACAAGACCCGACAATTAAGCACAATGAGGAGAAGACAACCATCTAGCTACTGCTATGGACCCATAGTCCAGGGGTAGAGTACTCACACATCACTCCGGAGGCGACCATGGCGGCGTAGAGTCCTCCGGGAGATGATTCCCCTCTCCGTAGGGTGCCGGAGGCGATCTCCTGAATCCCCGAGATGAGATTGGCGGCGGCGGCGTCTGGAAGGTTTTCCGTATCGTGGCTCTCGGTGCGGGGTTTGGCGACGAAGGCTATTTGTAGGCGGAAGGGTAGGTCAGGGGGCGCGAGGGCCCAGGAGACGGTCGGCGCGGCCAAGGGTGGGGCCGCGCCGCCCTCCTGGCCACCTCGTGGCCCTACTTCGTTGACTCTTCGGTCTTGGAAGCTTCGTGGCAAAATAGGACCTGGGCGTTGATTTCGTCCAATTCCGAGAATATTTCCTTACTAGGATTTCTGAAACCAAAAACAGCACCGGCTCTTCGGCATCTTGTTAATAGGTTAGTTCCATAAAATGCATAAATATGATGTAAAGTATGCATAAAACATGTAGATATCATCAATAATGTGGCATGGAACATAAGAAATTATCGATACGTCGGAGACGTATCAATACGTCCATTTGCATCACTATTTTATATCATAATTTGCTGTTATTCATTGATATATTTCATATTTGGAGATGATACTTATGTTATTTCATCTATTTTGCATGTTTCATGATTATTGGAGGATCGTGCACCGGAGTCAGGATTCTGAAAAAGCACCGTCAGAATGCAATATTTCGGAAGATCAACAATTGACGGAAATTATATGAAAATTCCTATTTTTCCAGAAGACGAAGGGAGCCAGAAGGGGGAGCCGAGGAGGGCCATGGGCCCACCTCACAGGCCGGCGCGGGCCAAGGCCTGGCCGCGCCGCCTTGTGGGGAGGGGGCCCACAGCCCCCTCTGGCCTCCTCTCCTTCGCGTATTTCTTCGTCCCGAAAACCTAAGCTCCAGGGGGATAGTCGCGAAGAGTCACAGCCGCCTCTGCGGGGCGGAGAACACTAGAGAGAAAAGAGCTCTCCGCAGCTGAGATCCGCCGGGGAAATTCCCTCCCGGAGGGGAAATCGACGCCATCCTCACCGTCATCGAGCTGGACATCATCCCCATCACCATCGTCATCATCTACATCATCATCACCGCCGTCTCCACCGCTGCACATCGTCACCGCCGTAACAATTCGGGTTGGATCTTGATTGTTTGATAGGGAAACTCTCCCGGTGTTGATTTCTACTTGTTATTGATGCTATTGAGTGAAACCATTGAACCAAGGTTTATGTTCAGATTGTTATTCATCATCATATCACCTCTGATCATGTTCCATATGATGTCTCGTGAGTAGTTCGTTTAGTTCTTGAGGACATGGGTGAAGTCTAAATGTTAGTAGTGAAGTATGGTTGAGTAATATTCAATGTTATGATACTTAAGTTGTGGTGTTATTCTTCTAGTGGTGTCATGTGAACGTCGACTACATGACACTTCACCTTTATGGGCCTAGGGAATGCATCTTGTATTCGTTTGCCAATTGCGGGGTTGCGGAGTGACAGAAACCTAAACCCCGTTGGTATATCGGTGCAGGAGGGATAGCAGGATCTCGAGTTTAAGGCTGTGGTTAGATTTATCTTAATTACTTTCTTGTAGTTGTGGATGCTTGCAAGGGGTATAATCACAAGTATGTATTAGTCCTAGGAAGGGCGGTGCATTAGCATAGGTTCACCCACACAACACTTATCAAAACAATGAAGATTAATTAGCCATATGTAGCGAAAGCACTAGACTAAAATCCCGTGTGTCCTCAAGAACGTTTGGTCATTATAAGTAAACAAACCGGCTTGTCCTTTGTGCTAAAAAGGATTGGGCCACTCGCTGCAATTGTTACTCTCGCACTTTACTTACTCGTACTTTATTCACCTGCTACATCAAAACCCCCTGAATACTTGTCTGTGAGCATTTACAGTGAATCCTTCATCGAAACTGCTTGTCAACACCTTCTGCTCCTCGTTGGGATCGACATTCTTACTTATCGAAAATACTACGATACACCCCTATACTTGTGGGTCATCAAGACTATTTTCTGGCGCCGTTGCCGGGGAGGAAAGGTAAAGGTACTCACACTCCGGATCTCGGCTACTAAGCTATTTTCCGGCGCCGTTGTAAGTACTCGAAGCTATTTCCTTTAGATCCTGCAATTGCATCTTTTTGTTTCTTGTTTTACACTAGTTTGGCATAATGGAAAGCAACATGGAGCTTTTTATTCTATTTCCTGAGTTAAGACATGGATGGTTTGATGCGAAAATTAAAAAACCCATGGAACATATTAGTATGAACACTTTGAATACCATTGTTGCTAATGATATGGAAAATTCTAAGCTTGGGGAAGCTGGTTTTGATGAGCATGATCTTTTTAGTCCCCCAAGCATTGAGGAGAAAATTTTCTTTGATGATACTTTGCCTCCTATTTATGATGATTATAATGATAGTGGTCTTTTGGTGCCACCTACTATGGAGAGTAAATTTGATTATGATTACAATATGCCTCCTATATTTGATGATAGCTACTTTGTTGAATTTGCTCCCACTACAACTAATAAAATTGATTATGCTTATGTGGAGAGTAATAATTTTATGCATATAGCTCATGATAAGAATGTTTCATTTGATAGTTATATTGTTGAATTTTCTCATGATGCTACTGGACATTATTATGAGAGAGGAAAATATGGTTGTAGAAATTTTCATGTTACTAAAACACCTCTCTATATGCTGAAATTTTTGGAGTTACACTTGTTTTATCTTTCTATGCTTGTTGCATTATGCTTCTTGAATTTGTTTATTTACAAGATTCCTTTTCATAGGAAGCATGTTACGCTTAAATTTGTTTTGAATTTGCTTCTTGATGCTCTCTTTTGCTTCAACTACTATTTCTTGCGAGTGCATCATTAAAACTGCTGATCCCATCTTAATGGCTATAAAGAAAGAACTTCTTGGGAGATAACCCATGTGTTTATTTTACTACAGTACTTTGTTTTATATTTGTGTCTTGGAAGTTGTTACTACTGTAGAAACCTCTCCTTATCTTAATGTTGTTGCATTGTTGTGCCAAGTAAAGTCTTTGATAGTAAGGTTCATACTAGATTTGGATTACTGCGCAGAAACAGATTTCTTGCTGTCACGAATCTGAGCCTAATTCTCTGTAGGTAACTCAGAAAATTCTGCCAATTTACGTGAGTGATCCTCAGATATGTACGCAACTTTCATTCAATTTGAGAATTTTCATTTGAGCAAGTCTAGTGACTCTTAGAAATTCGTCTTTATGGACTGTTCTGTTTTGACAGATTGTGCCTTTTATTTCGCATTGCCTCTTTTGCTGTGTTGGATGGATTTCTTTGTTCCATTGACTTCCAGTAGCTTTAGGCAATGTCCATAAGTGTTAAGAATGATTGTGTCACCTCTGAACATGTGAGTTTTTGATTATGCACTAACCCTCTAATGAGTTTGTTTCGAGTTTGGTGTGGAGGAAGTTATCAAGGGTCAAGAGAGGAGGATGGTACAATATGATCAAGAAGAGTGAAAGCTCTAAGCTTGGGGATGCCCCGTGGTTCATCCCTGCATATTTCAAGAAGACTCAAGCATCTAAGCTTGGGGATGCCCAAGGCATCCCCTTCTTCATCGACAACATTATCAGGTTCCTCTAGTGAAACTACATTTTTATTCCATCACATCTTATGTACTTTACTTGGAGCGTCTGTTTGTTTTTGTTTTTTTGTTTGTTTGAATAAATGCTTGTGTGGGGGAGAGACACGCTCCGCTGGTTCATATGAACACATGTGTTCTTAGCTTTTAATTTTCATGGCGAAGGTTGAAACTGCTTCGTTAATTGTTATATGGTTGGAAACGGAAATGCTACATGTGGTAATTGGTATGATGTCTTGAATAACTTGATACTTGGCAATTTTTGTGCTCATGATTAAGCTCTTGCATCATATACTTTGCACCTATTAGTGAAGAAATACATAGAGCTTGTTGAAATTTGGTTTGCATGATTGGTCTCTCTAAGGTCTAGATATTTTTTGGTAAAGTGTTTGAACGACAAGGAAGACAATGTAGAGTCTTATAATGCTTGCAATATGTTTTTATGTAAGTTTTGCTATACTAGTTTATACTTGTGTTTGTTTCAAATAGCCTTGCTAGCCTAAACCTTGTATTGAGAGGGAATACTTCTCGTGCATCCAAATCCTTGAGCCAAACACTATGCCATTTGTGTCCACCATACCTACCTACTACATGGTATTTCTCTGCCATTCCAAAGTAAATTGCTTGAGTGCTACCTTTAAATTTCCAATCTTTATCTTTGCAATATATAGCTCATGGGACAAATAGCCTAAAAACTATTGTGGTATTGAATATGTACTTATGCATCTTATCTCTTATAAGTTGCTTGTTGAGCGATAACCATGTTCCTGGGGACGCCATCAACTACCCTTTGTTGAATATCATGTGAGTTGCTATGCATGTTCGTCTTGTCTGAAGTAAGGGTGATTTACCATGAGTTGAATGGTTTGAGCATGCATATTGTTAGAGAAGAACATTGGGCCGCTAACTAAAGCCATGATCCATGGTGGAAGTTTCAGTTTTGGACAAATATCCTCAATCTCATAAGAGAATATTAATTGTTGTTGAATGCTTATGCATTAAAGAGGAGTCAATTATCTGTTGTCACTACAACAGGATCCCTCCTACAACAACGCATTTATCCGTATCTAAATACCAATATAGGCGTTGCTAGCTCCTCTACCAACGGATAAAAATGCGTTGCGTTTTTGGGTGTTGCAAAGGTACAATGCAACGCATATAGGTCTGTTGGTAACAGGGGCGTTGCTAGGCAGCAGCATATATAACTAAGGGCGGGCAACGCTTACATACGTTGGTGCTTATACTGCCCGATTGAATTCATGACACACATAATAATAATTTTATAAATTCAATATTTGCAACGAATAATATTAATTTTATTAATTAATATTTTCAATCCGTAGTATTATTATTTCCGCCATAACATAGCATCTGTAATAGAATTGGGTCCATAACGTGCTTTCAATACATAGGTGAAGTGAGAAAAATCAACACCACTATTTATTACTTATAGAGAAGACAGACATATCATATATTGGATTCAAATCGTAGTATTACAAGAGAAACACCATCCACGTGATACATATATAAATATTTTGTTTACAACATCACTTCCCTCCTATGAGATAACTAAAGATGCAGAGATATAAAGTAGATTATAGCAACGACAACATTGTTCCTCCTTCCATTCAACTAGTCACCCATACGATCATCCATTTATCTTTTGAATCTACAGAAAAAGACAAAATTGTTAACACAGCAGTGGAAGAAATATCACATGATGCAAGTAGCGAGACAGTAAAAAAAAGTCACGTACAAAGGTTGAAGGCCATGCAATCTTTGTTCCTTCTGCGTTACCAAGAGTAGTGCAATTTTTTCGTTTCCGTACCAGCTCTTCGGTTTTCACAAGTGCGGCAATGACATGTACAACCCAGAATTGGTTTGTTATTTCAGCACCATCAAGTTTATATTTTGGATCACAGCTTACAATTGTAGCAAGAGCAACGTCCTTATTTCCGCTTGATAGGCTCTTCAAGAATACTTTAGTACCTGCCTGTTAGAAAAACAAAAGGCAAGGATTGATTGATAATGCCCATCATCCGGAAAGAAAACTAGAACAAAATATATTTGTTTCAAGATTTCTTAATTAGAATTAAAATAAGGTAAAAAATATTATCATTCACATCAAGTGAAGCTAAATAAAAGGATGAACATTATCAAATAATTGATATAACAAAATTTATGTACATGTAATCATGCACACAATAAAGTTGAGCACTCTTACTGCTAGTGAGCCAGCACCCAACCAACTTAGTGAACCACTTTGTTGTTTCTACAAAAGATATAATGTTGAACGTCAGGGCCCAATGCAATTAAATATCAGAAACAACATATTAAGAAGGCATGTGTGTTTACATTAGAAAGCAGAGCTGCATTAGTCAGTTTTGAGTTCTTCTTGTTCTGAAAATCATGATGATAGTCAGAAGTAACATCATTTTAAATAATCATAAGAGTACTAAAGTTTGAATATAGATCCACGTTTGATGATGCAAACATACCTTGTCTGATGTTGATACCGCAGTTACTATTTGTTTCTCACTATGTAGGGGGTTTGTTTTCTTGGTCTGAATTGTAACAAGAGTGAACTAACATTCTGTGCAGCAGCATTTTTCTCCACTTGTCGTGCATTGCCATTTTGAACCAAACTTTATTTGTTCTGTGATCAAGCAATACACAAGTTTTTGATGAATAGAAGTGAGAGATAACACTGCAAAGAATCATGCATAACAGTTTGATCCTCTATAATGCGAGCAAACCTTATCTGCAGGATTGTTTGATGATTGTGAGTCCAGACCAGGAGAACCACTGTGCTTGATCTGCAGTGAAAGGCAAGATCAATAGGTAGTTTTTATAAGTTTCATCTGGAATGCAAAGCCACATGCATACAGTACCATCAAATTATTTGGCTCCTCAACCATTGGGAGTTGTTTACTGGGAGAAGCACCATATACTCTCTACAGATAGGGAAAGAAAATTAAGACGTGAGACAATATATATCAGAGTGAACTTTGAGAAATTTATTATGTGCATTAAAATTTACATACTTTCCACTTAGATTTATGTCCATCTACAGGAGGATCATCTCGAAGTGTAGTCACAAGATCCAAACTTCTCTGTCATAGCATGAAGTTAGTTCTGAAAACAGATGATGTGGTGAAGTTTCTGTAAATTTACCTGATTCGGGTCTCTTTCCAAGTCTCGTATCTTCTCTTTTAGTTCCATATTTTTGAAAGTTCTCTGTGAATACTTCTTCATCGTTACTTGTTATTACTTGATGATCAGATGATTCTGGAACTTGTTCAATACAATTTTGGTGCTCGATATGTGCCTCCACCAAATATTCTTCATTGGATTCAACAACCTGCATTTTTTTCCTCGTCATATCTGCTGCACCATGAAAATCATAACACAAAGTTAAACGCTATAAGAAACACATTCAGGTGCAAGCGATCCACAAGACCCATACTAGCCTACAGTCTAGGACTAGATAAGTACAGAGTACACAATGTGTTCAAGATGCAGCACGGGTGGGGTTAGCATGTATCATATGAATTCCTGGAAATATATGCTGCCGAGTGGAGAAATAATAGAAGTGATGGAGTGAGGGGCAATCATGCGGCAGCGACACACAGTACTCAGATGTGAGTTCACAGGAAATTTTCCCGTTCCTTCGTTATCTAATGGATTTTGAGTAGCTATACTAGGCGTTTCAGGTGTATGACAGGCAATATGATTATACTCGTGTTAATCATCAACTAAATGACCTTTGACCATGAAAATCCTTAGGGATGCAGACGGACAGAATAGTACTCAAATATTCACAGGGTCAGAGATCGGGGATGCAAATCCGATAAGTATTAGGGATCGGGGAGAGGAGAGGAGGCCACTCACCTGACAAATTCGCAGGTTCGCTACCACTGTCGTCCGGTTGTGCCTGCGATCACCGATGGAAATTGAGTTAACATAGAAATGGGAAGCAGGGGCATTGGGAGAGTAGGGCGGCTGATCTGATTGAACTCGTTGGGTGCTGCCCACACAGGCCTGCTGTGCCTAGGGAGATCCACGAGGATTGAATTAGAGAAGTGGATCTGGGGTAGGGATCAAGAAAAGAGAATGGATCGGAAGAGAGGCCGCTAACCTGATGAACTCGGAGCGGAAGCTGATGCCACCGGCGGCCCTGCGCTTGACCCCCTGTGCGAATAATAAGATGGAACCGCTGTTTATGCGGTGAGGTAGCTGATTTTGAGGGATTAGTTGCGTTTAAAGTTTTACCCATGATAATTCCCTGGTTTCCTATGAAAGGTGGGGTCATCCTACAATTAGCGCGCGTAACCAATTTTGGTGGGAAAGAATGGAGGGAAATAAAAAAAAAAGTGGAGGGAAAATATGAAGCGAAAAGATGCAGAATTCCAAAATAATTTGTCTCGGTCGTATGCTAAAAAAAAAAACTAGTAAACGTATATGGGCAAACCGAGACAAAGGGAGTACTCCTATTATGATAACACATGTATGTTTATTTAAAATATTTTCTATGTGTATATCTAATGAAACCTCATAGGCAAATATATTTAAATATAAATTAGAATTTGAGCACATTATATGTCTTTCATTACATATGACGGCATCTTTCCCCTTCGACAAGAAAATACGCGTTAACCGCCACTTCTCGCTCATTTTGAAAGAGACGTACCATATCGCCGGCGTCTGTGTCGTTGTCGCCTCTGTGCTTGAGCTCGGCATGCTATCCATGAAACATGTTCACTGACGCCCGGATGATGACCAACGCGTTGATATTGCCTTTTGGCTCATCTTCATTAATATCGTGCATTATTCCTTGTCGACGAACTTGCCCTCGTCAAACTCTGCATTGATCCTCACACAGTACTTTCCGTACTTTTTGCTGTGCCCGATCTAGATCTATCCGACTGAGACAGAGAAGTAGTCCAAAAATGAATAAGAGCGATATCTTTCAATAATGGATACAAAACATTCTCTAGCCGAGATGGTCGTATGCCTAGGTTACTTTTCTTTCTGCACGTCCCGGGTTCAATATCTGCCCAAGTCATATTCTATTTTTGTAATTTGGTCTCTTGTACGGAACAAACGGACAACTTCATTCAATACTGACTCCTGGCAATGAGCACCATAAAAGCCGCAACGCATATGCCACAACACATGGTATCAGTTGCAGACTGTACGGTGGATCACAGATATAACCAGCAATGAATATATCCGTATCTATGTAAAAAAATTACAACACATATTTAATTCGTTGCAGACTATGTATTGCTAGAGGGTGGGTTTCCTTGTAGTGTGTCTATGTTGTCCCGGTATGGATGTGTAAGTTGAGAATAATCAAAAGCGAGAAATCCAATGCGAGCTTTCTCCTTAGACCTTTGTACAGGCGGCATAGAGGTACCCCTTTGTGATACTTGGTTAAAACATATGTATTGCGGTGATAATCCAGGTAATCCGAGCTAATTAGTATACTATGCATGAGGCTTGCAACTTGTAGGATATAATTTACATGATACATATGCTCTATTACTACCGTTGACAAAATTGTTTCTTGTTTTCAAAATCAAAGCTCTAGCACAAATATAGCAATCGATGCTTCCCTCGTCGAAGGGCCATTCTTTTACTTTTATGTTGAGTCAGTTCACCTATTTCTCTCCATCTCAAGAAGCAAACACTTGTGTGAACTGTGCATTGATTCTTACATACTTGCTTATTGCACTTGTTATATTGCTTTGCATTGACAACTATCCATGAGATATACATGTTACAAGTTGAAAGCAACCGCTGAAACTTAATCTTCCTTTGTGTTGCTTCAATGCCTTTACTATGAATCTATTGCTTCATGAGTTAACTCTTATGCAAGACTTATTGATGCTTGTCTTGAAAGTACTATTCATGAAAAGTCTTTGCTATATGATTCAATTGTTTACTCATTGTCTTTACCATTGCTTTGAATCGCTGCATTCATCTCATATGCTTTACAATAGTATGATCAAGATTATGTTGGTAGCATGTCACTTCAGAAATTATCTTTATTATCGTTTACCTACTCGGGACGAGTAGGAACTAAGCTTGGGGATGCTGATACGTCTCCAACGTATCGATAATTTCTTATGTTCCATGCTTGTTTTATGACAATACCTACATGTTTTGTTCACACTTTATGATGATTTTATGCGTTTTCCGGAACTAACCTATTAACGAGATGCCGAAGTGCCGGTTCCTGTTTTCGGTTTCAGAAATCCTAGTAAGAAATATTCTCGGAATTGGACGAAATCAACGCCCAAGATCTTAAAATCCCACGAAGCTTCAGAACACCCGAGAGCCACCAGAGGAGGGCCTGTGGGCCCGGACGCAGGCTGGCGTGGCCGGGGGTGGGCGCGCCCCCTACGTGTCACCGCCTCGTCGACCTTCCGACTCCGCCTCTTCGCCTATATAAAGGTCCGACCTAAAACATCGATACGGAAAAGCCACGGTAGAAGACCTTCCATAGCCGCCGCCATCGCGAAGCCAAGATCTGGGGGACAGAAGTCTGTTCCGGCACGCCGCCGGGACGGGGAAGTGCCCCGGAAGGCATCTCCATCGACACCACCGCCATCTTCATCACCGCTGCTATCTCCCATGAGGAGGGAGTAGTTCTCCATCGAGGCTAAGGGTTGTACCGGTAGCTATGTGGTTAATCTCTCTCCCTATGTACTTCAATACAATGATCTCATGAGCTGCCTTACATGATTGAGATTCATACGAGTTTTGTATCACTATTCATCTATGTGTTACTCCAGTGATGTTATTAAAGTAGTCTATTCCTCCTCCACAGTGTAATGGTGACAGTGTGTGCATCGTGTAGTACTTGGCGTAGGTTATGATTATGATCTCTTGTAGATTATGAAGTTAATTATTGCTATGATAGTATTGCTGTGATCTATGCCTCCTTTCATAGTGTGATGGTGACAGTGTGCATGCTATGTTAGTACTTGGTGTAGTTGTGTTGATCTATCATGCACTCTAAGGTTATTTAAATATGAATATCGAATATTGTGGAGCTTGTTAACTCCGGCATTGAGGGTTCGTGTAATCCTACACAATTAGTGGTGTTCATCATCCAACAAGAGAGTGTAGAGTATAGCATTTATCTATTGTTATGTGATCAATGTTGAGAGTGTCCACTAGTGAAAGTATAATCCCTAGGCCTTGTTCCCACGATTGGCATTTTTATTCTGTACTGCTGCCGTATTACCACCATCAACCACACGCCAGTTGTAGCATCAAGCTATTTCTGGTGCCGTTACTGCTCATATATATTCATACCACGTATTTCACTATCTCTTCGCCGAACTAGTGCACCTATACATCGACAAGTGTATTAGGTGTGTTGGGGACACAAGAGACTTCTTGCTTTGTGGTTGCGGGGTTGGATGAGAGGGATATCTTTGACCTCTTCCTCCCGAGTTCGATAAACCTTGGGTGATCCACTTAAGGGAAAACTTGCTGCTGTTCTACAAACCTCTGCTCTTGGAGGCCCAACACTGTCTACAGGAAAAGAAGCGTGAGTAGACATCAAGCATGTCCTCCAATATCTGGTTGACTCTCTCAGTCTGTCCATCGGTCTGCGGATGATAGGTGGTGCTGAAATTTAGACGGGTTCCTAGTCCTTCGTGTACCTTCTGCCAGAATCTTGAGGTGAATTGTGATCCTCTATCTGACACTATTGACTTCGGGGTTCCGTGCAGTGCGACTATTCTGGAGATATACAGTTCAGCTAACTTTGGGCCTTGGTATGTGGTCTTGACGGCGATGAAATGGGCTACCTTGGTCAGTCTATCAACAACTACCCATATTGAATCATTGCCTTTGCTGGATTTGGGCAAACCAGTGATAAAGTCCATCCTACGAAGTCCCACTTCCATTCTGGAATCTGCAGTGGTTGTAGCAGTCTGCGTCGTGATGTTGCCTTGACTCTCTGACAGATATCACACTTGGTGATGTAGCTGCCGATTTCTCGCTTCATTCCATGCCACCAGAATTGCTCCTTCAGATCTTGATACATCGTGTGTCATGGGCTTCTTTCAGGATTACTTGCTTCAACTCTGAGTCGGATGGTACACAAAGGCGTCCTTTGTACCAAAGAACTCCGGCTTCATCTACGGTGAATCCCGGTGCTTTTCCTGTGGCTATCTGGTTCTTGATTCCGTCGATGCTAGTGTTTCCTTTCTGGGCTTCCTTGATCTGGCTGATCAAGGTGGGTTGAAGCTCTATGCTGGCTAGGAATCCTTCACTAACAAGTTCCAGTCTAAACTGTTCAAACTCTGAAACAGGCTGGGTTGCTCGGTTGCAATCATGGAGTTCAACTGACACGGCAGTCGACTCAAAGCATCCGCTACCACATTGGCATTGCCGGGGTGGTAGTGAATCTCCATGTCGTAATCCTTGATCAATTCTATCCATCGGCGTTGCCTCATATTCAGCTCTTTCTGGGTGAAGATATATTTCAGGCTCTTGTGGTCGGAGTAGATCTCGCATCGATTACCCATGAGGTAATGACGCCAAACTTTCAAGGCTAAGACTACGGCTGCAAGTTCTAAGTCGTGGGTTGGGTAATTCTGCTCATTTGCTTCAGCTGTCTTGAAAGGTATGAAATCACTTTGCCTTCTTGCATGAGTACACATCCAAGACCAATCTTGGAAGTGTCGCAATAGATGTCAAAGGGCTTGGTGATGTCCGGCATGATCAGGATTGGGGCTGAGGTCAGTCTACTCTTGAGTTGTTGAAAACTCTCTTCACATTTGTCAGTCCATTCGAACTTCTTGCCCTTCTTCAGCAGTTGGGTCATTGGTCAAGCGATGCTCGAAAATCCTTCTACGAATCTGCGGTAATATCCGGCTAATCCAAGAAAAGCGTGGACCTCGGTTTGGGTGGCTGGGGCTTGCCATTCTGTAACAGTTTTGATCTTGGCGGGATCTACGGCAATTCCTCCTGCAGACAAGATATTTCCCAGGAATCCTACTTCCTTCAGCCAAAACTCACATTTGCTGAACTTGGCATACAACTGGTGGTGTCTAAGGGTTTCTAGGACAGTCTCAAAATGATGTTCATGTTCCTCTTCGGACTTGGAGTAGATGAGAATGTCGTCGATGAAGACAATGAGAAACTTGTCCAAAAACTTCATGAAGATCTTATTCATGAGGTTCATGAAATAAGCTGGGGCATTGGTTAATCCAAACGACATGACGTTGTACTCATACAACCCATATCTGGTGGTAAAGGCAGTCTTTGGAATATCGGTGGCGCGAATCTTCAGCTGATGATAACCAGTCCTAAGATCTATCTTAGAGAACACTTTGGCTCCGGTCAACTGATCAAACAGGTCTTCTATCTTGGGTAGGGGGTATTTGTTCTTGACGGTGACATCGTTAAGCTTACGGTAGTCCGTACATAAACGAGTGGCACCATCCTTCTTGTCCACAAACAAAACTGGTGATCTCCAGGGTGATGCACTAGGTCGAATCAAACCTTTGGCTAACATATCATCGATCTGCTTCTTCAGCTCCACAAGCTCTGTGGGGTTCATGCTATAGGCTCTCTGGGCTATAGGTCCAGTTCCGGGGATTAACTCGATGATGAACTCGATATCCCGATCCGGGGGCATACCGGGTAGATCATCCGGAAACACATCAGGGTATCGACAGACGACCCTGATTTGATCCAGAGTTGGCTTGGCTACACTTTGGTTGCAGGTAAATTTTCTGGGTAGTCTTTCAGATACATGTTCTACTAGGATACCGGTGCTGCTAGTCATGGTGATGGCTTTCTTGGCACAGTCAATCAATCCATGGTGTTTTGACATCCAGTCCATTCCTAGTACGACTTCCAAACCTTTGGTTCCCAGAATGATCAGATTGGCATAAAAATATACCTCATGGATTCTGATGGGTATATTTTTGCAAAATTTTCTGGCTTTGGTGGTTGATCCGGGAATTTGAACTATCATAACATGCTTCAAACTGATAGGTTGAATTTTACTTGTGGATGCAAAGTCTTCGGTGACAAAAGAATGAGATGCTCCGGAATCAAACAACACTCTGGCAGGTACGGAGTTAACAGAAAACATACCGAGTACAACATCTGGTGCTTCCTGGGCTTCTTCGGCGTTCATGTGGAAGACACGGCCGTTGCGGTTATTGGGGTTGTTGGGGGCGAACTTCTTGCTGGTGGAGACACGGCGTTGTTGCTGAGCAGGTGCAGCGGTGTTGCCTGCAATCTTGGCTAACCTCTCGGGGCACTCGTTGGAGTAGTGTCCCATTACACCACACTCATAACAAGTGATGGTGGCCTTGTCCTTGGTTGCGACGGGGATGGCGTTGCTCCCGGTCCTTGGAGCGGTGTTGTTGTTGTTGGTGTTGGGGGCTCTGGGCGGAGCGCGGTTGAAGTTATTGTTGTTGTTGTAGTTGCTGTTGTTGTGGTGGCCTCCTGGCCTGGAGTTTCCTCCACTCTGGTTTTGATAACCGGGGCGTGAAGTTTGCATCTGGGACTTGTTGTTTCTCGGAGTGAAACCTCCGCTTGAGCTGGGGCGATACTTCGGGGCATTGCTGGGCCCACTCTGGTGCATCATGCGGCGTTTGCGGTTCTCATTGGCTTGGTTCAACTTGCCTTCCATCTGGATGGCGGAATCCACTAGGGCTTCAAGGTCGGCGAAGGGAATGTTGACGAGGACAGTCTGCATCCCATCATGCAGTCCGTTCAGGAATCTCTCCTGCCTCTTCTCGGTGGTGTCGGTCTCGGCGGGGGCGTACCTTGACAGTGTAAGGAACCTGTCGCGGTATTCTACCACCGTCATGCGTCCTTGCTTGAGTTTGCGGAACTCATCCCTCATCTTCTTGATAAGACCGGGGGGCACATGGTACTTGCTAAACTTGAGCTTGAACTCTGCCCAAGTCATGACTTGACCTCCGTTCATGGCACGGGTGCTAGTCCACCAGGCTCGGGCTGGTCCGGCGAGATAGTGGGTTGCGAACAAGACCTTCTCGTTGGCTTCCACTCCGGCTACTTCCAAGTTGTTCTCCATAGTCGGAGCCGGTCGTCGGCGAGGGGTCCTCGGTCTTGCTAAACACCGCGAGGGTTGGTGTTGGAAGTTCTTGAGCTTGGATCCGGGGTGGTCATGATTTCCATGGCCTTGGTTGGCAAGGTTTTGCAGTGCTGCGATGTTGGCTTGGCGTTCAGCTCTTTCGGTCTCCCTGCCATCAGGGTTTGCAACAGTTGCATCATGGCATCGTTGTTGGTGTGATTGGGGGGCCATCTGAACATAGAGAAGATCATGAGATAAGAGGGAAATTTCTATGGTTTATTTTGAGTAAGTTCATAAAATTTGAAACTTGAATTCTTTTGATGACAAACACAACATTCATTCATTCATTCAACATCACACATTACTAACTAACACTTCCCATGGTTTTAAGAACCATTTCTCATGCTACGATACAAGGGCGGGATACAACTCACACCTACATAAGTGATCAAGTAGGTGTCAAAAAACATAAGTGATCAAGTGCAACTACTCCTCATCCTCAACATCGATCGGGACGAAGTCGTCGGGTCCTGCCTCCAGGAACTCGTAGTCCTCCTCCTCGGTGAACTCGTCCTCCTCAAAGTCGTCGTCATCGCTCAGGAAGGCTCCTCCTCCCTGAAGGTCGATACCTCCGTCGTCATTCTCCATCTCTCTCAGCTGGTCCTCCTGGGCCTTGACAGTGGCCTCCAAGGATGATATCTTGGCGCGAAGGCGCACAATCGTAGCATCCTTCTTGGCACGCCGCTGGTGAAGGGTCTTGCGGTCGTTGGCGAATAGCTTGATCGCCTCACCCTGCTCGAGGATGTGAGCGTGGGTCTGGTTGGCGTACACGCGGGAGGCGTCCAGATCCTTCTGAGTCTGGTAGAGCATGAAGTCAAGGTGCTCAGCATGGTGCCTCAACTCCGGGTGCGGCTGCAGCTCCATGGGCACTCCCATGGCATCACGCCTCACGAGATGCGCGAAGCGGGAAGCGAGGATGCGCACCACGTTCTGTCCACAGAGACGCGCAAGTGCCTCCTGAAGGCCACGTGCGAGTCCGTCGAGCCAGTTGCTCTCGCGGAAGGAGAAGAGGATCCTCTCCGAGGTGGGAGGCTCCATCTTGCCCCTCAAGTCAGCGGTGATGATCCACTGCAACTCTCCTCCAGGCTGGTCATCCACCTGGATCCCGTGAAACTCGGGGTGTGGGCGTCCAAGGAAGTCCGGGACGGCGTTGAGGTCGTGCTCGAAGATCAAGCTTCCCCCATTCCCAAGCTGGTAGAACTTGGTGTTGATGGGTTCATTCGGCTCCATCTAAAAGCGAAATGGATAAGTAAGTTAGAGAGTGAACAAGTGTGGCAAAATTTTAAGTAGATTCAAATAAGGAAGAGCATGATTCATCAAATTTTTGAAAAAGTCTCAAAGACAAGAGTGTGTAAATTTTCATAAATATTCTCTTCATTTGATTTCAAAGTTAAGTTTTTCTGAACGTCCATTCTAACTAGGGTCTTCTAAGGTCAAACAATGATACCAACTTGTCAACACCCGGATTTTTAAGTCCAGATGCCTATTATGTCATTCATCGCAATCCCAGGAATATTGTTGTTGCGAGGCATAATAGTTAAGTATCATAGTCATCATTCATTACAAACCATATTGTCTTACAACTTGAATCACATGATCCATATTACACAAATAGTTGATCTATTGATCAACGAACAAACATAAGTTCATAGCGGAAGCGTAAAGATAAATGGACTCTCTAGTCCACAGGCCAACGCTTGACGTCGGAAGACTCCTAGTTGTCGTAGGCGTCCTGCTGGTCATCTCCTTGGTAGTTCTGTTCGTCTTCATACTCTGGCCATTTGAATAGCCAGGGACAAAGCCATGAGTACTTTAAGTACTCGCAAACTAACACTAGTGTAAGTGCTAACAACTCTAGTAAGGGGTGCTAAGATCTAGTTTATTTGCATAAGCTAATTTTAGTTCACAAGTATTTGAGAACAGACTTATTCATGTGCTAACTAACTCAAGTGGGAACATTAGTGTCATTCCCACAACTCAAGTTGTGATTCACAACAAGTCACCATTCACCAATCATTTCACCAACATTTTCAAGAATCTGACACCGGAAGCTGTATGGCCTTTCCAATCGTCGTAACCGTGGACACGGCTATTCGAATAGGTTTACACTCTGCAGAGGTTGCACACTTGTGCCACAACATTTGATTTCATCCATCGGGATTACCCCGAATCATCGTAACACAGTACGCGGATCATCAACCATAACACTTACAAACCCTAGTATGGGCACCTCCCCATGAGCTTGGCCTCCCGGTGAAGACAAACTGTCACCTGGGCTGCACAGGGCTTGGCCGTACAATTCACCTCAATTCACATCATTTCTCAACAACGGAGGCAGCCTCGGCATGACCCCTATGATGTGTGTTCAGAGGGAACCCATACTAAGATGCATAAATTTCCAGTTAAGCCCTACCCATAATCAGGTATTGTGGGGGTACTCAAAATTGGAAAGGTATCGCATTCAAACCAATATCAGTTTTATCAAAAATCACCATATTCTCCAAGTCATATTCACCTTCAAAATTCATTCAATGGAATGACTCATCATTCCAAGGTTTCAAATTCCTTTCAAGTCACATGTTCCCATCTAGAATAGTCAAGTTTTAGTATTTAGCACTAGCACTAATCATGAGGGGTGCTATCTTGCTTGGCTAGCTTGAGACTAACTTTGCTACTCTAGTAACTTCATTTAACTTAGACCAAAGTTAACTATAAAAGTAACTCTTGAAATAAACAAGTAAAAACGTGTATGGTAAAAACTTGGGATAGGATTGCGGTAAGAAAGGTAAGACTAATGGTGCCTTTCCCCAAAGGGCTTTGCACTTTGCAAGAATATTAGCTTGCCTTGGTAGTGGTCAAAGTTCTCCTCTTCCTCCTCTTGGTAGACTCCTTCCTCCTCTTGGTATTCTCCGGTGCTAGCGTCTAAATTTGAATACGAGGTATAATCACTCAACAAATTCAATAGCTATCCTAAGCATCACATACATTCACACAAACTATCCTAGTCACACACTTAATACAATTAGGTGCATTGGTTTCTTTTCTTAGGAAAAATAATTTCCTCTCATTACATATGTAAATGATAGTTTCCATTTAGTTCTTGAGGAATAATTTCCTCTCATTGAATCTTCTTAAGATTTAATTTCTCAAACAATCATACATGAAATCATGTTGACCTAAGTCAACCATTCATCATCATCATCATTTTAGAAAATGATTTAAATGAGGTAGAATACCTCATACTATTTAACAATGCTTATTATGATTTAAAATCACCAAGTATTTCATGTGAGAGGATTTGACCAGGGGTCCAACTTCATATGAAAGTACTTGGGACAAGATTTAAATGAAGTGAAACACTTCATATGATTTGCATAATCGTTTTGGACAATATCACTTAATTAAACTATCCATATAGTCCTTTATTTCAACTAGGGCATGATCATTCAAAGTGACCACACCATATTTTTGCAGAAATAATTAGTGTAAGTGAAATGTGAGTTATTAGAGTTGGAATCAACTCAATATCATTTTTGGTTGATTTTTAAGATTTATTTGAATGTGCAAAAGTCCCTGACTTAATCTTTTTGTCACATTATTTCTACAACAGATCTCACAATGAGACCAGAGGCATTGGTTAGAACTTTTCAATAGCTATCCAACAATATCAAGTTTGCTAAATTTGGCCAAGCCAAACAGATTCTATTGAATTTCAAAGTCAGAACCAGTATTGAATTTAAATGGATTTGGAAAATTCAGATTTGAATTAAAGGGCCGGCGGGAAACTGAGTTGGGCCGAAATGAATTAAAACGGCCCACGTCCAGCCCACCACGCATCCACGCACGCGTGGGCTGTCTGACGGTGGGATCCACCCGTCAACGACTCATAACGCCCGAAGCGGTACGAGCGACGTGGCGCGTTGGATTCGAAGAGGATCCAACGGCCGATGGTCATCGTCGTCGCCGGCGAGAGAACCTCACTGGCGCGGCGAGAGTAGGGGGTCGGAGGGCTAACCAGGGCTCCGGCGGTCGGCGGCGAGGTTCACGGCGACGCTGTCGATGACGCTGAGGCAGCTGGTAGCAGTGGCGGAGCTTGGGGAGGCGTGAATCGACGGCGATGCTCTCAGGGCTTCCGCGGCTCCGATCTTGCAATTCCAGCGACTCCGGCGACGATCGAGCTAGCTACTGGTGCGAGGAGAAGCGGTGAAGAGAGGGGAGTGAGATGGTGTGCTTGGTTGAGTCCAGGGAACGCTCTATTTATAGAATCGTGGAGGTTCTGCGGGGCAGTGATGAAGTCGACATCGACGCGGCTGCTCCGGTGAGCTAGCGAGCTAGAGGATGGCGGGGAACTGTGCTGCGTGTCCAGGCGGCTTCTGGCGGCGACTGTCGGTCCAGGCGGTGTCCGTGGCGGGCGGGCTCGTCGTCTCCGGCGGCGGCGGGCACGGGTTGGTTCGCGAGCGTGTCTGGCGGGCTGCGGTGGCACGGCGGCTGCCAGCTCAGCGGGGGTCCAGGGCGTGCACGAGCTGGTGAGGCGGTGCGTGGCCATTGGCGCCCGCGGCGTGTACTGGCGCGACGTCATCGGCATCCTGGGCAGATCTTGGCGCGCAAAATCCGGCGATGGTCGGCGTCGTTCGTGGCAATGGCGCTGCTAGGTGTGGTTAGAGAGGCACGGTGGAGGGTTTGGGCACCAGGGCCAGAGTTGGGGAAGAAGGGGAGAAGAAGAGGGGGAACATGGCCGGCATGGCCATGCCATGCAAGCTAGGCTTGTCCCCTTAGGGTTGCTATGTTGTGTAGTGAGAGAGAGAGGGTCAGGGGACAGGGTAGAGTAGATTGGGGCAGATAGGGTTGGCCAAAACACTATTTTAAATAGTGTTTGAATTTGATCCCTATTTGCAATTTGCAAACTTTGCCAAATTTTGTTGAGTTCAAAAGGTTCCAAAATTTGAAAGTGGTTGGTTTGGTTGAGTTGCAAGTGACCAGAGACAAACATATGTGGTGGTGGAATTTTCAAAATCAAAGAAATGCAAATTTGCACAAAGTGAGATTGTTGCATATGTTAAAAAGTCTCAACTTTGCATGAGCATAGTTTTTGATCCAAGATGATTTTGGCATGGTGGTCTTTACCAAAGTTGTTCATCTTGATGTGCTCTTGGATGAGGTGCAAAGAATTGGAAAAGTTTAGTTTTAAAAACTTGAAATGCAAGGGCTGAAAGTAGTGACCAGAATATAAATGGCAGATTTGACCATTATCATATGTGATCACAATTTGAGTTTGAATTTGATTTGATTTGTGTTTCTTTGATTCCAAAAGTTGTAATAAGTGTTTAGTAACATAATACAACTAATGGTGACGACCAAATTGGTCTAGGGTAAAGATTTGCAAAAATGGCATAAACCATATGTGAGGGTTTTAGGGTTTTGTTCTTATTTGATTTCTTTCTCTTTTTGATTTATTTGGTTTGTGATCTTCACTTGATCACTTTAGGGTTTTAGGGTTTATCACATAAGCACAAGAACAATCATCATGGCATATCACTCAAAATGCACAAGTCCTATGCATGGCACTATATGCAAATAAAAGTTTTTGTTGGTTCTGAATTTTGGATCTCTGGAAATCTTCTTCTTCTTATTGAAATTTGGGATGTTACAGCAAACAACACTATGAGGAGGCATATTGCGTAAGAACCTTGAAGCATTTGAACACCATGGCAACCATGCCATCATCTTCGATCGCATCAAGGCGGAAGCTATGACTTATATCCTTGTCGGTGCTAAACTTTTTGGCTCTTTTCATTGCGGGAAAGTAAACCTCTCTGACCTCAGTGTGGTTGTGTGACTATTTTAAAACTTGGTTCCCACATCGTCTTTATTAATGAACCAAGGAAACTCTTATGTACTTTCTTCCAAAAAGAAAAGGAGGCGTATCGCCGGCGGGAGTGCGTGGCCTGCCATTGACCTGTAGCATGTAGGTATGCTGGTGACTGCACACAATGAGATAAATGAGATCAACAGAAAGAGAAGACTGTCAAAATGCAAACGTGTAGGACGAACACGAACGTTATACACGGTTTTTGGCATGCCTGCTTTATCATCCACCTACAAAGTTAACCACCGTATCGCTAGCATTCATTGTTCTTCACTGGCAACATCTCCGGAGTGAAGACGTTATTGAGAATGCCGATTCAGCTCACAGCATCGGCATGTTCTGTGTGCCAGTTTTAAACTTGAGAGTGGTCTCCGTAATTACAGGCAGAAAAACAGATCATTGATTTCAGAGTGATTTTGGTTTTATCATTCTCATCTGCCCAGCTTCGCTTGCAGGCAGCAATCATGCATGGGAGTGTCCTTGGACACAGTTTTCATGTCTCTACATATATATATGGGTGGAATTTTACGGTACCCCAGTACTCCAAATAGAGTCCGTGGAATACCAACGAAATCCGACCGTCCGTGGAGGTCCTTGTAATTAAAAAAATTTAAGTGTATAAATTGATATTTTTCAGGGACATTTTCCAAATCCGTAGCATTGACCGTTCCAAAAAAAGCCCATTACGAATCACACACCCTGCCGCCCGCCCTCCATCCTTGCCCCGCCGCCGAGCACGCCGTCCCTGCCGCCCCCCTCTGCCCGCCCTCCGTTCTTGCGCCGCCGCCGAGCACGCCGTCCTTGCGCAGCCGTATCTCACCGCCGTTCGTTCCTCCCTTGTTCGCGCTGGAGTCCAGATCGAGGGCCTCGTTGGGGAAGGGCATACTTATTTCCCATCGCATGTTATTTCCTCCCATGGCGATTGAGCACGCCGCCCCCTTCCCTCTTGATTCATTAGTTGCAGGCTTGCAGCTCGTGTAATTTCCTCATGCAGGAATGCTTGAGCTAAGAGGGGATGAACGGTTGTCCTTATTGTGCTAATGCATAGAGACGAGACAAATAAATCATACGGTCATCACCTATCAATTTTAAGGATTCAGTTTTGGCTTCAATTTCATATGAGCGAACTCACAACGACTGGCTGAGAAGAAATTTCTGGGGCACTTTAGTAAACAACGAGGGACACGGGGATGGCAGCCTGCGTGGCCTGTCTCTCGCGAGCAGCTTTTCCGGATGTGCTCGGCGGCGGCAGCACCGCCGCCTCCTCCATCACATTTCTGGGTTAGGGTTAGTGGTGCGTCGATTGGAAGAGACGGGGACGGAAAGTCTACAAATGAACGACAATGACCAAATTGCAAAACAAACCCTGCTGGGGCACAAAATTTCACTGCATAAAAGTCACTCGGTCGAGATAGTCCGCAGCAAAAAATAAATTTACATTTGTGCCCCTTGGATCGAGGTACTCCACTCGTTGTGCGGATTTCTCGCGCTAGTACTCCCACGGCCCTGGGTGGAGTACGACGGCTCCTCAGCCCTCCAATATATCACTCAAAATGAATGGCTCAAATTCATTCTAGGGTACTGTAAAAGTACTCATATATGGAGATTGTACGTACGTACATTTATTTAGTGGCATAATGGAGAATGTACTGTTTATACGTGACATGGGATGTGGCATATTTAAGTGATAGACTCTTTGCATCTGCTTCAGCATTTCAGTACCAAGTGCACAGCAGAGTAGATACTCAACACTTTGATAGCTAGGCACGGTAGGCGTCAGGAATACTGATCGATCAAGGGCGTATATCACGTTACTGTAGCAGCATGCCAGCTGAGCGTTCGAGCGCATGTATGTACTCCTCGTTCACTCTCCTGATTAGCATTGTGCAGTTTACCTGTTCACTTTATCAGGAGATAGGTGAATCAAGGCATAGCCTGGTGGCACTGAGCTGCTGATAGTTCTCAGGTTGCTCGAGTTCGAGTCTATGTACTTGTATTCTCGGTGATGCACACATTTACCGCTATCAATACACTGCGCTGCTGGACGGTCAATCATTTTTTTAAATCAGGAGAGAGGAGCTACATCACATCTGCATCAGACTAAAACATAATGTACCACCTGACGACTTGACTTTTCTTGGCCCGCTTCGGCAATGCCCAAGTGCTCTTCGTTGGCAACTGGGATACGATGTCAATGTAGCAGCATTCTGTTTGTCTTCCGCTTCACTGATGGCCCACTGCTGTAAGTGATGGAGTACGGTCAATACCATTGTGCATGCGTTGTTTGTCTGTGAAACCAACTAAACCATGTAAGATGTAACCAGTCCAAACCAACCCATCGTATCACCACCTCTCTAATCGGTTTACACCAGTCCAACCCAAACAAAACCGGCTTAAACCGATATGCCAGTAGGTTTTATGCGGTTGGTTAATGGTATCTCTTTTGTCATTTTATAATTCCATGCATGGTAAATACTAGTAGACTAAAAACTATCAGTGTGAGAAAATAACTTGATCCAGCTCATAACCTAATTAAGCAGCACGTTGAGATTCGGTTGGCTAGAAATAATCTCATCCTATGGTGTCTACAATCTGAACTAATAATTTGTCTATCGTCCGAGCCCAAATAATCTGTCCATCATCCTCTGGTTTCATGGTACCCTGGAGTAATAGAAAACATTACATTCACCTAGTTACTATTGTATATATAAATGACTGATGGGTAAAGAATACCACACCGAGCGAATATCTAATTGCCTCCTTAGTGTTTTTGGCTCACATGTACCACATTTTCTGTTATAAAATATTGTTCCCTTTTATGTACCACTTAATATTCAAAATCACAGTCAAAGATATGCAAGCTCAGGAAGTGAAATATCAAAAAAAAACTGAACATGTGGATTTCAACAATATATTATGCGTGTTATGGTAATGTGCTATGCTAGCTCACTACTAGAAAACATGACTTATATTTTTGGCTCCAAAGAGCATTAGCATCCATTGTGCTACGAACCTAGACTAAAGGGTGCATTAGCACCGGTTCGTACGGCCAGAACGACGCAGGGACCAGACGAGCTTTGGCACCGGTTCGTGCGGGACCTTTATAGCATCGGTTCGTGACATGAACCGGTGCTAAAGGTTTGTCGCCAGGCCCGTGGCAGGCGTGAAACCGAGTTTCGCTAACTTGCACTGGATCTCTGATGAAATAACATGTTGTGAACCCAAAAAAGATTTTTACAAAAAATCTTGAGCATTATATCATGTACCTGTAGTTCAAATATGGCTGGCCTTCTACCAATTCGGTAGGAATTTGTCTTTTTCATGAGGGATAGACGAAAAGTTTTCAGATACATCGGTTAGGAAAAAATCCATCTTAGGTGGTCTAGTATTTTTGAAAAATGTATTGGTACCAATGTGAAACTTTAATGTGGTGGTTATTTCACAAAACACCCCGTTTTCGGCACCTCAAAAATGGAAAATGGCTTTTTCGTGCGTTGAAAAGGAAAATTTCCTCCTGCAACATCGTAATACATCTCAAGATGCACATATGTGCACAATATGGGCACATTATCACAAACTATGCCACGATTCTATTAATAATATTGGTCGTTTGACCTAAATGCCATGAAACCTCGAACGTGATAGCTCATTTTGTGAAGGATTTTTTGTGATGTCTGCAGTTATCCAAATTTAATATTTTTCCTTACAACTATGACATATAATATGACACCACGCAAAGGTTTTGCATTGTTTGGATCGTTTTTTAATTTTTTATGCTCGTTTCAAACTATATTTAAAATGGCGGGCATGAAAGTCCTTTGCCCGGGGTGGAGTTTCGCTAAACTTGCACTGGACCTCGGATGAAATATCATGTTGCGAACGCAAAAAAGAGTTTTACAAAAAATCTTGAGCATTATATCCTGTAACTGTAGTTCAAATCTGGTCAGTCTCCTACCGATTCGGCAGGAATTTGTCTTTTTCATGAGGGATGGACGAAAAGATTCCAGATAAACCGGTTGGGAAATTATCCATATTAGGTGGTCTAGTATTTTTGAAAAATATGTTCGTACCAATGTGAAACTTTAATTTTGTGGTTGCTTCACAAAACACCCCGTTTTCGGCACCTCGAAAATGGAAAATGGCTTTTTCGTGCGATGAAAAGGAAAACTTCCTCCTGTAACATCGTAAGACATCCCAAGAAGCACATGTGTGCATAATATGGGCACATTAACACAAACTATGCCGCAATTCTATCAATAACATTGGCTATTTGACCTAAATGCCGTGAAACCTCAAACATGATAGCTCATTTTGTGAAAGGTTTTTTTTTTTGGATGTCTGCAATTCTCCAAGTTTAATATTTTTCCTTGCAACTATAACACATAATATGACACCGCGCGAAGGTTTCGCATTGTTTGGATCATTTTTGAATTTGTTATGCTCGTTTCAAACTATATCCAAAATGGTGGGCATGAAGATCCTTTGCCCGGGGCAGAGTTTTGCTAAACTTCCACTGGATCTCTGATGAAATAGCATGTTGTGAATATCATGTACATGTTGTTCAAATCTGGCTGGCCTCCTACCGATTCTGCTGGAATTTATCTTTTTCGTGAGGGGTGGACAGAAAGGTTCCAGATACACCGGTTGGGAAATTATCCATCTTAGACGGTCTAGTATTTTTGAAAAATGTGTTGGTACCAATGTGAAACTTTAATTTGGTGGTTGCTTCACAAAGCACCCCATTTCGGCACCTTGAAAATGGAAAATGGTTTTTTCGTGCGATGAAAAGGAAAACTTCCTCCTGCAACATCGTAAGACATCTCAAGGTGCACATGTTTGCACAATATGGGCACATTATCACAAACTATGCCCCGATTCTATCAATAACATTGGTCGTTTGACCTAAATGGCATGAAACCTCGAAGGTGATAGCTCATTTTGTCCAGGGCCCTGCGGGGAAATTTTTTCGAGGCGGAACTTTCGAAGGTGTCCTACGGTGTGTGCAACAACGAAATCTTCGAGAAGTTCCGCCACGGGAGATTTTCCAACCCTTTCCCCAACGATGGGGAAGAAGCTCCCAACCTGCTTGTTGAGCTGCTTGCGATTATTGACGCTTCTTTTATACCCCGCTTCCGCTTCATCTTCTTCCTCCTCCTCACATCGTCGTGCGCTACATGCCTTACGATGAAGCCACCAGCCCACGCGCCCTTTTCCCCTCGACATCAAATGGTGGTAGCAACCGGGACTAAAGGTTGCCCACCTTTAGTCCCGGTTACACCCACCAGCCGGAACTAATGGAAAAATGGTTAATAGTTTGAATAGTTGGAATAGTTATTTACAACCATAAAATGGTTTTAGATTAATTATAAATTTATTAGTTGTTAGTTATAGTTATAATTTTATAGTTATGGTTATAATTTTATTTTTACATATTAGTTATAGTTATAATTTTATTGGTTTTTAGTTATACTTTTTATTATTTTCAATAATTATAATCTATAGTATTTTATTAGTTATAATTTAGAATTTAGAATTATTTATTGGTTATAGTTATAATTTATAGTATTTTATTACTTATATTTTATTACTTATATTTTATTATTTATTCATTAGTTATAGTTATAATTTTATTGGTTTTTAGGTATAGTTTTTATTATTTTTTATAGTTATAATTTATAGTATTTTATTACTTATAATTTATTAGTTATAGTTATAATTTTATTGGTTTTAATTATTTTTTATAGTAATAATTTATAATATTTTTTAGTTATAATTTAGAATTTACAATTATTTATTAGTTATAGTTATAATTTATAGTTTAAAAAGACAAAAAACGTTGAAAGTTCGTGCCACGGTGTTACGAGCCGGTGCTAAAGGTCCCTGATACGTCTCCGACGTATCGATAATTTCTTATGTTCCATGCCACATTATTGATGATATCTACATGTTTTATGCATACTTTATGTCATATTTATGCATTTTCGCACTAACCTATTAACGAGATGCCGAAGAGCTAGTTGTTGTTCTCTGTTTTTGTTTCAGAAATCGTAGTAAGGAAATATTCTCGGAATTGGACGAAATCAACGCCGGGGGCCTATTTTGCACAAAGCTTCGATGACCGAAGATGATACGAAGTGGGGCCACGAGCTGGCGACACACTAGGGCGGCGCGGCCCAGCCCTTGGCCGCGCCGGCCAAGCGTGTGGGGCCCTCGTGTGGCCCCCTGACCTATCTCCTCCGCCTACTTAAAGCCTTCATCGCGAAACCCCCAGTACCGAGAGCAACGATACGGAAAACCTTCCAGACGCCGCCGCCGCCAATCCCATCTCGGGGATTCGGGAGATCGCCTCCGGCACCTGCCGAGAGGGGAATCATCTCCCGGAGGACTCTTCACCGCCATGGTCGCCTCCGGAGTGATGAGTGAGTAGTTCACCCCTGGACTATGGGTCCATAGCATTAGCTAGATGGTCGTCTTCTCCTAATTATGCTTCATTGTCGGGTCTTGTGAGCTGCCTAACATGATCAAGATCATCTATCGTAATGCTATATGTTGTGTTTGTTGGGATCCGATGGATAGAGAATACTATGCTATGTTGATTATCAATCTATTACCTATGTGTTGTTTATGATCTTGCATGCTCTCCGTTATTAGTAGAGGCTCTGGCCAAGTTTTTACTCTTAACTCCAAGAGGGAGTATTTATGCTCGATAGTGGGTTCATGCCTCCATTAAATCTGGGACAGTGACAGAAAGTTCTAAGGTTGTGGATGTGCTATTGCCACTAGGGACAAAACATTGATGCTATGTCTGAGGATGTAGTTATTGATTACATTACGCACCATACTTAATGCAATTGTCTGTTGTTTTCAACTTAATACTGGAAGGGTTCGGATGATAACCTGAAGGTGGACTTTTTAGGCATAGATGCATGCTGGATAGCGGTCTATGTACTTTGTCGTAATGCTCAATTAAATCTCACAATATTCATCATATCATGTATGTGCATGGTCATGCCCTCTATTTGTCAATTGCCCAAGCGTAATTTGTTCACCCAACATGCTATTTATCTTATGGGAGAGACACCTCTAGTGAACTGTGGACCCCGGTCCATTCTTTTAATCGAATACAATCTACTGCAATACTTGTTCTACTGTTCTCTGCAAACAATCATCATCCACACTATACATCTAATCCTTTTGTTACAGCAAGCTGGTGAGATTGACAACCTCACTGTTTCGTTGGGGCAAAGTACTTTGGTTGTGCTGTGCAGGTTCCACATTGGCGCCGGAATCTCGGTGTTGCGCCGCACTACATCTGCCGCCATCAACCTTCAACGTGCTTCTTGGCTCCTACTGGTTCGATAAACCTTGGTTTCTTACTGAGGGAAAACTTGCCGCTGTACGCATCACACCTTCCTCCTGGGGTTCCCAACGGACGCGTGATGTACGCGTATCAGTTCTCCGCCCGGGCGCTCGGTTGCCAGCCACGTGGTGCCTCTTTAGCACTGGTTCGTAAGTGCTAAAGGAAGGGGGCTTTAGCATTGGATGCGTTGCACCGGTTAAGCAACCGATAAAAAACACCCTTACCAACCGGTGATAATCCCCGGCTTGTTTTTCACTGGTGGCTCGAGAAGTGAAATATCCAAATAAAGACAACTGACATGGGCATAGTCAGGGGAAACCCTCCGTCTCTAAAAAGAAAAGCAGACATTGGTTTAGCTAGATCCAGAAAAAAATACTTTCTTGTTAATACTCCCCTACATTGACTTGATCTGCATGACTTATCATATATTTTCTTATTTCTTCTACGGAGATTATAATTACTAGTAGAATGCCCGTGCTTCGCCACGGCCCTTTAACGTAGTGTCAAATGCATAAGCGTGTAAATAATGCAGGAAAATATTAAAGTATATAAAATAAATATATAATACATAAAATATTTAAAGATCCACTTCGCATAATTCATTTTGTAGAAGAGAAATGACTGAATACACTATTTATTAAAGCCATGGTCTGTTGACGCGTCTAAGGTATTCTCGCACGATCTCAGGAATGTTGTCTTCAACTTCATTAGCCTGATACTTGAGTATCTGTATCAGAAACTTTTTCCTTAGCTCGTAACCATTCTGCACAATTAATCTATCATGATAACATGAAGTTTTCTTCCCACCAAAAATATAAAATTGTGAACATAGAGTACTCACGCTGCAAACTGGATGAACAAATCTTTTACCATCCCCTGAAAGCATAAAACTAAATACTAAGTATCCAGACAACTTTCTGCAAATAAATGGAATAATCATTATCTTGGTCATTAGAATGACGATAAAATAAGCTGCTTGTAAAGATAACCTGAGAAAAATCACCTGTCGGGGCTTGTTGGTATTGGGATATTGTGAGGATATTTACGTGGCCAGAAATAAATATCGGAATTCCAGCCAGGTTGCGCTATCTCAAGAGCGTCATTTAGATAGAATGAACACCTTTGTAATTTTAGTTGGTACCTCTCTTCTGATAGAGGTTCAGAACATGGGTCTAAAATACATACACGGCACTCATGTTTGTCGATGGTGAACAAGATGAAGTCGCCAAGAAATGCGTGTGGCAAAAAAATCTGCAAGTGGTGAGCATTAAAACACATAAATCATGTTGATGATGGAAAAGAGATCTAACTTACCATGTTGCATGATGATATATTATGGTCTATCCCAGGCCAGCTATGAAAAAATGTTGTCAACTCCTTAATATCTGGCTTAACACGCCAAAGTGGATGTTTTCTACCATCGAGTATCGCCGACTGAGATGAAAAAAAGGTTTAGAACCATAACAGTGACAATAAATATGCGATTATAATAACTTACACAAAATCTTAAGTCCATGTTGTGCACGGGAGGCTCTATCAAAAATTGTATCTCATCACATGCCACTATGCGCACAGCCATGTTGAAACAATCCTTGTCCATTGGCTGGTCCATCCTGAGTATGTCCTGAATTTGCTTTAGAGTTAATCCTAGTGGATAAGGTGTGGAGCTTCGCACCCATTCTTTTCTGCAAAATAATTGATAAGAATAATGATATGATAATAATATGCACCGACGCTTGATCATTATCTTATGAGGCTTACTTCAAACAGGTTGCATCGTCAATGGACATGATGTATTTGCATATCTCGTCAACAAACTCATGTGGTTTGGTGGACAAGGTGCAAATAGGAAGCTGGATATTTTCTTTGGCTACATCTCCTTGGTGTTCTTTACCTAGACTTGGCAATTCCGTAATATCAGAGTCGGATCCATTTTCTTGATCTTTAGATTGATTATATATCGGACTGCCTCTTATTTTGTTTAGTTCCGAATCATGCAATATGGCAATTAATTTTCTTCGGAATGCTTTCATATCCTCCTACAAAGTAGTAAGAAACATTGATATTGTAAATTAATAATTTAAGATGCAAGATACTACTAACGGTCTCTAAACAAAAATAATACCTGAGTGATGCAGTCAGAAAGCCTATCGCCTGTCCAATATTCCATAAAATTTAACATGAACAACCCGCACGATGCGCTACAAAATTAGCAAATGTTATAGTAGAATTCTATCTAGACAAATCAACATAAAAAATATTAAAACAATCATTAAGCTAGAAAGATTCTCGGTATACTTTGTGCTATAGGTACCAATGGAGGATGCTAAAATATCATTCGACCTACACAATCCTCCAGACTGGCAAACCGCACATTTTTTGTAAACAATTTAGAGTTTTCAGACCTACTTGATCAGAGGATTAATAACTTTTTTTGCATAGGTTCATGGTAGCTCAACTGCTTAGTTAATTTTATTTTCTATCTATCTCAAATGAGACATAGAACTGATACACCAAAAAAGAAGTGGTGGAGCTTCTCCACACCCCGTTACTCAATGGTAAGGTCAAATTTAACTACTATCCAAACACACCTTTAAATACACTACTTTTGTTTCACCGTAATTTTCACTTTCAAAAGTTGAAGAGATTCAACATACCCATCAGTCTGCAGTGGTTTTCGGATATGCTCTACTATTGGCCACGTCGTGACATCAAGATCGTGCCACTTTTCACCTTTGTCAAATCCCCTTCTTTGGGATGCAGTTTTTAAGTGTTTCTCAAGTCCTCGGAGCTGTTATATGAGGAAAAAATATATTAGACACCGAGGCAAAAGAAAAATGTCAAGAGGAGATCATGATCAAATAACTTACCATAAACGTGAGGTCACTTCTACCCATTCCAGGACCAAGTGAGTCTAATACTTGTATCAAACGTTTCTTCGCATTGATGACCGCTAAATACCAGTGGGTCTTACTGATATTTATTGGTAGGAAGATCTAAAATAAAATATTACATAAGTAGGTATGCACGTGTTAAAAATATAATAAATGAGATGCATAGGTAGGGATTTAGTTTCTGACCATGTCATGTTTTAGATAAATATATGCCATATATGCCTGCTCTATGATATGGCGATATATTTTCATGTCTTTCTTCAGCATATTGGAGACGTAAGTTTTATCCATATATACCTTATCGCCAGCTCTGTTAAGCAGATGATCACATGCACGCATGCAATATATGTAGGCATTTATCACCTACAATTGAACACGTAAAATACATTTAAATTAAAAATAGACACAAATTGTGTAAATAGTGATTTCTTGTTGACTTACATCATTAGGCAGAAATCCGTCATTACATGTAAGACACTTTAAATGGTCATTAGATAGCGATGCATCACCGATCTCCACAAAGTTACTCTTGATGGCCAGGATCTTTATGTTACTCTTTGTTGTGGCTCTGGACAACGCCACGTAGAGCTGACCATGGGAGAATACCGGCTCAGGTAGGTAGACGCCGACAATCGGAATGGTCTGTCTGTGTGCCTTGTTGATCGTCATGGCAAAGCTGAGCCTTACCGGGAATTGCTTTATCTTAAATTTGAACGGGAACATGTCGTCATCGGAGGGGCAGAGAGGTATCCGAGGAAGAAACATCCTCTCCCCAGCATGTTGTCCCACCACGATCTCGGCATCGATGGCGTTCCTTTGAAACCCACGGACCACGAGCCTTGTGCCGTTACACAGCCCGCTAGCTGGGTCAATGTTCCCTAGCAGTATAATAGGGCAGCTTATCTTCAGCTTAAGTGTGTGAGGAGGAAGACCATTAGGAGTCAGGTCGTTCAAGAACTCTTGAGAGTAGTATCCATGCGGATCATCTTCTGCACTATCAAAGCTATGGTAGATCTTCTCCTCTCCCTGGAAACGATCTATCATACGTAGGTTTATTATATCCACGTTATCGTTTTTGGTGGAGAGGATTGCTCGAGATGTCATGTAACCAGGATCGGTCATGTTGTGGTTCAGGGCAGGAAACACATGGTTGATTAGCTTCTCTAAGTCGTCGACCTCGTTGTCTGTCGAAGGCACACATATATCTTGTGCGAGTCGGATGTTGCATTCCTCGTCTGTCTCCTCGGTGCCATTTCCTACCCTCAATAGGTAATCTGCAAACCACTGGTCGTTATGCGCCCTCATGTTGGTGACAAGCCTTAGCGGGCGCATTTCCTTCCAGAGGTATGAACTCCGCAGGGTCGCCTCGACTATCTGACCTCGGCTCCCTTTCCTGACAACCGGAAGCACCTGCCTGAAATCTCCACCAAACACGACGGTCTTGCCCCCGAAAGGCCAGTCCCGCCGGCCCATGATGCCGCGCATGCTCTTGTCCAGCGCCTCAACCGCTTGCCGCTTGTCATTGTGGCCTCATCCCATAGGATGAGCGAAGCCATCCTTATGAGCTTGGCTGTCCCACATTGTTTGGTGAAGTTGCACGATGACCCTTCTGCATCAATGTTGAGTGGGATCTTGAATCTCGAGTGGGCGGTCCTACCTCCAGGCATGATGGAAGCAGCGACACCTGACGTCGTTGTGGCCACTGCGATCTTTTTCTCACCTCGAACTTTAGCAAGCAATGCCCTGTACAGGAAGGTCTTCCCAGTGCCTCCAGGACCATCGAGAAAGAATACACCCCCTTGGTCTCGGTCGACTGCGGCCAATATTTCGTCATATGCCCTCAGTTGCTCGGTGTTCAGTGAGGACGCAAGACATTTGTCGTGTTCATCAACGACGATAGCCATTTCCTCAATGACCTCCCTCGCCTCCCCTTCCGTGTTGTCATAATTATCATCAATGTCCGGAAGAGGGAACGACTTTATGTCTTTGCCCATGGACTGCAGCATGCCCCTGATGTCAAGCAACACCTCCTGCTCCACCGCGGTAGGGCACGTGTGACGCCACCTGAAGTCATCAGACATATCCTCAAGGTGCCTATCCCATAGACCGCGTATGTCGCTGGCCTCACAGAATACCAAGATTGTCGCGAATAGCCTCCTGAGCGAGACTGGCATGGGCACATTGACTCGAGTAAGACACTGGTCGAGGGTGTTGTTGGCCTCGATGAGACCCCTCCTCTCGGCGGCCTGCCGGAAGTTATCACATAGCACTCCGTCAACTGTTCTCAGGTCTTAGAAGGACTGGGAGCCTGTTACGTGGTTTAGAAGCACCCTTAGAAAGTACCGACCCCCCTCGGCAGGATTGGCTGACACGATTCGTCCTACTTGGAAATCCCGGTTTTTCCTCTTCTGCCATACCTTTGTTGATAGCCATCTGAACGTTCCTGGAAAGTCCTTGTACAGAATATGTCTTGCATCGTCGCGGTCCCGGTTAGTCTTGAAATACTCCGTCAGCATAGACTTGTCCGCGCCATCACTGGCAAGAACATTGTTCAGGTCATCTCCTTCTTTGAATGTGACTCTGTGCATGCCCTCCAGATGTAGCGGTAGCTGTAGGACCGACGGGTAGTTCTCACAGAGAATGAACCCCGAATATCCTCCACATTGCTTCCGGAGGAGTAACCCACCTCGCGTCAATGAATCTCTTGATCTCGTCAATGTTACCTTGGCGTCGGGTATGTCAATGTTGAACGAAGTCTGATCATGGCCCTTGTATATGTATTTGTACAGGTACTTGACAGCCTTTATGCTAGAGCACACCTCCACGTTGATGTGGCAGTTGAACATGCGGAGCAGGTAAGGGTTGTAGGGCACTACTCATCTGTTGTCTAGCATCTGACCGCGGACCTTCGCTGAACTTCCATCTTTTCGTCTCATGTACAGAGGGTAGGAGTCCTTTCCCTGTACGGTGGTCTCGTTGAACACCCGAGGGTACCTGCACTTGCACTTCCCTTCTTGCATGCACACGTTCTTGGGCTTCAGCACACTGCATGGGCCATGCATCATATGCTTCACGACCATGGCGTAAAGTTTAGGGTACTTATGCTTGTCAGGAAGCTCGGTGGATATGACACGATCATACTGTTCTGGCACAACAAGCTTATATCTTGAATCCATGATCAACAGGAAATGGGCATGTGCCAGGCCCCTCTTTTGGAACTCTACCACGTAGACGTACGCCTTCACAACGCCTATGATATGCTCCTTAGTCAGCATATCTTTCATGGTCTCTAGCTTGGCCCTGAACACTCGGGCCACAAGATCAGGTCGGTCCTGCGCGGTTTGGCCAGGAAACAACTCATCCTGTATCTCTGGCCAGTTAGGATTGCAGGTCATCGTCAGGAAGACGTCAGGCTTGCCGTACGTCGTCACCAATGCCATGGCGTCCATGTGCCTTTTCTTCATGTCTCTGTAGCATCCCTGGAACGTACCCGGGAGAACAGTCCTAATGCCAAAAGCGCTTGCTCGTGTCTCCCCAGCCGTGATGCTATCAACAATGCCTTTATATAAGTCGGCATGTATCTCCGGCTGGTGCTCTCTGAACCAATTTAATCTGCAACCCTCGATCTTTATGTACATGTCGACCGCCCATTGTTGGAATAGGCGCCCTCCGTGCAGTATGGGGTTGAATATCGCAGGACACGTCTGTAGCCTGTAACAATAGTAGTCCCTGACGGAGACATATATATTGCAGCTGCCCTCTACCGAAATATTTCAAAATGAATGATAGACAACATGAGAGAGTGATTCTTTCTCTAAAAACACAAGCATCTTAAATAGGCGAACCTTCATTGGCACCACGGTTTGCTCGTGGTAGCTGCATAGCTTCCCAAGACTCCGCATGTTTGGGAAGATTTGGATGCCAACCGAGCTCCCCCTTGGGGAAGAAGAGGGGATATGACACTGGGTCGTAGCACCCCTGCGTGGCTTGTATGCTATACCTCTCATTGTTGTTCCCGTGCAGGGTAATGCTGTGTTTGAACCTATTCACCAGGTCGCTCCCCTCGACCCAGCTGGCAGCCACCTCAGACGCCATCGGTAGATTGTATCGTCTTTGGTCTAGCTTTGATCGGTGTTCAGTTCTATCCGGTAATCCTGGAGGTTGTCCCTGTGGGCACCCAGCGTCCTTAATGTCTCGGAGTAGGGATTTGCTCTCATGATGTTCGTCAACTTCCGGACAACCTCCTGGTCCAGTTGCTTGGTAGCTTCCTTGCGATGGGTCAGGCTGGGATCGTCGTCGTAGAAGTACAACTGCAGATGTTCAGGACGAGAGCCGGGTCCGAAAGAATGCACGTTACGGTACAAAGAGCCGTTCGCCCGGAATGTGTAAACCCCGGAGCTCATATTCGTGCAGCTGTTGTCTAGGGTGACGCCAAGCGTTGTGAAGGCGAAGTGGCCGTTGAAGAATCGGATACTCTGTCGAAAATGTCGAGAGTCCGCATCCGCGCTGGACCATAACCTCATGAGCTCCGGGATAGGACGTTGTTCAGCTAGTCTGATCTGGCCATTTCGACAGCAGAAACCAGGGGGCTCATGCTCAAACCTCTTGGCCTTGCAGTTTATGCAATCCGGTACTTTCTCCAACATGTGCGTGCTATCTGGTAGGTTTGAGTACACAAAGTCAAAAGGATCGACTGAGCCCACGCTGGATTCGTCTGACGGATCATCGATTTCCACGCCATCATCGTCAGAACCTACAGGCATAGCGTGTCACAAACTTGTCAATGATACCGTGAAGGAAGGCAACAATGTAAAACAGCTGGAAGACGTACCTTCACCGGCAAACATGCAGTACTCCTCGTCGCTGGGTTCGTCAGCGATGGCATTGTCGTCAATGATACCGCTAAGGAATGCATCAATGTCGCCTGTAACATTTTTGAGGAGGACCGTTAACCATGAGATTATTGCGTGAGTAAATATGGGTGTATATTACCATCAGTCCCGAGGGTATACGCCGGTGTGCTCGTTGAAGGGGAGGCAGGAGTAGAATCAGCTGTGATAGGTGAGGAGCGTTTCGTGACTTCCGGGTTGACAGCTGCATCTGGGCGTGGCATTGCGATGGATTGAGCACATGGGGTGTTCCGCCTAGCCTCGGTGTTTGATTTGCGTCGATCCCGCGCTGCCTCCCTCCTATCTTGAGACATCCCCTGCCTACGTGCTCTTTGGTTTGTATTGATGGTTTGTCGCTGCTCACTTGTTAGATTGCGCCTACTATCTCTTCGACGTGCGTTCTCTTGTTCTCGCTCAGCAGTTGTTGCCACTGTCCTGTTTACACGTCTATTTGCATTAATCTCTTGCCTCTCCTCAAGAGTTAATCGTTGTCGACGAGCTCTTTGATGTTCACGTGATGTTTGTTGACTTTGAGGTTGTCTATCTGCAATTATGACATACCGTTTTAGTTTTTCAGTATTATAAATACACACGGCTATATTTAAATAATACACATATTCAATTGGTTTCATGTCATACCGTTTGAGCTACCCCCAGGCGATGGAGTGCCTCCTATTGTGAGTGTACTTTGAGTTGCAATGGGCAGTCTCATTTGAGCTCGTATGTCTGCGTTTGATGCATACTGTTAACGATGATAATGCATCCTGAAATTTATGCAGTGAAATAAGCTAAGTCAAAGGACATACCGTTTGAGCTTTCCCCAACCAATGGAGTTCCTCTTATTGTGAGGTTACTTTGAGTTGGAAATGTCCACGCCAATGGTGTCTGATCATCATCGTCCGATGACAGAACTGTCTGATCTGCCAGTGGTTCACGTATGAAAAATCCCGTTTGTGGGCGTGACAAACCAATGGCTTGTGATCGGTTTGAAGAGCCATTCTCAGCAACCACTGTCGACATGGGCACACCAGCTTATCATTGACAATGTTCAAAACCATTTAACAAGGTGCACTGATATACATACCATTTTTTCCTTTATCAATTAGTTGATTTGGAAAGTGTGACATTTTATGACCTGCAAAGAAAAACAAGTCACTGAATGTAATAGGCAATGCTCCTGGTAGGCGTCCTTAATGTCTGTTCTATAGTTTAAAAGATATGATGACATCAAGAAATATGATCACATAAAGCAATAGTTCAACCCATTCTGCATCTATACTGCAGGAAACGACTTCTTCCACTGTTCTATTGGTATTACTTCCACAATAGCCTACTTATGCACCTAGGTTTGTTTTATCTATCTTCCTCAATAAGGTTCTATTTTGTGCCAGATTCGCGTTTTCAGTACAACTACTTGATCGTATATATCTTGCAATCTGAATATGCTATTCCTTCTGAGATGCAGGACGTGTAACTGCTAACAGGGCTACTTACTGTTTTATCTCTACTAAGGTTCTATTTTCTCCCTCAACGTGCTGCTCATCATGATCGATTCTGCCCAAAGAGGATCCGTGAAAGTTCTTTTCAGAGGAACCTGGCTAGTGAAGACGGCAGGCTTGGCGACGAAGGTCTTTTTACTCGATGGCGACTTTGGTCAGCGAGATGAAGAAGACGGCTGACAGCGACTTTGGTGCGCGATGAAGACGACGGATCCGTGAAAGTTCTTTTAAGAGGAACCTGGCTAGTGAAGACGGCAGGCTTGGCGACGAAGGTCTTTTTACTCGATGGCGACTTTGGTCAGCGAGATGAAGAAGACGGCTGACAGCGACTTTGGTCAGCGCGATGAAGACGACGGCCAGCAGCGACCCTGGTTGTGGTCAGCGTGATGAAGACGACAGTGCCATTTCAAATTTTGAAAAGCTATGTCTAATGGCGTGTTAGTTGAGAAATAGTAGGTGTTTGTTGTGCCATTTGAAATTTTGAAAAGCTACGCCTAATGATGTGGAGTTGTTTGTTGTTGATAAATCATCTTGGTCTAAAGACGTGTTAGTTGAGAAATAGTAGGTGTTTGTTGTGCCATTTGAAATTTTGAAAACGTGACATGGGCTGGAGTTGTTTTGTTAGTTGCGTTTTCTTTGCGCGCGCAGGTTTTTTTTTCAAGATTGCGTTGAGATAAATCATCTTGGTAGGAGACGTGTGGGGTATTATTGTCCATCCTGAAAATGTGACACCAGGCATTCACCAGTTTGCTCTTAATAGTAGAGATTAGGGTGCATATGAGGTAGAAAACTTCAGCTTATATTTCATTAAGATGTTAAAATGCGAAGGTTAACTTAGTAATATGCGCTACTATATTGAACATAGGAGGGGTAACCCCGATGAAACATTATAAGCGACGCCTCCAAGAAGAAAACAGTGCACAAACGCTGTCGTCGCCCGATCATAGATCTTAGATTTTCACCCTGAATAAAGCCATCTCTCTCAAAAGAATGCCTTCAACAAGAACATTATCAGGCACAATGAATTAAGGCCAGACCTTGGATTTTCACTCTAAAAGATAAGACTCTGAACTTTTCCTGTGCAGTCGCCCCCACATATCAGTCGATGTTACAAGTCACGAATCGCCAAGCCAATTCCACCTCAGCACCAAGATCCGACCATCATAGCTATTCCACCGATCTCGGCTTGATGACCTTCTCCGCTAGCACCATGGAAAGAAAACGAGCTCCATGATATTAACAGCCAGCAGAGCTTTGAAGCGCCCCCTCTGAAACCAAACGGCCAGATAAAAACATGGGTGTGTGATACGTCCAATTTGCATCACTATTTTATATCATAATTTGCTGTTATTCATTGATATATTTCATATTTGGAGATGATACTTATGTTATTTTATCTATTTTGCATGTTTCATGATTATTGGAGGATCGCGCACCGGAGTCAGGATTCTGCTGGCGGAGAACACCAGAGAGAAAAGAGCTCTCCGGCAGGCTGAGATCCGCCGGGGAAATTCCCTCCCGGAGGGGGAAATCGACGCCATCGTCACCGTCATCGAGCTGGACATCATCTCCATCACCATCATCATCATCTCCATCATCATCACCGCCGTCTCCACCGCTGCACATCGTCACCGCTGTAACAATTTGGGTTTGATCTTGATTGTTTGATAGGGGAAACTCTCCCGGTGTTGATTTCTACTTGTTATTGATGCTATTGAGTGAAACCGTTGAACCAAGGTTTATGTTCAGATTGTTATTCACCATCATATCACCTCTGATCATGTTCCATATGATGTCTCGTGAGTAGTTCGTTTAGTTCTTGAGGACATGGGTGAAGTCTAAATGTTAGTAGTGAAGTATGGTTGAGTAATATTCAATGTTATGATATTTAAGTTGTGGTGTTATTCTTCTAGTGGTGTCATGTGAACGTCGACTACATGACACTTCACCTTTATGGGCCTAGGGAATGCATCTTGTACTCGTTTGCCAATTGCGGGGTTGCCGGAGTGTGAAACCTGAACCCCCGTTGGTATATCGATGCAGGAGGGATAGCAGGATCTCGAGTTTAAGGCTGTGGTTAGATTTATCTTAATTATTTTCTTGTAGTTGTGGATGCTTGCAAGGGGTATAATCACAAGTATGTATTAGTCCTAGGAAGGGCGGTACGTTAGCATAGGTTCACCCACACAACACTTATCAAAACAATGAAGATTAATTAGCCGTATATAGCGAAAGCACTAGACTAAAATCCCGTGTGTCCTCAAGAACGTTTGGTCATTATAAGTAAACAAACCGGCTTGTCCTTTGTGCTAAAAAGGATTGGGCCACTGCTGCAATTTTTACTCGCACTTTACTTACTCGTACTTTATTCAATGTTACATCAAAACCCCCTGAATACTTGCTTGTGAGCATTTACAGTGAATCCTTCATCAAAACTGCTTGTCAACACCTTCTGCTCCTCGTTGGGATCGACATTCTTACTTATCAAAAATACTACGATACACCCCCTATACTTGTGGGTCATCAAGACTATTTTCTGGCGCCGTTGCCAGGGAGTGAAGCGCTATTGGTAAGTGGAATTGATAAGGGAAACTTTACTGTTTGTGCAGATTTTATTTCTGCCTGCCATAATTCATTATGGAGAGATCTTCTCTTGAATTTTTATTTGGAAAATCTACTACTACTGCAAAGGTAGTGGATGAGGCGCCAGGTGAGGAAGAGATACCATACAAAATACCTATGAAAATTATTGAACGTGTAGTGGATAACCGTTATACAGGGGATGGAACTGTCCACCCTGGAGATCATTTACTGTTCTTACATGAATTATGCGGTTTATTCAAGTGTGCAGGTATTTCTATGGATGAAGTGAGGAAGAAATTATTCTCTATATCGCTGTCTGGTAAAGCGGCGCATTGGTATAAATTACTGGATAATGGGGATTCTCTTGAATGGAATGATATTGTGCCCCGATTTTATTCTAAGTTCTATCCTCCAAGTGAAATTCACAAGGATCGGAACCGCATATATAATTTTTGGCCTCATGATGGAGAGAGTATTGCCCAAGCGTGGGGAGATTGAAGTCTTTAATGCTCAAATTCCCCATTCATGAGCTTCCTGGTAATATTATTATTGATAATTTCTATGCAAGACTTTCTTTTCAAGACAAGACCTTGCTGGATACTTCTTGTTCTGGATCATTTACACGCAACAAAGAAGAGTTTAAGAGGGACCTTCTTAATCGGATCCAGGAGAATACTGAAGGATGGGAGAACGACAAAGATAGAGAATCAGGTATAAATTATGATTATAAATGCATTGAAGCTTTTATGGATACTGATAAATTTCGTAATATGAGTGCTACTTATGGTCTTGATTCTCAAGTTGCTGCAAATCTTTATAAAGCTTTTGCCTCTCATTATGAATTGCCTAAGAAGAATTTTGATAAGTATCATGAACCGTATAAAGATAAAATTGATTCATCTATAAATAAATGTGTTGTAGTTGAAACTGTTGATCATGTTATTCCTGAAGCTTATATTGAAAAAACTCCTTTCCCTGCTAAAATGAAGGAGTACTCTGTTATAAATAGTGCGGTTCATAAAAGTGAAAAGAAACCTATAGAACTTGAAGAACAAATAAAGGTTGAACCTGCTGTTGCAATTGTTAAAGATCTTGTGACTGAAAATGTGGAGGATGGTCATATTATTTTCTGTGAAGATGCTTCTAATATTGTTTCACATCCTAATAAGTCTAAGAAAGCTAGTGTTCCTATGCTATCTGTTAGAATTGGTGATCATTGTTATTATGGTTTATGTGATATTGGTGCAAGTATTAGTGCTATTCCTTATGAGCTTTACACGGAGATTATGCACGAAATTGGTTCTTGTGAACTTGAAGATATTGATGTGGTCATTCGGCTGGCTAATAGAGAAACTATCTCTCCAATTGGTATTGTTCGAGATGTGGAAGTTCTATGTGGTAAGATTAAATATCCTGCTGACTTTTTGGTACTTGGTTCTGCTGCTAGTAAATATTGTCCTATCATTTTTGGTAGACCTTTTCTAAATACTTGTGGAGCTGTTATAGATTGCAAGAAAGAGAAAATTTTGACTAAATTTGCTGGTGAATCTTATGAGTTTAACTTCTCTAAATTTGCCAAAACTCCTTATAAAGCTAATTCGCCTAATAATGATTTTAGAGTTGAACAGTGTGCATCTATTGCTCTTGCTCCTAATAATCCTTTGCAGCAATATTTGGAGAATAGTGAGAGTGAAGTTTTTAGGGAAGAAAGGAATGAGCTTGATGAAATTTTCCTTCGTCAACCTATTCTTAAGCATGATTTACCTGTAGAAGATCTGGTACAACACCACCACCAAAGGAAGATCCTGTCTTTGATTTAAAACCATTGCCTGATAATCTTAAATATGCTCATATTGATGATAAGAAAATATATCCTGTTATTATTAGTTCTAAGCTTACAGAGTTTGAAGAAGAAAGGTTATTAGAAATATTGAAGAAACACCGAGGAGCTATTGGCTACACTCTTGATGACTTGAAGGGGATTTCTCCCTCTATTTGCCAACATGCCATTAATATGGAAGATGATGCAAAGCCTGTTGTTGAACATCAACGTCGTCTAATTCCTAAGATGAAGGATGTGGTAAGAAATGAGGTATTAAGACTTCTTGAAGCTAGTATTATATATCCTATTGCTGATAGTAGATGGGTTAGTCCTGTGCATTGTGTTCCTAAGAAAGGAGGAATGACTGTTGTGCCTAATGATAATGATGAGCTCATACCTCAAAGAATAGTTGTAGGGTATAGAATGTGCATTGATTATCGAAAAGTTAATAAGGTTACTAAGAAAGATCATTACCCTTTGCCTTTTATTGATCAAATGTTAGAAAGGTTATCCAAAAATACTCATTTTTGTTTTCTTGATGGTTATTCTGGGTTTTCACAAATTGCTGTTAAAACTAAAGATCAAGAGAAAACCACTTTCACTTGTCCCTATGGAACTTATGCTTATAGACGTATGCCTTTTGGTTTATGTAATGCTCCTGCTACTTTTCAAAGATGCATGTCTGCTATTTTTCATGGCTTTTGCGAGAGTATTGTAGAGGTATTCATGGACGATTTTTCCGTCTATGGGAATTCTTTTGATAATTGCTTGGAACCTTGATAAAGTTTTGCAGAGATGTGAAGAAACTAACCTTGTTCTTAATTGGGAGAAATGCCACTTTATGGTTAATGAAGGAATTGTATTGGGACATAAAATTTCCGAGAGAGGTATTGAAGTTGATAGAGCTAAAGTTGAAGCAATTGAGAAGATGCCCTATCCTAGGGATGTTAAAGGTATTCGTAGTGTTCTTGGTCACGCTGGGTTTTATAGGAGGTTTATTAAAGACTTTTCCAAGATTTCAAAGCCTCTTACTAATCTTCTTCAAAAAGATGTACCTTTTGTTTTTGATGATGATTGTAAGGAAGCTTTTGAAACTCTAAAGAAAGCCTTAACAACTGCTCCTATAGTTGAACCTCCTGATTGGAACTTACCATTTGAAATTATGTGTGATGCTAGTGATTTTGCTGTAGGCGCTGTTCTTGGACAGTGAGTAGATAAAAAATTGAATGTTATTCATTATGCTAGTAAAACTCTTGATGCTGCTCAAAGAAATTATGCTACTACTGAAAAAGAATTGTTAGCTGTAGTCTTTGCTTGTGATAAGTTTAGATCTTATATTGTTGATTCAAAAGTTACTATTCATACTGATCATGCTGCAATCAGATACCTTATAAAAGAAAGATGCTAAGCCAAGGCTTATTAGATGGGTACTTCTGTTGCAAGAATTTGATTTACATATTGTAGATAGGAAAGGTGCTGATAATCCTGTTGCTGATAATTTGTCTAGATTGGAAAATATTGCTTATAATCCTGTTCTGTTAATGATAGTTTTCCAAATGAACAATTGGCTGTAATAAAGGTGAGCTCGCGAGAGAGTCCTTGGTATGCTGATTATGCTAACTTTATTGTTTCCAAGTACTTGCCTCCAACCTCAGCTCAGCAAAGGAGGAAATTATTTTATGACTTGAGGCATTATTTCTGGGATGACCCACACTTATATAAAGAAGGAGTGGATGGTATTCTGCGAAGATGTGTTCCCGAATATGAACAACAAGAGATATTGAGTAAATGTCATGGTAGTGCTTATGGAGGACATCACGCCGGAGATAGAACCACACAAAAGGTTCTACAATCAGGTTTTTATTGGCCAACTCTCTTCAAAGATGCAAGGAAGTTTATTTTATCTTGCGATGAATGTCAAAGGGTTGGTAATATCTCTAGACGCAATGAAATGCCTATGAATTATACTCTTGTTATTGAACCATTTGATTGTTGGGGATTGATACGTCTCCGATGTATCGATAATTTCTTGTGTTCCATGCCACATTATTGATGATATCTACATGTTTTATGCACACTTTATGTCATATTCGTGCATTTTCTGGAACTAACCTATTAACAAGATGCCGAAGTGCGGTTGCTGTTTTCTGCTGTTTTTCAGAAATCCTAGTAAAGAAATATTCTTGGACGAAATCAACGCCGGGGTCCTATTTTGCCACGAAGCTTCCAGAAGACCGAAGAGGAGACGAAGTGGGGCCACGAGGTGGCCACACCATAGGGCGGCGCGGCCTGGCCCTTGGCCGCGCCGACCTATAGTGTGGGCTCGTGTGGCCCCTGACCTTCCGCCTACTTAAAGCCTCCGTCGCGAAACCCCCGTGCAGAGAGCACGATACGGAAAACCTTCCCGAGACGCCGCCGCCGCCAATCCCATCTCGGGGGATTCAGGAGATCGCCTCCGGCACCCTGCCGAGAGGGGAATCATCTCCCGGAGGACTCTACGCCGCCATGGTCGCCTCCGGAGTGATGAGTGAGTAGTCTACCCCTGGACTATGGGTCCATAGCAGTAGCTAGATGGTTGTCTTCTCCCCATTGTGCTTAATTGTTGGATCTTGTGAGCTGCCTAACATGATCAAGATCATCTATCTGTAATTCTATATGTTGCGTTTGTTGGGATCCGATGAATAGAGAATACTTGTTATGTTGATTATCAATTTATATCTATGTGTTGTTTATGATCTTGCATGCTCTCCGTTACTAGTAGATGCTCTGGCCAAGTAGATGCTTGTAACTCCAAGAGGGAGTATTTATGCTCGATAGTGGGTTCATGTCTCCGTGAATCTGGGGGAGTGACAGAAACCTCTAAGATTATGGATGTGCTGTTGCCACTAGGGATAAAACATTGGTGCTATGTTCGAGGATGTAGTCACTGATTACATTACGCGCAATACTTAATGCAATTGTCTGTTGTTAGCAACTTAATACTGGAGGGGGTTCGGATGATAACCTGAAGGTGGACTTTTTAGGCATAGATGCATGCTGGATAGCGGTCTATGTACTTTGTCGTAATGCCCAATTAAATCTCACTATACTCATCATAATATGTATGTGCATGGTCATGCCCTCTTTATTTGTCAATTGCCCAACTGTAATTTGTTCACCCAACATGCTGTTTATCTTATGGGAGAGACACCTCTAGTGAATTGTGGACCCCGGTCCTATTCTTTACATCGCATACAATCTACTGCAATACTGTTTTACTGTTTTCTGCAAACAATCATCTTCCACATAATACGGTTAATCCTTTGTTACAGCAAGCCGTGAGATTGACAACCTCACTGTTTCGTTGGGACAAAGTACTTTGGTTGTGTTGTGCGGTTCCACGTTGGCGCGGAATCGTGGTGTTGCGCCGCACTACATCCCGCCGCCATCAACCTTCAACGTGCTTCTTGACTCCCTACTGGTTCGATTAAACCTTGGTTTCTTGGGAAACTTGCCGGCTGTGCGCATCACACCTTCTCTTGGGGTTCCCAACGGACGTGTCAACTACACGCATCAAGCAAATTTCTGGCGCCGTTGCCGGGAGATCAAGACACGCTGCAAGGGGAGTCTCCACTTCCCAATCTCTTTACTTTGTTTTTGTCTTGCTTAGTTTTATTTACTACTTTGTTTGCTGCACTAAATCAAAATACAAAAAATTAGTTGCTAGTTTTACTTTATTTGCTATCTTGTTTGCTATATCAAAAACACAAAAAAATTAGTTACTCGCATTTACTTTATCTAGTTTGCTTTATTTACTACTGCTAAAATGGGTACTCCTGAAAATACTAAGTTGTGTGACTTCACAACCACAAATAATAATGATTTCTTATGCACACCTATTGCTCCACCTGCTACTACAGCAGAATTCTTTGAAATTAAACCTGCTTTACTGAATCTTGTTATGCGAGAGCAATTTTCTGGTGTTAGTTCTGATGATGCTGCTGCCCATCTTAATAATTTTGTTGAACTATGTGAAATGCAAAAATATAAAGATGTAGATGGTGACATTATAAAATTAAAATTGTTCCCTTTCTCATTAAGAGGAAGAGCTAAAGATTGGTTGCTATCTCTGCCTAAGAATAGTATTGATTCATGGACTAAATGCAAGGATGCTTTTATTGGTAGATATTATCCCCCTGCTAAAATTATATCTTTGAGGAGTAGCATAATGAATTTTAAACAATTAGATACTGAGCATGTTGCACAAGCATGGGAAAGAATGAAATCTTTGGTTAAAAATTGTCCAACCCATGGACTGACTACTTGGATGATCATCCAAACCTTTTATGCAGGACTGAATTTTTCTTCGCGGAACCTATTGGATTCAGCTGCTGGAGGTACCTTTATGTCCATTACTCTTGGTGAAGCAACAAAGCTTCTTGATAATATGATGATCAATTACTCTGAATGGCACACGGAAAGAGCTCCACAAGGTAAGAAGGTAAATTCTGTCGAAGAAACCTCTTCCTTGAGTGATAAGATTGATGCTATTATGTCTATGCTTGTGAATGATAGGACTAATGTTGATCCTAATAATGTTCCGTTAGCTTCATTGGTTGCCCAAGAAGAACATGTTGATGTAAACTTCATTAAAAATAATAATTTCAACAACAATGCTTATCGGAACAACTCTAGTAATAACTATAGGCCATATCCTTATAATAATGGTAACGGTTATGCTAATTCTTATGGGAATTCTTACAATAATAATAGGAACACACCCTGGACTTGAAGCTATGCTTAAAGAATTTATTAGTACACAAACTGCCTTTAACAAATCTGTTGAGGAAAAACTCAATAAAATTGATATTCTCGCTTCTAAGGTTGATAGTCTTGCCTCTGATGTTGATCTTTTGAAATCGAAAGTTATGCCTAATAGGGATATTGAAAATAAAATTGTTACTACAGCAAATGCCATCCAAGTTAGAATTAATGAGAATATAAGATTAATGGCTGAATTGCGTGCTAGGTGGGATAGAGAAGAAAATGAAAAACTAGCTAAAGAAGATAATATAGCTAAAGTTTGGACTATTACCACGACTAGTAATGCTAATGCTACACATGTTGCTGCACCTCCTACTATTAATGGTAAAATAATTGGTGTTGGCAATATTTCTACTCCTAGTGCAAAGCGTACAAAACTGCCTGAAACTGCTAAAACTGCTGAAACTGCCTGTGATAAAACTGCTGAAATTTTTTCCAATATTGGGGATGATGATCCCATTGATTTAGATTATAATGGTTTGAATTTTGATGATTGCCACATCTCTGAAGTTATAAAGTTCTTGCAAAAACTTGCTAAAAGTCCTAATGCTAGTGCTATAAATTTGGCTTTCACAAAACATATTACAAATGCTCTCATAAAAGCTAGAGAAGAGAAACTAGAGCGCGAAGCCTCTATTCCTAGAAAGCTAGAGGATGGTTGGGAGCCCATCATTAAGATGAAGGTTAAAGATTTTGATTGTAATGCTTTATGTGATCTTGGTGCAAGTATTTCCGTTATGCCTAAGAAAATCTATAATATGCTTGACTTGCCACCATTGAAAAATTGTTATTTGGATGTTAATCTTGCTGATCATTCTACAAAGAAACCTTTGGGGAAAGTTGATAATGTTCGCATTACCGTTAACAATAACCTTGTCCCCGTTGATTTTGTTGTCTTGGATATTGAATGCAATGCATCTTGCCCCATTATATTGGGAAGACCTTTTCTTCGAACCGTTGGTGCTATCATTGATATGAAGGAAGGTAATATTAAATATCAATTTCCTCTCAAGAAAGGTATGGAACACTTCCCTAGAAAGAGAATGAAGTTACCTTTTTATTCTATTATTAGAACAAATTATGATGTTGACACTTCGTCTCTTGATAATACTTGATACACACTTTCTGCTAGCTAAAAGAAAAGCGCTTATGGGAGACAACCCATGGTTTTTACTACAGTACTTTGTTTTTATTTTGTGTCTTGGAAGTTGTTTACTACTGTAGCAACCTCTCCTTATCTTAGTTTAGTGTTTTGTTGTGCCAAGTAAAGTCGTTGATAGAAAAGTTCATACTAGATTTGGATTACTGCGCAGAAACAGATTTCTTTGCTGTCACGAATCTGGGAAAAATTCTCTGTAGGTAACTCAGAAAATTATGCCAATTTACGTGAGTGATCCTCAGATATGTACACAACTTTCATTCAATTTGAGCATTTTCATTTGAGCAAGTCTGGTGCCTCGATAAAATTCGTCAATATGAACTGTTCTGTTTTGACTGATTCTGCCTTTTATTTCGCATTGCCTCTTTTGCTATGTTGGATGAATTTCTTTGATCCATTAATGTCCAGTAGCTTTATGCAATGTCCAGAAGTGTTAAGAATGATTGTGTCACCTCTGAACATGTTAATTTTTATTGTCCACTAACCCTCTAATGAGTTGTTCTAAGTTTGGTGTGGAGGAAGTTTTCAAGGATCAAGAGAGGAGTATGATGCAATATGATCAAGGAGAGTGAAAGCTCTAAGCTTGGGGATGCCCCGGTGGTTCACCCCTGCATATTCTAAGAAGACTCAAGCGTCTAAGCTTGGGGATGCCCAAGGCATCCCCTTCTTCATCGACAACATTATCAGGTTCCTCCCCTGAAACTATATTTTTATTCCATCACATCTTATGTGCTTTTCTTGGAGCGTCGGTTTGTTTTGGTTTTTGTTTTGTTTGAATAAAATGGATCCTAGCATTCACTTTGTGGGAGAGAGACACGCTCCGCTGTAGCATATGGACAAGTATGTCCTTAGGCTCTACTCATAATATTCATGGCGAAGTTTCTTCTTCGTTAAATTGTTATATGGTTGGAATTGGAAAATGATACATGTAGTAATTGCTAAAATGTCTTGGATAATGTGATACTTGGCAATTGTTGTGCTCATGTTTAAGCTCTTGCATCATATACTTTGCACCCATTAATGAAGAAATACATAGAGCATGCTAAAATTTGGTTTGCATATTTGGTCTCTCTAAGGTCTAGATAATTTCTAGTATTGAGTTTGAACAACAAGGAAGACGGTGTAGAGTCTTATAATGTTTTCAATATGTCTTTTATGTGAGTTTTGCTGCACCGGTTCATCCTTGTGTTTGTTTCAAATAAGCCTTGCTAGCCTAAAACCTTGTATCGAGAGGGAATACTTCTCATGCATCCAAAATCCTTGAGCCAACCACTATGCCATTTGTGTCCACCATACCTACCTACTACATGGTATTTCTCCGCCATTCCAAAGTAAATTGCTTGAGTGCTACCTTTAAAATTCCATCATTCGCCTTTGCAATATATAGCTCATGGGACAAATAGCTTAAAAACTATTGTGGTATTGAATATGTACTTATGCACTTTATCTCTTATTAAGTTGCTTGTTGTGCGATAACCATGTTCTGGGGACGCCATCAACTATTCTTTGTTGAATATCATGTGAGTTGCTATGCATGTTCGTCTTGTCTGAAGTAAGGGAGATCTACCACCTTATGGTTAAGCATGCATATTGTTAGAGAAGAACATTGGGCCGCTAACTAAAGCCATGATCCATGGTGGAAGTTTCAGTTTTGGACAATATCCTCAATCTCATATGAGAAAAATAATTGTTGCTACATGCTTATGCATTAAAGAGGAGTCCATTATCTGTTGTCCATGTTGTCCCGGTATGGATGTCTAAGTTGAGAATAATCAAAAGCGAGAAATCCAAATGCGAGCTTTCTCCTTAGACCTTTGTACAGGCGGCATGGAGGTACCCCATTGTGACACTTGGTTAAAACATGTGTATTGCGATGATCCGGTAGTCCAAGCTAATTAGGACAAGGTGCGGGCACTATTAGTATACTATGCATGAGGCTTGCAACTTGTAAGATATAATTTACATGATACATATGCTTTATTACTACCGTTGACAAAATTGTTTCATGTTTTCAAAATAAAAGCTCTAGCACAAAAATAGCAATGCTTTTCCTCTATGGAGGACCATTCTTTTACTTTCATTGTTGAGTCAGTTCACCTATTTCTCTCCACCTCAAGAAGCAAACACTTGTGTGAACTGTGCATTGATTCCTACATACTTGCATATTGCACTTATTATATTACTCTATGTTGACAATTATCCATGAGATATACATGTTATAAGTTGAAAGCAACCGCTGAAACTTAATCTTCCTTTGTGTTGCTTCAATGCCTTTACTTTGAATTATTGCTTTATGAGTTAACTCTTATGCAAGACTTATTGATGCTTGTCTTGAAGTACTATTCATGAAAAGTCTTTGCTATATGATTCACTTGTTTACTCATGTCATATACATTGTTTTGATCGCTGCATTCACTACATATGCTTTACAAATAGTATGATCAAGGTTATGATGGCATGTCACTCCGAAATTATCTTTGTTATCGTTTTACCTGCTCGGGACGAGCAGAACTAAGCTTGGGGATGCTGATACGTCTTCGACGTATCGATAATTTCTTGTGTTCCATGCCACATTATTGATGATATCTACATGTTTTATGCACACTTTATGTCATATTCGTGCATTTTCGGAACTAACCTATTAACAAGATGCCGAAGTGCCGGTTGTTGTTTTCTGCTTTTTTGGTTTCAGAAATCCTAGTAAAGAAATATTCTCGGAATTGGACGAAATCAACGCCCGGGGTCCTATTTTGCCACGAAGCTTCCAGAAGACCGAAGAGGAGACGAAGTGGGGCCACGAGGTGGCCACACCATAGGGCGGCGCGGCCTGGCCCTTGGCCGCGCCGACCTATAGTGTGGGCCCCTCGTGTGGCCCCCTGACCTGCCCTTCCGCCTACTTAAAGCCTCCGTCGCGAAACCCGCATCGAGAGCCACGATACGGAAAACCTTCGAGAGACGCCGCCGCCGCCAATCCCATCTCGGGGATTCAGGAGATCGCCTCCGGCACCTGCCGGAGGGAATCATCTCCCGGAGGACTCTACGCCGCCATGGTCGCCTCGGAGTGATGAGTGAGTAGTCTACCCCTGGACTATGGGTCCATAGCGGTAGCTAGATGGTTGTCTTCTCCCCATTGTGCTTAATTGTTGGATCTTGTGAGCTGCCTAACATGATCAAGATCATCTATCTGTAATTCTATATGTTGCGTTTGTTGGGATCCGATGAATAGAGAATACTTGTTATGTTGATTATCAATTTATATCTATGTGTTGTTTATGATCTTGCATGCTCTCCGTTACTAGTAGATGCTCTGGCCAAGTAGATGCTTGTAACTCCAAGAGGGAGTATTTATGCTCGATAGTGGGTTCATGTCTCCGTGAATCTGGGGGAGTGAGAGAAACCTCTAAGGTTATGGATGTGCTGTTGCCACTAGGGATAAAACATTGATGCTATGTCGAGGATGTAGTTATTGATTACATTACGCACCATACTTAATGCAATTGTCTGTTGTTTGCAACTTAATACTGGAAGGGGTTCGGATGATAACCTGAAGGTGGACTTTTTAGGCATAGATGCATGCTGGATAGCGGTCTATGTACTTTGTCATAATGCCCAATTAAATCTCACTATACTCATCATATCATGTATGTGCATGGTCATGCCCTCTCTATTTGTCAATTGCCCAACTGTAATTTGTTCACCCAACATGCTATTTATCTTATGGGAGAGACACCACTAGTGAACTGTGGACCCCGGTCCATTCTTTTAATCGAATACAATCCACTGCAATACTTGTTCTAATGTTCTCTTCAAACAATCATCATCCACACTATACATCTAATCCTTTGTTACAGCAAGCCGGTGAGATTGACAACCTCACTGTTTCGTTGGGGCAAAGTACTTTGGTTGTGTTGTGCAGGTTCCACGTTGGCGCCGGAATCTCTGGTGTTGCGCCGCACTACATCCCGCCGCCATCAACCTTCAACGTGCTTCTTGACTCCCTCTTCGGTTAAACCTTGGTTTCTTCAGGAAACTTGCCATGTGCGCATCACACCTTCCTCTTGGGGTTCCCAACGGACGTGTCAACTACACGCATCGGATTTGACTTCATGGGACCTTTTCCCTCTTCAGAAGGTAACACTCATATACTTGTTGCTGTTGATTATGTTACTAAATGGGTGGAAGCCATACCTACAAAAAGTGCTGATGGTGAGACCTCTTTAAGAATGCTTTTAGATATTATTTTTCCTCGATTTGGAGTTCCTAGATATATTATAACTGATGGAGGTTCTCATTTTATTCATGGTGGTTTTAGAAAAACTCTTGCTAAATATGGTATTAATCATAGAATTGCTTCCGCTTATCATCCTCAAACTAGTGGGCAAGTAGAATTATCAAATAGAGAGATTAAAGCTATCTTGCAAAAGACTGTTAATAAAACTAGAAAGAATTGGGCTAGTAAATTGAAGGAAGCACTATGGGCTTATAGAACTGCTTATAAAAATCCCATGGGTATGTCACCGTATAAATGGTTTATGGAAAAGCTTGTCATTTACCTTTAGAACTAGAGCACAAAGCTTATTGGGCTGTAAGAGAATTAAATAAAGATCCTAAACTAGCCGGTAAGAAAAGATTGCTACAATTGAGTTCTCTAGATGAATGGAGAAGTGAAGCTTATGAAAATGCTAAACTCTTTAAAGAGAAAGTTAAGAAATGGCATGATAGAAGGATTATCAAAAGAGAATTTAATATTGGGGATAAAGTCCTATTGTATCGGTCTCGTCTCAGATTCTTTGCAGGGAAATTACTCTCGAAATGGGAAGGACCATATGTTGTTGAGGAGGTGTATCGTTCAGGAGCAATTAAAATTAGCTCTCTCCAAGGCAATGCCACACAAGTGGTGAATGGACAAAGACTCAAGCATTATATCTCAGGTGATTCTTATAATGTAGATGTTGATGTTATTCGAGTGGAAACACCGGAGGCTTTCATCAAAGGTCAAATTGGCAGTCCGCCAGAACTCGACTTTGAATAGGTAACAGTACAGGTAATAAAAAGTTCGCGATTTACTTTCCGAACAATGTTTTTGTTGTTTTTGGAAAATATGAAAAATTACGAGATCGAAACGGAGTGGAGGAGACGCACGAGGGCGTGCCCCCATAGGCCGGCGCGGGCCCCAGCCTGGCCGTGCCGCCCTATGAGGTGGCCACCTCGTTGCCTCTCTCCTACTCTGGTTCGACCTGGTACTTTCCTTTTGTCGTGAAAATTCCTGCTATATAATCCCCCGGACCCCTGGAGGTCCGTATATCGTTTTCTCAACGTGTTTTGTTTCGAGCTGTTTTCTGCCAGGATCTGCTTCGGATCTAGAGCCATCATGTCTTCGTCGGAAACTCCGAAGGACAACTTCTGCGAGGACTTCGTTAACTTGTACATGAACGAGCTGAAGATGCACCCCAAGGAGTTGCTGCTCGTTGGTGGAGAGTTGCAGATCAAGGATGTCCAGGGTCCTAAAGGAGAAGGAAGCTTGGAAGACAGGATGGAGAAGCTAGAACAAGAGGTCTTCAACTACAAGAAGATGGCTGAGCGTGAAGTGGACATCTTCCACAAGATTGTGTCTGAACTTATTGATGCACACAAGAAGGAGACTGCAAAGCTGTGGGACGACATCCTCTCGCTTCATGACACCACCAACAAACTCCAAGCTCAACTCTATGACGTTCAGAATCAGAACTGTGAGTATGAAAACAGGTTTAAACACATAAGCTATGCTGCTAGTTTCAGGATCCCCGAGACCAAGATGTCGTTTGTTGATGGAGAGCCTCTTCCTTGGAAGTCTGATGATGGGAATTCATCACCACCATCACCGAAGGAGTAATTCATCATCGGTATTGGCATCCCCTTGGTTTGTTCCAAGCTTGGGGAGTGCCGCGGTATCACATCATCACTATCTTTTACTTTTACTATCAAGTAGTGTCATATCATGAATAGGGAAGTTATCATATAAGATGGGTTGCAGTGTGGAAGTATCTCTCCTTTAGTTGGTTGTCTATGTATCCCTTGGTGTGAGTTATCGTTATGGAATATTAACGAGAAGTCTTATCATTTACATATTGCACATCTTATTTTAGTTTGCAATCTCTATTATATGATTGATCTTGTTATTAGTATTGGTATCACTTTGGGAGCATTGAGTAAATCTATTTGGTTTTGGCAAACTTAGCATTGGTCAATAGCAATAACACTTTGAGGTTTAAGTAGAAAAGAGAAATACATGTAGTTGTTTCATTGTCTTCCTTTCTTGTTAGCTCATAGCTTATTATTCTGAAGTTAAAATTGTTTGTGCTTACAAGGAAGATGCATGATTGTTTCTATCACATGTATATTTGTTTGTTTCCCTCAACTCTTGTGCTTGCTAATTAACCTTGCTAGCCAAAAACCTGTGAGAGGGAATGCTTCTCGTGCATCCAAACCTTAACCCGAACCTATGCCATTTGTGTCCACCATAACTACCTACTATATGGTATTTCCCGCCATTCCAAGTAAATACTTCGTGTGTGAAAGTATAGAGATGGTAAACCTAGAGGGGGGGTGAATAGGTTTCTACAGATTTTAATCCTTTCTTTGCAATATTAGGCTTTGCAGAATATAAAGGTGAGCCTAATGCAAACTAGGTGAAGCAACCTATATGAAGATACAACTATCTCGAGCACGAAGGCTCTCTCAGGCAGTTTAAATCACAAGTAAGGAGTTCGGTTAGAGATAACCGATAGCACGCGGAGACGAGGATGTATTCCCGTGTTCCCTTGCTTTGCAACAAGGTACGTCACGTTTGGAGGGTGGAGGTCCCACGAAGGATTCCCCACGCCACGAAGGCTCACCCTATTCTCCGGAGCCTATCCCACGAAGGAATAGCTCACTCACTTGTGGTAGACTTTGAGGTAGCCTCCAAACCTTCACAATCTTGCCCGGAGCGAATCCACAACCCGGATGCTTCCGGACTCCTCTTGCCCACCTAGGGTTTCCAAGGAACCCTAGGAAGCAAGCTTCTCGATGAATACAAGGGGGAATGAGATTTGGCTTGGTAGAACAGTAGATCGGGTCCTCCTCTAGTGATTCCCCGGAGGGATTTGAGTTTGGGTGGAGGAGGAGGGAGATCGGAGGCTTTTGGTGTTTCTAATAATGGAGTAGAGAGAGAGAGAGCTCAAGAACAGCTTGTAGTATGTTGCCTAACCCTTCCAAGGTAGGAGAAGGGGTATTTATAGTGTTCTTCAAAATCTGGCCGTTGTGACTTGCCACCTCAGCATTTTCCTCGACAAACCCGGTTGACCGGACCACAGACCGGAGAGCCCGGTCGTGAAGCCGGTCAGACCGGATCAGTGACCGGCCCTCCTTTGCGTCGTCCTGGCGCTCCTCCGGTTGGTGGCCGGTTGGCGCCCGGTTGCCGCCCGGTCGACCGGACGGAGCACCGGACCCGCCGGTCGGTAGCCCGGTTGACCGGGCGCAAACCGGATCTGCTGGCTCCTCGTTTGGAGCCCGGTTGCCGCCCGGTTGACCGGCCAGCACGCCGGACTGGCCGGTTGCTGGCCCGGTTGGACCGGGCTGGTGACCGGATTTCTCCTGTAACCCCTTTTTGATTGTTGTTGAAATGGGGGGTCTCCTTTAGCCTTCTTGTTCCTTTGATACACCATTTACGCCTCATTGCCTAATACCTGAGATTATCCTTATAAACATATTAGGCCAAATACTTTAGCACGGTGTCATCGTTACCAAAATAATGGATAAGGGTAAAATACCCTTACAATCTCCCCCTTTTTGGTATACGATGACAAACCGAGCTAGAGTCACAAATAGATATTATGATAAGCTCTAAACCTTGATTCCATATAAGATATTACGACAGCTCCCCCATAATGTGTGCACTTGGAGAATTTGCGTTTGAATGCAAAGTGCACCATTTGTGAAACATGAGAAGCTCCCCCAATATCTTTAGGAAACAAGCATGGTATGGAGATGTGCATATCAAGATATATAAGCATAGCACACATAATCATCCTAACATAGAGTAGCACACATAATAGTCATCCATACACATCCATACATGAATTATTGGAAATAGAAAATGGTTCTTGAAAAACTCAAAGTAAACAAGCACAAGCCATATAAAATCCAAATAAAGCAACTCCCATGGCTTGTGGCAATCAAAGAACCCCGTGGTCCTAGACTCTACTCTCTTCTCCCCCTTTGGCATCGGAACACCAAAAAGGCGAAGAAAAGAGGAGAGATGCTATCGCACCCATCAGTAGTGACCAAGCCCGATCGAGGAGGAGCTCTCGCCATCACCATCGCGTGCATCCGCATCAACCCATCGCATCATCATCATCATCATCATCAGTAGGAGTGGGAGCACGAGCAGTCCTAGTAGGGAGAGCACCATGAGCGTAGACGGAGAAGTCGAAGTTCTGGAGCATCTCATCGGTAAGAGGAGGCATCTCCCACTGAGGTGCTACCACAGGCTCCATCTCAGGTCCAGGAGGAGGAACAGGGTGGTTCCTTGAGGCCATGAATTCATTCTGGCGCCTCCGTGTCTCCTGGTCATAGAAAGGGTCTGATGTGCAACATCATTGCTGTTCTTGCACATTTGCCACATGCTGAGAAGAATCGAGCGGCCCCATGCTGGGAGCGCCGAGAGTGACTGGAGCTAGCATCATGATCATGGTGTGCCTTGGAACGGCGCTCAGTGGTGGGCATCATGGAGGGAACATCTGGACGAGTGGCCTCCTGAATGGGTCCATGATGACTTTTTCACCAATAACGTTCCGAGGAGCGGGAACAATGTAGTTGATGAGCCGCTGAACATACTGGGCGTAGTTGGGAGTCATGCGGTCCATAATTGCTCTCTTCAGTTCACAGTAGATAAGATCACAGCCATCAATCTTCCTTACCCTGTCAGGATGACAATAGTACATCAAGTTGAGGTGATAGTTCCGGACTTCACTGGAGTCGCCAGACTTGCTGATGAGGTTCTCACGGAACAGCTTGGCAAGTACCAGATAGGAGTAGTACATCCCAGAGATAGTGGGAGGTCCAGGCGTAGGGTTCGCAGGATAGCAGAAGGAGATGTCACCCTTAGTAAGCCTGGACCGTGAATGAATCCTGTACCCTGGATTACTGTCATCACCACAACCCATGGCTGCACGGAACTGAGAGTAGGAGCATGAGTACTTCTCCCTGCCGGTCATCCAGGTGAGGGTGCGGTCCACATCATCATGGAAGAAGACGGTGCAGTGAAACTGACGGACAAGGAGGGGACAAAAGGTAGGATCATCTTGGGTATCATCAGGCTTGAGGCACACAAGGTCATACAATCCCATACCCTTCAAGGTTTGAACCACAAAGCGGTACTTTGTGGCGTCATGCAAGGCAAGCTCGTCAGGATTGATGGCCTTGGGTGATACAATATTACCATGCTTCATAAACTCATGAGAATCATAGTAACCCTCCCAGAGGGCTGCTTGTGTCTTGGTCCAGAAGGACTTATCCCCACCAGTGTAAGTCGGCTTCTCAAAGCGATACGGATTCACTGTCCTCCATTCCTGCCACTCAAGACGGTTTGCATTCCCAACATTGATGGTTGGCACTATCTCATCATCCTCTTGGGCGACATGCTTATCCTTTTTCTTGCCACCAACAGACTTGGTTCTACCCCGAGCTGAGCTGCCAATGTCAGTACCTTGATGAGCTTGAGGGGGTGCGCGACTACTAGAACGGCGGGGAGGATCAGCAGTCCTTCCTCTCTTGGCAACATTGCCACGGCCCTCACCACTCCAACTACCTGTGAATGAGAAAATAGAGCAAGGATAGCAGTGGGGTAAGTGTACATGTCATCAGTAAGAGGGAAGCCAAAAGAGCATAGCATATATCCAAGTGTAGTGATGAAATTGTGCGAAAACTGGGCAGCCGGCGCACAGGCCGGTCCAACCGGGCAGCAGACCGGACAGCCGGTTGGCGCCGGTTGACCGGGCATGCACGCCGGGCCGGCCGGTTGAGCGGCCGGTCGACCGGGCTGGTGACCGGGTCTGTCGAGTTGTGATGTTGTGCCCAGATTTTCTACCACAAAACCATGCAAAAGCTCATAAACTTGAATATAGACTATAGCAATATAGTGGAGAAGTGCATTGTGGTGTGAGACACTCTAAAGGCATGAGGACTTACAAACCCTAACCCTAACCCTAAGTTTTCTCAACTTTCCTCAACATGTGGCAATGGGAGAGGGAAAGCAAGAAGGAGAGGGAATAGAAGGGAGATTTACCCGATGACATTGTCCTTGTTGCCCAAGTGAGCAAGAAGAACACGTGAAGAGGGCTTGAGGGCCAAATCCCCAAGATCTCCCAAACGAGCTTGAGAAGGACCAAATCCTTCGGTGAAGAAGCTTGAGAGACCCCGATCTACGGTTGGGTGAAGTTTGGGGAGAAACTAGCGGTGGGAAGGACCTAGGCTGTGGTGGAGATGGTCAGGGCGCCGGCCATGGAGTGTGGAGGTTGGGGAACAATGGGGAAGATGACCCCAAGGGGTATCCCTTCCCCAATATATAGTAGGCGTGCGCGACCGGTCAGGAGTCCGGTCGACCGGGCTGGTGACCGGCTGACCCCGGTTGCCGCCCGGTCAACCGGACCATCCGGTCAGGGACCCGGTCCAACCGGGCCAGGGACCGGCCAGCCCAGAATTTTCTAATTTTGCCTCGTTTTTGCCCCTATGCTTTGTGTAAATGTGTGTGAGTGCTCAAATGATGACATGTACATATAGATAGATAGATGATGATGAGATGAGCATAGACATGGGGTTGGAAACACAAAGTTCTCTAGGCATACCCATTGGAGAGAAAATCCAAACAAGATGTGAATAGCAACAATGGGCATGATTCGAAGTGTATATCAAGAATCATAAGTCATTTTGGAAATGATGCTCGCAATAAGATCATTGGGCCTTATATAGTCAAATCAAGTTGTAATGAAGGCTCAATGAGGGGCGGGGGATTACTCCCCCTATGTGAAAGCGCAAATGTCATGTGACCGCGAAGAGACATGCTTGGGTCCATATAATGACATTGGGTCTATTTATGTTGCACACATAGGTATGCATCATACCAAGACATGGTAGGATGACTATCCCCATATGTGCTATGCCTCTAAGCTAGATAGCAAGATAAATGCAAGAATATAGTGCAAGAAGTTAATCAATCCAAGTTTTTAGGATCAAGAATACCAAGTTCTCCTCTCAAGTTAACAAAGCGGGCTTCATCCAAAGGCTTAGTGAAAATATCCGCCAATTGGTAGGTTGTTCCCACATGAGTGAGATCAATATCCTTATTGGCAACATGATCACGTAGGAAGTGATGGCGAATGTCAATATGTTTGGTGCGACAATGTTGAACCGGGTTATTGGCGATCTTTATTGCACTTTCATTGTCACAAAGAAGAGGCACCGTACCAAGAGACACACCATAGTCTTTCAAGGTTTGCTTCATCCATAACAATTGAGTGCAACAAGATGCCGCGGATATGTATTCGGCTTCGGCGGTGGATAGGGCGGTGGAGTTTTGTTTCTTGGATGACCAACTCACCAATGACCGGCCAATAAATTGGCAAGCCCCGGAGGTAGACTTCCGATCAACCTTATCACCGGCCCAATCGGAATCCGAATAGCCAATGAGTTCAAAGGTTGACCCCTTTGGATACCATAGCCCGAGAGTAGGAGTGAGAACAAGGTATCTTAGTATCCGTTTGACCGCCACTAAATGGCTCTCCTTGGGAGCGGATTGAAAACGAGCACACATCCCTACACTTAGCATGATATCCGGCCTAGAGGCACAAAGGTAGAGCAAGGATCCTATCATGGAGCGGTATACCTTTATGTCCACATCCTTCTCACCGTCACATGAACCAAGTTGCCCCTTTACGGGCATGGGTGTCTTCATTGGACTCGCATTGGTCATGTTGAATTTCTTGAGCATGTCCCTCACATACTTTTCTTGAGAGATGAAGGTGCCTTTTGCAAGTTGCCTCACTTGGAAGCCTAGAAAGAACTTCAACTCTCCCATCATGGACATCTCAAATTTCCTAGTCATCAATAGCTCAAAAGCTTTGTTATGATTGGGGTTAGTTCCACCAAAGATAATATCATCAACATATATTTGACATATAAAGAGGCCACCCCCTTTAACCCGCTTGGTGAAAAGGGTGGAATCGACCGTACCCATGCAAAACCCATCATGTAGTAAGAAATCCCTAAGGAACTCATACCAAGCACGTGGAGCTTGCTTGAGACCGTAGAGTGCCTTATGGAGTAAATACACGTGGTTGGGTCGGCATGGGTCTTCGAAACCCGGGGGTTGAGCCACATATGCGGTTTCTTTTAGGGGACCATTCAAAAATGCACTTTTCACATCCATTTGGTATAATTTGAAATTGTGGAAAGATGCAAATGCAAGCAAAAGACGAATAGCTTCAAGACGGGCTACCGACGCAAAGGTATCCTCAAAATCCATACCTTCTATTTGGGCAAACCCTTGCGCCACTAACCTTGCTTTGTTTCGTATGACAATGCCATTCTCATCTTGCTTGTTCTTGAATACCCATTTGGTCCCAATGACATTGATGCGATGATCCTTGGGTCTCTCAACTAGAGACCATACTTCATTACGAGTGAAACACTCCAATTCTTCTTGCATGGCAATTACCCAATCCGGATCGACCAAGGCTTCATGTACCTTAAGTGGTTCAAAACTAGACACAAAAGCATGATGTTGACAATAAGTGATAAGTAATGCATGGTGTCTACGAGTTACCACTCCTCTTGAGATGCTACCAAGGACTTGATCCACTTTCATGTCACTTGCCCTTGTAGCGGCCTTGATCTTCCGAACGGTTCCTTCATGATCAATGAATTCATCTCTTGCTAGTACTTGATCATGAGGGACCACTTGAGCTTGATCATGAGTTGAGGATGTTTCTTGATCATCATCATGGTCTTGCTCCGTGGAATGAGGATCTTCTTCTTGTTCTTCGGATTGTGACTCATCTTGAGTAGAGGATGGTTCTTGAGTTGCACTTGATGGTTCGACTTGAGTTGAGCTAGGCTCCACTTGTGGCGTGCTTGAAACATCTACTCCATCATCTTGATCATCATTATGAACCTCCATGGGCCGGATGTGTCCAATGCCCATATGCTTGATGGCACTAGATGGATCATCATCATTACCTGCAACACATGGAACAACTTGCTCCACTTGGGAGCCATTATCCTCCAAGAACACCACGTCACAAGATACTTCAATAGTCCCAGTGGACCGGTTGTAGTATCTATAGGCGTGAGAGTTCTCCGCATATCCAACAAATATACCCTCTATGGTTCTAGTTTCAAATTTACCGAGCTTTCCTTTGTTGTTTTTAACAAGACATTTGCATCCAAAAACACGAATGTACATGACGTTAGGCTTGTTACCGGTAAGGAGCTCGTATGGGGTTTTGTTGTGGAGGGGACGGAGGAAGAGCCGGTTGGAGTAGTGGACGGCCGTAGAGATGGCTTCTCCCCAAAAGTTGTGGGGTGAGTTGAATTCACTCAACATGGTTCTTGCCATCTCAATGATAGTCCGGTTCTTCCTTTCAACAACACCATTTTGTTGAGGGGTGTATGGCGCCGAAAACTCATGCTTGATGCCCTCATCATCAACAAACTCTTGCATAGTGTAGTTCTTGAACTCGGTGCCATTGTCGGTCCTAATTGCCTTGATCTCGGATTCATATGTACGTTGAGCTTTCTTGGCGAAGGTGATGAACTCTCTATGGGTCTCGTCCTTAGACTTAAGGAGAAAGACCCAAGAGTATCTTGAGTAATCATCAACAATGACAAGTCCATACTTGCTCCCACCAAGAGTATCATAATGTGATGGCCCAAAGAGATCCAAATGAAGGAGCTCCAAAGGCCTAGATGTGGTAACAATACTCTTGATGGGATGCTTCTTCTTGAGTTGCTTTCCGGCTACACATGCACTACAAACACGATCTTTCTCAAAAGAAATGCCGGTTAGTCCCACAATATGCTCACCCTTTAGGAGTTGTTTAAGATTCCTCATGTTAACATGACCAAGGCGGCGATGCCACAACCAACCTTCGTCATGCTTGGCCGCCATTAGACATGTGGAGAAGGAGGGGCTCTCTTTCGAGAGGTCAACCACGTAAAGGTTGTTCTCCACATATCCAACAAGGACCAATTTGAGATTGTCACTCCTAAAGACTTGCACATAATATTTAGTGAAATATGAATTGTAACCGGCATCGGCAAGATGATATATAGAAAGTAAGTTATAGCCAAGGTGTTCAACAAGCATAACCGTCTCAAGGCACAAGTCCTTAGAGATTGCTACCTTGCCATACCCAAGTACCTTTCCCTTTGAGTTGTCACCAAAGGTGATGCTTGACTTCTTGTTGATATCTTCAATGAATTGATCAAGCACACCTTTTCCTCCGGTCATATGATTGGTGCATCCACTATCAAACACCCATTTTGGACCACCGGAGGAATACCCCTACAAAATCAAGTAGAGGATTTAGGAACCCATCGATTAATGGGTTCCTTTGCAATGGCAACAATATCTTTTGGTACCCAAATTGAGTACTCTCTATAAGCATAGCCATTAGGAGGGCCAACATAGTTAGCATAGACATCACCATAATAATCAACAAATAATGCATAGTGATCGTTTGGCCCCGTGCGGTCACCACTAGTGGCTTTGCCCTTTGAGGCTTTGCCATTGTTAGTGACCTTCTTGTTCTTATCTTGAGCGGGTTTCTCCTTCTTGTAGTTGTTCTTCTTGTGGGACTTGGGAGCATATCCAAGTCCATACTTTTGATTGTTTGACCTTTGCTTACTCAAGAGGTCATCCAATCCCATCTTGTTCTTGGCGGTGGTGAACTTTGCAAGTTCCTTTGTTAGCCTAACATTTTCCTCAAGAATAGATGCTTGCTCACAAGAAGATTCATTAGGATGATAGTCAAGACCATATTTGGTCACCAAGGACTCAAGATATGCATTGGTCTCAACATGCAAAGAAAGTTCCTCTTGTAAACGAACATGTTCCTCAACAAGTTTAGCATGCTCACTAGTAAAGGAAATGGAGGAACAAGCAAGCTTTTCAACATCAATGGGATCCTTCATTGATCCAAGAGCCTTTTTGTAGGATTCTTGAAGTAGATCATGGTTCTCTCCAAGTTTCTTGAGCTCATCCTTGACAAGCTTGTTAGCTCTTTCAAGGTGGTCAAGATCCCTAGTGAGAGAAGCATGAGCAACTTCAAGCTCCTCCTTTGAGGCATTGAGCTCTTGGGTCAATAATTGAGCCCTATCAATAGTTTCTAGGTCCTTAACTTTATCAAGTTCATAAGTTTCAATTTGTTGCTTAAGGCCTTGAGATATGCACCTTTCGGTTTTTAGCTCTTGTCTTAGGAGATTGAATCTCCGTTCCTTCTCATTCAATTGATATTCTAATTCCTCAATGGACTCATCCTTTTCTTTGAGTGAGTCCATCAAGAAATCAAACTTGACAAGAGCTTCACCACGAAGGGTGCATCTAACATCATAGAGTTCCTTAAGCACAATTAATTCATCTTGATTTTCGTTCTCATCATCTAGAACACTAGATAGGGAAGGTGGAGGTTCCATTACCTTGGTTTCCCTTGCCATAAGACAAGAGCCAATGATTGTAGATGAGGTAGAGTCATCGGAGTCATCATCTTGAGTTATCCTTGCCATGAAAGAGGATCCAACATCATTCTCCATGGAGTAGTCCTTGGAGTAGTCATATGTGAAGAGTGACCCGGGCTTAGAGAAAGCCAAACCGGCCACCCCGGCCTCCTTCTCCTCATCTTCCTCTTCATCATCGGACAAGTACTCGGCCCCAACAAAGGCCCTTCCCTTGTTCTTCTTGTATCGATCATTGATTGGGTTTGGCTTCAACCTTGGCTTGACCCCTTTGATGAACTTTGGCTTGTCTACCCTTTTCTCATAAGGGCACTCATTTGCAAAGTGGCTATCTTCATCACAATTGTAGCAAGTTCTCTTCTTCTTCTTGTCGTTGAAGAGCATTGGAAGCTTTCCCTTGTACTTCTTGGCAAAGAAGGCAAAGTCGGTAACAATGTCACTAGTTGAGGTCATCTCTTCCTCTTCTTCAAATTCATATTCTTCTTCTTCTCCATGATCGGCCCTAGCCTTGAGAGCAAGATTGCGTGGCGCTTCATGGTTGTGTGAGGCTTCATCAACACGGTTCATTGCCATGAGCCTCTTTCCCGCTTTGGCCATGTTTTCATTGGCGGCCACATAGGAGACTAGATCATCGGAGTTGAGGTCGGCACTCTTGGTCATGATTTGCAAGTTGAGTGCAAGGTTGGTGTCTTCTTGTTTGACGGCAATCATAGCAATGACCTTGGACTTTATGAATGCTTCATTCATCTCGAAGCCGTCATTGTACTTCTCAACACCGAGTCCCTTGACCCTTACTCTAAGAGCACCGAGTCTTGCATAAGCATCGGCCACGGACTCTCCTTCTCGAATCATGAATTGATGAGCCTCTTGCTTTGCGGTCTCATAAAGAGCGGATTGGATCAAATCGGTTCCCTCTTGGAGTACTACGATTCGATCCCACAACTCTTTAGCGGACTCTATGTCATTGACTTGATCAAGGAGCTTGCGGTTGATGCCACTCCTAATCTTGTCACGGGCGGAGGCGTTGAGTTGACGGTTGTAGAATTCGGTGGAGGTCAACCGAATGGGATCTTGTGGCTCCCGGTATCCATGAACAATGATCTCCCACAACTCCACGCTGCAGCTGCGAATATGAGATTCCATAGAAGATTTCCAAAAAGGAAAGTGAGTTCCATCAAAATGGGGAACATTCCCACTATGGTTTATATGAGGCATGGGTGAAGTGTTTTTGGGATAGTCATGGTTGACTTCGCGATAACTCCCTAGTGAGGCCGAAGCCGTACTAGGAGGCCCACTAGTCAAGTTCTTAAGCATGGTAGACATTTCTGCCATTTGGCTTTGTAGCTCATCCTCCTTTTTCTTCTTCTCGGCATCATATGCCAAGAATCTAGATTTCATCTCTTTAACCGAAAGGTTAGAGTTTTCATCTAGACCCTCGAATAGTTTTTCCATCTCACTCTTAAGGCGGTGAAGCCCTTAATAAGAGTCCAGGCTCTGATACCAATTGAAAGTATAGAGATGGTAAACCTAGAGGGGGGGTGAATAGGTTTCTACAGATTTTAATCCTTTCTTTGCAATATTAGGCTTTGCGGAATATAAAGGTGAGCCTAATGCAAACTAGGTGAAGCAACCTATATGAAGATACAACTATCTCGAGCACGAAGGCTCTCTCAGGCAGTTTAAATCACAAGTAAGGAGTTCGGTTAGAGATAACCGATAGCACGCGGAGACGAGGATGTATTCCCGTGTTCCCTTCCTTTGCAACAAGGTACGTCACGTTTGGAGGGGTGGAGGTCCCACGAAGGATTCCCCACGCCACGAAGGCTCACCCTATTCTCCGGAGCCTATCCCACGAAGGAATAGCTCACTCACTTGTGGTAGACTTTGAGGTAGCCTCCAAACCTTCACAATCTTGCCCGGAGCGAATCCACAACCCGGACTCTCCTCTTGCCCACCTAGGGTTTCCAAGGAACCCTAGGAAGCAAGCTTCTCGATGAATACAAGGGGGAATGAGATTTGGCTTGGTAGAACAGTAGATCGGGTCCTCCTCTAGTGATTCCCCGGAGGGATTTGAGTTTGGGTGGAGGAGGAGGGAGATCGGAGGCTTTTGGTGTTTCTAATAATGGAGTAAGAGAGAGAGAGCTCAAGAACAGCTTGTAGTATGTTGCCTAACCCTTCCAAGGTAGGAGAAGGGGTATTTATAGTGTTCTTCAAAATCTGGCCGTTGTGACTTGCCACCTCAGCATTTTCCTCGACAAACCCGGTTGACCGGACCACAGACCGGAGAGCCCGGTCGTGAAGCCGGTCAGACCGGATCAGTGACCGGACCTCCTTTGCGTCGTCCTGGCGCTCCTCCGGTTGGTGGCCGGTTGGCGCCCGGTTTGCGCCCGGTCGACCGGACGGAGCACCGGACCCGCCGGTCAGAGCCCGGTTGACGGGCGCAAACCGGATCTGCTGGCTCCTCCTTTGGAGCCCGGTTGCCGCCCGGTTGACCGGCCAGCACGCCGGACTGGCCGGTTGCTGGCCCGGTTGGACCGGGCTGTAGACCGGATTTCTCCTGTAACCCCTTTTTGATTGTTGTTGAAATGGGGGGTCTCCTTTAGCCTTCTTGTTCCTTTGATACACCATTTACGCCTCATTGCCTAATACCTGAGATTATCCTTATAAACATATTAGGCCAAATACTTTAGCACGGTGTCATCGTTACCAAAATAATGGATAAGGGTAAAATACCCTTACAGTGTGCTACCTTTAAACAATTCAAAATTTACTATCTCTCATTTGTGTCAATGTTTTATAGCTCATGAGGAAGTATGTGGTGTTTTATCTTTCAATCTTGTTGGGCAACTTTCACCAATGGACTAGTGGCTTCATCCGCTTATCCAATAATTTTGCAAAAAGAGCTGGCAATGGGATTCCCAGTCCCAAGTTAATTAACCATCATAATGTTACAAAAATAGACACTCCTCCATGGTATGTGATTGTTGGACGGCACCCGAGGATTCGGTTAGCCATGGCTTGAGAAAGCAAAGGTGGGGAGGAGTGTCATCTAAATAAAACTAAAATAAAAAGGCACTCCTTCATGGTATGAGATTGTTGGCACCCGAGGATTCGGTTAGCCATGGTTTGTGAAAGCAAGGTTGGAAGGAGTGCCAACCAAAAATAAAACTTAATGGGAGCCGCTCTTCGAGAGTTTGTCTGGCAAGGGGGTTAGAGTGCCCGCTACCAGTCGTTGACAACAACAAACACCTCTCAAAATGTTACTTTTATTCTCTTTATATGATTTCAAAACTGAAAAAGCTCTAGCACATGATTTAATCCCTGCTTCCCTCTGCGAAGGGCCTGTCTTTTACTTTATGTTGAGTCAGTAAACCTATTTCCTTCCATCTTAAGCAAGCATTTGAGTTGTTGTGATCAAACCATCTATATTGTGATTTACTTCATCATGTCTTTTACTCTTCCTTGTTTAGTACACGTTTTATCCGAATGAATATAGCTTTGAAAGTTATCAATGATTATGAGGAGACTATTATGATTGAGTATGCAAGTTGTGCCATATAAACTTTAACATGAAAGCACTGCTCAATAGATAAGTATAACCTGTTAATTGTTCTCTGACCAAGAACGAAGTTTGCCATCACCAACTATGATTTCTCATGCACCTTTATTTGTGATTACCTTATACTTTTTTCAAGTTGAATTATATGAGGAAGATGTTTACTAGAATGTCTTGTGTGAATGAATATGATGCTTCATGTCCGTATTTTATTTATCGACTCTTCACTCCATAAACATGTGGTCTTGTTTATTCAGTTTCGCTTGGGGACAAGCGAAGTCTAAGCTTGGGGGAGTTGATACGTCCAATTTGCATCACTATTTTATATCATAATTTGCTGTTATTCATTGATATATTTCATATTTGGAGATGATACTTATGTTATTTCATCTATTTTGCATGTTTCATGATTATTGGGGGATAGTCGCGAAGAGTCACAGCCGCCTCTGCGGGGCGGAGAACACCAGAGAGAAAAGAGCTCTCCAGTGAGATCCGAGGAAATTCCCTCCGGAGGGGGAAATCGACGCCATCGTCACCGTCATCGAGTGGACATCATCTCCATCACCATCATCATCATCTCCATCATCATCACCGCCGTCTCCACCGCTGCACATCGTCACCGCTGTAACAATTTGGGTTTGATCTTGATTGTTTGATAGGGAAAACTCTCCCGGTGTTGATTTCTACTTGTTATTGATGCTATTGAGTGAAACCGTTGAACCAAGGTTTATGTTCAGATTGTTATTCACCATCATATCACCTCTGATCATGTTCCATATGATGTCTCGTGAGTAGTTCGTTTAGTTCTTGAGGACATGGGTGAAGTCTAAATGTTAGTAGTGAAGTATGGTTAAGTAATATTCAATATTATGATATTTAAGTTGTGGTGTTATTCTTCTAGTGGTGTCATGTGAACGTCGACTACATGACACTTCACCTTTATGGGCCTAGGGAATGCATCTTGTACTCGTTTGCCAATTGCGGGGTTGCCGGAGTGACAGAAACCTGAACCCCCGTTGGTATATCGATGCAGGAGGGATAGTAGGATCTCAGAGTTTAAGGCTGTGGTTAGATTTATCTTAATTACTTTCTTGTAGTTGCGGATGCTTGCAAGGGGTATAATCACAAGTATGTATTAGTCCTAGGAAGGGCGGTACATTAGCATAGGTTCACCCACACAACACTTATCAAAACAATGAAGATTAATTAGCCGTATGTAGCGAAAGCACTAGACTAAAATCCCATGTGTCCTCAAGAACGTTTGGTCATTATAAGTAAACAAACCGGCTTGTCCTTTGTGCTAAAAGGATTGGGCCACTCGCTGCAATTGTTACTCTCGCACTTTACTTACTCGTACTTTATTCAACTGCTACATCAAAACCCCCTGAATACTTGTCCGTGAGCATTTACAGTGAATCCTTCATCGAAACTGCTTGTCAACACCTTCTGCTCCTCGTTGGGATCGACATTCTTACTTATCGAAAATACTATGATACACCCCCTATACTTGTGGGTCATCAGTGCGCAGACCGAAACCACCCATTCCAGCAATCTTCAGGCATTATTCTGTAACACCCCAAATTTCAAAACAAAGAAAAAATTGAATTTCCTTTTTCCAAAAATGAGAACCAACAAAAACTTTTCTTACATAGAGTGCTATGCTTAGTGCTCCTACCTATTACTTGTGTCTTTGCCATGATGAGTGTTATTATGCTCATGTGATAAACCCTAAAACCCTAAAGTGATCAAGGGAAGATCACAAACCAAATAAAATTAAAAGAGAAAGAAATCAAATAAGAAAAACCTTAAACCCTAACCTTCTCAAAAATCAAATTGATCTATTTTGGGAAACCTAAAATAAAGGAAAAGACATATGTGGGCATATAGCCCTAATATGGAGCTTTTGAACTCTACTTTTCTTACTTTGCTAAAATGGTGGTGAACCCTTGCAAAACTTACTAAACCCTAAACCTCATCCCTCTTGTCATCAATCTTTGAAAAATAAAATAAAAAGAAAAGATCTTATTTAAGCAAAAGGCATATGCAAGCCTATGGATACTTTTTGAAAATGATGAGCTTTGCCTTTTCTACCTTGAGTAGATGATTTGAAATACCTCAACACACTCCACAAAGCACTTACCAACCAACTCAAGTGTGAAACCAAAATAAAATCAAACATATGCATAGAGGCATATGTGCCTATGGCTATTTTTGTAAAACTTTACCCTAGGCCTTTCTACTTTATTTAGAAGATTGGAAAACCTTCATAAACCTTATCTAGTACTTCTCAAACCCAATCCAAAGTGAAACAAAAGATTTTAAAAAGAAAGTAATAATGCCATAGAGGCATATGAGAGCAAAATATCAAATTTGTGAAATTGAGGATCTTGACCCTAAGACTTGTAGTGAATGGTGGGATCACTCCTATATACCATTTCAACACTCAACAACATCAATTGGGTCAAGCCTAGTCAAATTAAAAATCAAATGCCACATATGCATAGAGGCATATGTGACACATAACCATTTTCACCAATTCTTGTCCTATGCACTTCTACTTTGACCAAATGGTGTGAAACCATCTCTAAACCTAATCTAACCCTAAATTGACCCTCAACCTTGCCCAAGTGAAGCAAGGGGAGCACATTACAAAAATAAGAAGAATTGACATGTCACCTCTCATGTGTTATGGCCAATTTTACAAATCTTTGAGCAAGACCATTTGAAATGGGTTCAATGGTTTGAAAATGTTTCTAAACTAATAAGAATCACATTAGAGTCAAGAAAAGTCAAATCAAATGGAGAGAAATCAAATAGTGAGGTAATTCCATTTTCACTCACATACACATAGGGCCAAATTATCAAATCTTGACCTAGCCACCTCCATTGCCTCAAAATGGTTTGAACCTTTCACCTAACTCAATCTAACACCAAATAAACCTCACTCTTGTCAAAATGAAGCAAAGAAAAATAAAAGAATAAAAGTTAGAAATTCACAAAACCCTCACATATGGCTTATGCCATCTTTATAAATTTTGACCCTAGACCATTTTAGTCTTCACCATGAGTTGTATTATGCTACTAAACACTTATTACAACTTTTGGAATCCAAGAAACACAATTCAAATCAAATTCAAACTCAAAATTGGCTCACATACAATAATAGTCAAATCTGCCATTTATATTCTGATCACTACTTTGAGCCCCTGCAATTCAAAATTTTCAAACTAAACCATGCTAACTCTTTGCACCTAATACAAGAAAACATCAAGGCGAACACTTTTTGTAAAGATCACCATGTCAAATTCATCCTAGATCAAATACTATGCTCATCCAAAGTTGGAACATTTGATCATATTCAACAATCTCACACTTAACAAAATTTGCAATTCTTTGAATTTCTAAATTCCACCACCACACCTCATCTTCTCTGGTCATTTACAACACAACTAAACACACACTTTTCAAATTGGGAAACTATTAGAACTCACTCAAAAATTGGACAAGATTGCAAATTCCAATTATGGCACTATTTGACACTATGTCAAATAGTGATCTACACTACCCTAGCTTGCCCTAAATCTCTCCACCTTGTTCCCTTGTCCCCTCCAACATCTGGTCCCCTCCAACACCTTGTCCCCTCCAACATCTTGTCCCCTCCAACATCTTGCCCCCTACTTGACACCTTGGACATGTCCACCCTATGCCAGCATATCCCCTCTCCTCTCCATCCTTGAACCTATAAATAGAGCACTTCCCCCTGCTCTTGGACACACCACCCCACCTAGCAGCATCCTCCTCTCCCTCCTTGAGCCTCTCCTCCTCCCTCCTTGCCTCTCCACGGCCCCAAACATCGCCGGAGTGCACCCGGCGGCCACCCTCAAAACTGCCCAGATTTTTGTCACCATAGCCTCCAACTCCTACCCCATCTTGTAGCCCTTGAAGAGAGCTTTCCAACGCAACCAACCCCGCCTTAATCCGAGCTCCGAGGTGAAAGTTATGGCCCCCGCAAGATCCCTGGTTCGGGAGGAAGACGACGGCCCAGCGCCGTCGGATCGTCATCCGACGATCTGCGTGCGTCGCCCGCGCCCGACGTGCATGCGCCATGCATGCGTGGCCCAGGCCGCAGCTGGGCCGGCCCACTTCTTTCCCGCCCCCTGTTTAGATTCAAATTTCGTTTAATTCTTTTTAGATAAATTGCAAACTGATGCTGTGTTAAAAATTGAATAACTCCAAATCTACTTGGCCAAATTTTACAAATTTTATATATTTGGAAAGCTTAGAGTTTTCTCTACACAATTACATTGGATTAAACCCATATCTGTTGTAGAATTAAAGTAGAAAAATAAACAAGACAGGGACTTTTCTGACTTAGAATAATTCTTAAAAATCAACCAGAAATGCTTTTGAGTTGTTTCCAACTCCTATAAATCACATTTCACTTGCACTAATTGTTTATGCAAAAATATGCCATGCTTAATTTGAATGATCATGGCCTAGTTAAATTAAAGACTATATGGCTAATTCTAGTCAAAGATATTGTCCAAAATTATTTAAAAATAATAAGGGAGTTTTTCTCTCACTTAAATCTTGTCATGAACAATTCAAAATGAGGTAGAGACTCTGGTCATATATGTCTCATATGAATTGTTGATGATATTGAATCACCTTAATGGTAGTTTTTAACTTAGTTACAACTATGTGTTAAATCATATGAGAGGTTTTCCTCTCATTTAAATCTTGTTCTCAAGTAATTCAACATGAGGTAGTGACCATGGTCTATAAAATCTCATATTGAGTTATTTGGTGACATTAAATCACTACCATGTTAGTATTAAATTGTATGAGGTATGGAACCTCATTTAAATCATTTTCTCAAATGATAAGTATGAAGAGGTTGACTTTGGTCAACCTAGGTCATATATTATTCATAAGAGAAATTAAATCTTAAGAAGATAATGAGAGGAAATTATTTCTCTAAGTAATTGAAAGTAACACCTAAGTTAGTATGAGAGGAAATTATTTTTCTTAAAATAAGAAAGGAACACATCCACCCACTTAATAGTAGTGTGTGATGCTAGTTTAAGTTGTGTAAATCGTGTGTGTGCTTAGTATGTAAGTTTGGTATGATGATGGTGTATCCCGTATTGTATTTTAGACGCTAGTACCGGAGACTATCAAGAGGAGGAGGTCTTCTACCAAGAGGAAGAGCAAGAAAACTTTGATCACATCACCAACCAAGGCAAGCTATTACCAATGCAAGCTAGACTATTGCAAGTTATAATGTTGCAAGCTAATATTCTTGCAAAGTGCAAAGCCCCTTGGGGCAAGGCACCATGAATCTTATCTTTTCTTACATAAGCCTATCCCAAGTTTATATCTTACAAGTTTTTACTTGTTTTCTCAAGAAGTTACTTTTATAGTTAACTTGGGTCAAAGTAGAGAAATTTACTAGAGTAGTAAAGTTAGTCAAGCAAAGCAAGATAATACTCTTGCAAAGTGCAAAGCTCACTATGAGCAAGGCATTACCCCATTTACTTTATGCTTATGATCCTATTTCCTAGTTTTACTTACAAGCTTATTTTACTTTTGTTTATCAAAGTACTTCTGATTTATGATTTAATTGATTAGTCTTGGATTAGTACAAGAGTATCAAGGTTAGCCTAGAAGCAAAGCAAAGTACTTAGCACCCCTCATACTTAGATGCTCGTGCTAAATTAAAAGTGACTACCCTAGTTGGGAACTTGTGAATTCAAATGACTTTGAAAACCTTGAAATGATGAGTCATTCTATTGAAAGATTTTGAAGGTGAATATGACTGGTGAAGGACTTGGTGAATTTTACAAAAAAACACTGATGGTTGGGTTCGGATGCGATACCATTCCAATTTTACAAGTACCCCCACAATACCTGTATCTGGGTAAGGCTTAGCTGGAAACTTATGTATTTTAGTATGGGTTCCCTCTGAACAAACGTCATAGGGGTTATGCCGAGGCTGCCTCCGTACTGGTGAAGTAGTATGAAATGACATGAAATGAGGAGAATGTCCGGCCCAAGCCCTGTGCAGTTCCCAGGCTGACGGTGTGTCTTCACTGGGAGGCCAAGCTCATGGGGAGAGGTGCCTATACTAGAATATGTAAATGAAAGGTTAGGATTGGTAGTTCGCGTACTGCGTACGATAAATCAGGGCCAGTTACCCCTGACGAGCTATTGCAATTATTGTGGCACAAGTGTACAACCTCTGTAGAGTTAAACCTATTCGAATAACCGCGTCCGCGGTTATGGACAGTTGGGAAGGCCATACTGTTCCGTCATCAGAACTTTTCTAAAATATTAATGGTGAATGGTGACTTGAATTGAAGGGTGACTTTGAATTTGAATCACAACAGAGTTGTGGGAATGACACTAATGTTCCCACTTGAGTTAGTTAGCACATGAAGAGTTGTTTACTAAAATGTCTGTGAACTAAAATTGGCTTTATGCAAAATAAACTAGAGCTTAGCACCCCTTACTAGAATTGTTAGCACTTACATTAGTATTGGTTTGCGAGTACTTTAAAGTACTCACGGTTGTGTCCCTGGCTATTCAAATGGCCAGACTATGAAGAGGAGCAGAACTATCAAGATGACGACCAGCAGGACGCCTACGACAACTAGGGAATCTTCTGACGTCAGACGTTGGCCTGTGGACTAGAGAGTCCCTTCTACTTACGCTTCCGCTATGAAACTATGAACTTTGTGTCTGTTGATCAATAGATCAACTATTTGTCTAATATTGGATCATGTGATCTCTATTTGTAAGACGACTATGGTATGTAATGGATGATGACTTATGATATTCAACTGTTATGTCTCGCAACAACAATATTCCTGGGATTGCGATGTATGGCATAATAGGCTGGACTTAAAAATCCGGGTGTTGACAAGTTGGTATCAGAGCCATTGTTTGACCTTAGGAGACCCTAGTTAGAATGGACGTCTGCAAAACTTAGTTTCAAAACAAATGAAGTGGATATTTATGAAAATTTATTCTCACTCTTATCCTTGAGATCTTTTTCAAAATGAGAAGTTCATGCTCTACCTTTTTACTTTGAGAACTACATAAAACTTTACACACTTGACCACTTCTTTAACGTACTTATCCTAATTGCTCATAGATGGAGTACCAATGGGAGTTCTATCAGCTTGGTCCCGGAGGCGACCTAAGGTTCGAAAAGGATTTGAAGCAACTAGTGGAATATCTAGGACACCCGTATCCCGAGTTCTTCGGAATACCCCTCAACAACCACTCCGGAGAAACACCTCGGTGGGAAGTTTCTACTGATCTACGAAGAAAGCTTGGAGCCCCGGTATGGGAAACCATCTGGTTTTCTGTAACAGGAAGCACTTGGAAGGAAGGACTAATCAGAGCTATGCAAGAAGCAATTTCCCGTCTGTGTGGACAAAATGAGAACAAGATCAAGAACACTCGCTTCATCTACTACCCAAGACATGACTCCATGGGAAGATCGATGACCATGCCCCCACACACGGAGATGAACCCCTATGTAGCACACCAGGACTTCAGGCTGTACAAAACCCGCAGGGATTTGGACAACGCCCTCGCCTCTCGCCAAGCACATCACCCGTGAAGACGAAGAATCCACCCGGAAGAGTAGTATCACCCCAGCACTTAAGTAGGTGTGAGTTGTATCGGGATCCCCTTGTATCGTAGAGCGAATGAATGGTTCTTCAAACCAACGGTGTGTTAGATTTGTAATGTGTGATGTTTGGTATGAATGAAAAAGTGTTGTTGGTTATACCCCCTCAACACTACTCAATTTTCAAGTTGTGAACTTGTGAACTTTAATTCAAACAAACCGTAGAAATTTCCCTCTTATCTTATCATCTACTCCGATACTCAGATGGCCCCTCCCAATCGCACCAACAACGACGATGATGCAGCTGCTGCAAACCAGCTGCAGACCGGGAAGCAGAAGAGCTGAGCAAGCAAACATCACCGCCAGAACATCGCCACCAAGGCCATGGAAACCACGACCACCCTGGGTCAAAACTGAAGAACTTTCAGAACACCAACCCACCTATCTTCAACAAGACCGAAGAGCCCTCGATGCCGATGACTGGCTCCAGACAATGGAGAACAACTTGGAAGTAGCTGGAGTGGAAGCCAATGAGAAGGTCTTGTTTGCAACCCACTATCTCGCGGACCAGCCCGCGCTTGGTGGACAAGCACCCGTGCCATGAACGGAGGTCAGTTCATGACTTGGGAGGATTTCAAGCTCAAGTTTAGCAAGTACCATGTGCCCCAAGGACTGATCAAGATGATGAGAGACGAGTTCCGCGAACTCAAGCAAGGCAGGATGTCCGTGGTAGAATACGGCGACAGATTTCTTACTCTGTCAAGGTACGCCCCGGACGAGACCGATACCAATGAGAAGAGGAAAGAAAGATTTCTGAATGGACTCCATGACGAGATGGGACCGTCTGGTCAACATTCCCTTTGCTGACCTAGAAGCTCTGGTGGACTCCGCCATCCAGATGGAAGGGAAGCTTCACCAAGCCAATGAGAACCGCAAGCGCCGGATGATGAATCAGCATGGGTCCAGCAATACCCAGAAGTACCGCAACAACTCATCTGGAGGATATACTCCAAAGTACAACAAGCCCCCTGCTCAGAACTACCGCCCAAACTACACCAACAACCACGGAGGACCCCCGAAGCCCGGAGGCAACAACAACAACAATCACACCAACAACAACAACAACAACAACAACAACAATAATGGCCCTAAGACTGGAAACAACGCCATCCCCGTCGCCAACAAGGACAAGGCCACCATCACTTGTTATGAGTGTGGAGTGGTTGGGCATTACTCCAATGAGTGCCCCAAGAGACTCGCCAAGATCGCCGGCAACACCGCTGCACCGGCTCAGAACCAACGCCGCTTTGCCGCAAGAAAGAACACGAACAACAACGGCCGCTACTACAACATGACGGCCACCGAAGCTCAAGAAGCACCTCAGAACATGCCAAGTATGTCCCCTGCTAAATCATATCGCCCAATCTCTCTTAGGAACCTAACTTTTCTTAAAATCTCGGGACGAGATTTGTTTAAGGGGGAAGGGTTTGTAACACCCCAAATTTCAAAACAAAGAAAAAATTGAATTTCCTTTTTCCAAAAATGAGAACCAACAAAAACTTTTCTTACATAGAGTGCTATGCTTAGTGCTCCTACCTATTACTTGTGTCTTTGCCATGATGAGTGTTATTATGCTCATGTGATAAACCCTAAAACCCTAAAGTGATCAAGGGAAGATCACAAACCAAATAAAATTAAAAGAGAAAGAAATCAAATAAGAAAAACCTTAAACCCTAACCTTCTCAAAAATCAAATTGATCTATTTTGGGAAACCTAAAATAAAGGAAAAGACATATGTGGGCATATAGCCCTAATATGGAGCTTTTGAACTCTACTTTTCTTACTTTGCTAAAATGATGGTGAGCCCTTGCAAAACTTACTAAACCCTAAACCTCATCCCTCTTGTCATCAATCTTTGAAAAATAAAAAAAAATAAAAGATCTTATTTAAGCAAAAGGCATATGCAAGCCTATGGATACTTTTTGAAAATGATGAGCTTTGCCTTTTCTACCTTGAGTAGATGATTTGAAATACCTCAACACACTCCACAAAGCACTTACCAACCAACTCAAGTGTGAAACAAAATAAAATCAAACATATGCATAGAGGCATATGTGCCTATGGCTATTTTTGTAAAACTTTACCCTAGGCCTTTCTACTTTATTTAGAAGATTGGAAAACCTTCATAAACCTTATCTAGTACTTCTCAAACCCAATCCAAAGTGAAACAAAAGATTTTAAAAAGAAAGTAATAATGCCATAGAGGCATATGAGAGCAAAATATCAAATTTATGAAATTGAAGATCTTGACCCTAAGACTTGTAGTGAATGGTGGGATCACTCCTATATACCATTTAAACACTCAACAACATCAATTGGGTCAAGCCTAGTCAAATTAAAAATCAAATGCCACATATGCATAGAGGCATATGTGACACATAGCCATTTTCACCAATTCTTGTCCTATGCACTTCTACTTTGACCAAATGGTGTGAAACCATCTCTAAACCTAATCTAACCCTAAATTGACCCTCAACCTTGCCCAAGTGAAGCAAGGGGAGCACATTACAAAAATAAGAAGAATTGACATGTCACCTCTCATGTGTTATGGCCAATTTTACAAATCTTTGAGCAAGACCATTTGAAATGGGTTCAATGGTTTGAAAATGTTTCTAAACTAATAAGAATCACATTAGAGTCAAGAAAAGTCAAATCAAATGGAGAGAAATCAAATAGTGAGATAATTCCATTTTCACTCACATACACATAGGGCCAAATTATCAAATCTTGACCTAGCCACCTCCATTGCCTAAAAATGGTTTGAACCTTTCACCTAACTCAATCTAACACCAAATAAACCTCACTCTTGTCAAAATGAAGCAAAGAAAAATAAAAGAATAAAAGTTAGAAATTCACAAAACCCTCACATATGGCTTATGCCATCTTTATAAATTTTGACCCTAGACCATTTTAGTCTTCACCATGAGTTGTATTATGCTACTAAACACTTATTACAACTTTTGGAATCCAAGAAACACAATTCAAATCAAATTCAAACTCAAAATTGGCTCACATACAATAATAGTCAAATCTGCCATTTATATTCTGATCACTACTTTGAGCCCCTGCAATTCAAAATTTTCAAACTAAACCATGCTAACTCTTTGCACCTCATCCAAGAAAACATCAAGGTGAACACTTCTTTCCCGCCCCCTGTTTAGATTCAAATTTCGTTTAATTCTTTTTAGATAAATTGCAAACTGATGCTGTGTTAAAAATTGAATAACTCCAAATCTACTTGGCCAAATTTTACAAATTTTATATATTTGGAAAGCTTAGAGTTTTCTCTACACAATTACATTGGATTAAAACCCATATCTGTTGTATAATTAAAGTAGAAAAATAAACAAGACAGGGACTTTTCTGACTTAGAATAATTCTTAAAAATCAACCAGAAATGCTTTTGAGTTGTTTCCAACTCCTATAAATCACATTTCACTTGCACTAATTGTTTATGCAAAAATATGCCATGCTTAATTTGAATGATCATGGCCTAGTTAAATTAAAGACTATATGGCTAATTCTAGTCAAAGATATTGTCCAAAATTATTTAAAAATAATAAGGGAGTTTTTCTCTCACTTAAATCTTGTCATGAACAATTCAAAATGAGGTAGAGACTCTGGTCATATATGTCTCATATGAATTGTTGATGATATTGAATCACCTTAATGGTAGTTTTTAACTTAGTTACAACTATGTGTTAAATCATATGAGAGGTTTTCCTCTCATTTAAATCTTGTTCTCAAGTAATTCAACATGAGGTAGTGACCATGGTCTATAAAATCTCATATTGAGTTATTTGGTGACATTAAATCACTACCATGTTAGTATTAAATTGTATGAGGTATGGAACCTCATTTAAATCATTTTCTCAGATGATAAGTATGAAGAGGTTGACTTTGGTCAACCTAGGTCATATATTATTCATAAGAGAAATTAAATCTTAAGAAGATAATGAGAGGAAATTATTTCTCTAAGTAATTGAAAGTAACACCTAAGTTAGTATGAGAGGAAATTATTTTTCTTAAAATAAGAAAGGAACACATCCACCCACTTAATAGTAGTGTGTGATGCTAGTTTAAGTTGTGTAAATCGTGTGTGTGCTTAGTATGTAAGTTTGGTATGATGATGGTGTATCCCGTATTGTATTTTAGATGCTAGTACCGGAGACTATCAAGAGGAGGAGGTCTTCTACCAAGAGGAAGAGCAAGAAAACTTTGATCACATCACCAACCAAGGCAAGCTATTACCAATGCAAGCTAGACTATTGCAAGTTATAATAAAGCAAGCTAATATTCTTGCAAAGTGCAAAGCCCCTTGGGGCAAGGCACCATGAATCTTATCTTTTCTTACATAAGCCTATCCCAAGTTTATATCTTACAAGTTTTTACTTGTTTTCTCAAGAAGTTACTTTTATAGTTAACTTGGGTCAAAGTAGAGAAATTTACTAGAGTAGTAAAGTTAGTCAAGCAAAGCAAGATAATACTCTTGCAAAGTGCAAAGCTCACTATGAGCAAGGCATTACCCCATTTACTTTATGCTTATGATCCTATTTCCCAGTTTTACTTACAAGCTTATTTTACTTTTGTTTATCAAAGTACTTCTGATTTATGATTTAATTGATTAGTCTTGGATTAGTACAAGAGTATCAAGGTTAGCCTAGAAGCAAAGCAAAGTACTTAGCACCCCTCATACTTAGATGCTCGTGCTAAATTAAAAGTGACTACCCTAGTTGGGAACTTGTGAATTCAAATGACTTTGAAAACCTTGGAATGATGAGTCATTCTATTGAAAGATTTTGAAGGTGAATATGACTGGTGAAGGACTTGGTGAATTTTACAAAAAAACACTGATGGTTGGGTTCGGATGCGATACCATTCCAATTTTACAAGTACCCCACAATACCTGTATCTGGGTAAGGCTTAGCTGGAAACTTATGTATTTTAGTATGGGTTCCCTCTGAACAAACGTCATAGGGGTTATGCCGAGGCTGCCTCCGTACTGGTGAAGTAGTATGAAATGACGTGAAATGAGGAGAATGTCCGGCCCAAGCCCTGTGCAGCTGACGGTGTGTCTTCACTGGGAAGCCAAGCTCATGGGGAGAGGTGCCTATACTAGAATATGTAAATGAAAGGTTAGGATTGATAGTTCGCGTACTGCGTACGGTAAATCAGGGCCAGTTACCCCTGACGAGATATTGCAATTGTTGTGGCACCAGTGTACAACCTCTGTAGAGTTAAACCTATTCGAATAGCCGCGTCCGCGGTTATGGACAGTTAGGAAGGCCATACTGTTCCGTCATCAGAACTTTTCTAAAATATTAATGGTGAATGGTGACTTGAATTGAAGGGTGACTTTGATATTGAATCACAACAGAGTTGTGGGAATGACACTAATGTTCCCACTTGAGTTAGTTAGCACATGAAGAGTTGTTTACTAAAATGTTTTTGAACTAAAATTGGCTTTATGCAAAATAACCTAGAGCTTAGCACCCCTTACTAGAATTGTTAGCACTTACATTAGTATTGGTTTGCGAGTACTTTAAAGTACTCACGGCTGTGTCCCTGGCTATTCAAAGACTATGAAGAGGAGCAGAACTATCAAGATGACGACCAGCAGGACGCCTACGACAACTAGGGAATCTTCTGACGTCAGACGTTGGCCTATGGACTAGAGAGTCCCTTCCTTACGCTTCCGCTATGAAACTATGAACTTTGTGTCTGTTGATCAATAGATCAACTATTTGTGTAATATTGGATCATGTGATCTCTATTTGTAAGACGACTATGGTATGTAATGGATGATGACTTATGATATTCAACAGTTATGTCTCGCAACAACAATATTCCTGGGATTGCGATGTATGGCATAACAGGCATCTGGACTTAAAAATCCAGGCATTATTCGCACAATGAATTTCGCCGGCAGAGCCTTCCGAAACACGACAATCCACCCAGACTGGTTGGAAAAAGCATCCGACAGATCTTCAAACTTGGTCCGAGAAGAATCCTAGAACCGCCACCTTTATTCTTCGACGCGAACGAACAGGCCCCCATGGCGCCATCCGCCGCCCGATGACGACGAAGGAGGTATGCCTCGCTAAGACGTCGCCGCCAAGCCCATGGTGACTGCAGAGAAGAAGACTGCAGGTTGCGATCCCCATCCAGGAACCCGGTGGCGCTGCATGGTCCGGAGCAGAATGGCCAGGCCCTGTAGGCCCAAATCGGCCCAGATCAGGCCCGCACCGCCGCCAGATCGCCGCGCCACCACCGCCCAACCGCCGGCGTCCCACATCCAATCGCCTTGCTGCCTCCTTCAACGCGCCAAGCTCCCCCACCGCCGCACCTCCCCACTCAGATGCGCCACCGGAGTTGCCGCCTCCTCTGCCCACCACCGTTTGGCGGGTCGGGCGCCGCCACCGCCACCAGCGCTGGCGACGGCAGCGGCCTGGCCGGGGCAGGCGTGGAGAGCAACGGGGTCGGGGTAGATGGATCTCCTCTGGAGCCGCCCGAGGGGGAGCGACCCGGGGGGAGAGGGAGAGGAAGAGGGTCTGCGCCTGTATCCCGGCCTTGGCTAGCAGTGAGGGGATTCGCTGAAACTAATCTCGTTAGGATGTCAAGAGTTTATATCGGATTAAATCACATAGTGTCTCGCATCGACGACTGCGGTGTCCCCCTTCGCATCACTCCTCATTAGTGACTAGCATCTGTTTTTTCACCCTCACTTTGGCATTCACGCACCAGAACCGTGAAAATATTTGTTGTAACAAAAATCACGTTGATAGTGCCCCAACCCTAACCCTCCCGCACCCTGCCCTCCGCCGCCGCCGCCGCCAGTAGCGCCGCCGGGGGCAAAGTCCCTCGGGGCGTGGCGGCGGCGGGGGCCCTTCCTCGTCGCCGCGTGGAGATCGGCGGCCGGATCCCCACCTCCTCGATTTGGCGGAGAAGACGCGCGTGGGACGACGGCGTGGCGGCCCTCCTCCCGTCGGCTGTCCCCTGGCGGACCGGTCAGCGCGGGTGGGATGGGCGGCGCTGCGGTCTCCCTCTTCTCGTCGGCTTCCCGCAGCACTCCGGCAGGGGTTGGTGGTGGGCGGCGGCCAGACCCTCGGTCTGCGCCATGCCATCCACCCCCGCCTCTCGTTGGTGTGTGGAGGCGATCTCGGGCATCTTCCGCAACACGAGGGCGCCCGGGGCAGCAGCCTTGGGTTTGACGGAGGAGGTGGCCTCTTCTTCGCCGGAGAGGGTCGGCCTGCGGTTGGTGGTGGTGGATTTTTGATCTATCATCGCCATCCGGCGGTGAGACGGATGTGCATGGAAGCCGGCGATGGTGTCGCCGGTGGAGGGTTGGGTGGCCAGCCCGAGATGGTCGCCGACGTGGGGGTCCGGCCTGAATAAAGGCGGCGGTCCTAGGGCCTCTCTTGCGTGAAGAGGAGGACCTACCGGAGGCCTGGACTCGTGATCTGGCCGGAGGTTGAGTTGGAAGGCTCCGCCGGCGAATGTAACGGTGCTTTGCTGAGTTCGCAGGTATTCGGGTGCGGAGCTTTATTCCGACATTTTTTGTTGAGCGGCGCGAAGCTCTTTTGTGTGTTTGACATGGATGGATGAAAGGGAAGAGAATTTCATGAAGGCCGAGGGGAGGACTAGCTAAGGGAGGTTCAAAGCTGGTGAGAGCAGCGGTATGAAAGCAATACAATGAAGCGCAGAGTCCCTCCTTTAAACCCTCTGGCCTTAACTGGTTGTGCCTGGTGGTGACCTTAGTGGAGGCATTGTTTTGAGAGTGGGGACTATCTTCAGGGTGAAACCTAAGATCTTTGATCGGGCGACGACGGTGTTGGAGCACTGTTCCCTTCTTGGAGGCGTCGTTTTTTGGAGATTCTGCAATTCAGGTGTTGTCATGGTGGTGGTTGTATTGCTGTTGTAGGGTCTTTAGCGGGACTTTTGTTTCTTAGTTTTTTTCCTTTTTTTGGCTGTGTGCATCCGTAGTGCCATTAGGGTGGTGCGTTGTTGCAGAGGCTGGGTGTAATTGGTATCTCTCGATATTAATATATTCCCTTTATCGAAAAAAAAGTGCGTAGAGCAAAGATGCACGTTGATAGTGCAGTTGTACTATTCATCGTGCATTTCGTACCATGGTTAATTTTCTCCATCACTTATCGTCGAAGTGTGACATCAGATAATAGGGTGCAAGTTGCAGTAGTTGCAAATGAGAATTTTCCAAACTTGAAGCTTTCAATAGTATACGCTAATTTCTTGGACGTCCCATGATAACGGAATTTTGTGCTTATTTCCCTAGTCTCTCCTAACCCCACACGCTGAATGTGCACCAATCAGCAACCAAATATTTTATTTATTCCTAACCGGGATTCGCAAATTTGATGAAATTAACTAAATTTCATAAAAAAAGATTTAAAGTTTTGGTCAAATTCAAAGTCTGGAGATTAAATTAATTTACCAAAAGATTATATTAGGTGCAGCATAGAACTCTGGACGTTGAATTCCTACAACCGTGCAATCTACCACCAGACTAATGTGAACAAGATCTGTAGATGACATATAATTAACTTTTGTTATTTAAAATCATGATTTACGAGTTTTTTTCAAATTTGGTCAAACCATCGTGTTGCTAGCAGTAGCACGTGCTCGTCTTTCTTCACTAGCAACATATCAAGACGTCAGAGACAACGCGGATTCAGCTCACACCATACATGTTCTGTGTGTCGGACTGTAGGTCTTAATTTCAGAGCGCTTGTATCTATAGAAAGAGAAACAAAGGAGTATTGTTTTCAGAGTGATTTTGCATTTGGTTTTTTTATCTGCTGAGCTTCACGTACGTGCATGCCGATAGCAAACATGTGAATTCCCACTTCTTCTCCGGTGCTCCTCCCTTGGATTTTTTTTGGATGCGTTCAAACACAATAACGGTGAAGATTTTTTCATACTTGTTCGTAAACGGGGCACAATCGTAATTTCAGTGTAGGTCCATCATCCGTACAACCCTATATACATGTCCGTATAGTCCGCGTTGTGTTGTACCTCGTTTTTATACGTACTATGGTCACGTGCGTGTGCCGAAATAGAAAGATCCTATAAAGATCTTCTCACATGATCTTTTTTTTTCTTACCCGACATACACATATCGTATTAATACAACGGGGTATACATGAGCTGGATATGAGTTTTGGTAGACTCAACACAGGAAAAAAAAAACTCTGACCCTTCAACTTTATTTTAGGGGGGAGCACCGGAGCAATCCTCGTGAGTTCCCTTTGACACAGTTTGCGTGTGCGCGCGCGGCCCACGTGTGTATATACAGTTTAGAGAGATAATGTACCGTGTATAGCTGACTTGAGATATCGGTTATTTAAGCGACCGACCTTTGCATCGACTTCACAGTTCATAGACGATTAGATCGACTCATGCACACAAACAAAACACGACTTTGCTGGCTAGGCATGGTATGCGTCGGGAATACTAATCTGGGACTGTTATTCAGCTCTTGCAGTAGATTAGAAGCTTGTTGCTTCCGGCCGTCGTGTAATCTACTGCTTGATAACTTGTCGTTTACGTGCCAAACCCCAGCAACAGCCTGGTGGTCTTTGTCGGGAACTAGACTGGCGTAGCATAGAGAAAGATCCTACTTGTTCTCCAGTTCACCGATCGCGGACGGTGCAGGACTATCACCTAGCCTTAGTTTCGTGTCAATACCTATATGTCATATATAGGCTAGCTAGATACCTTCTGCAGTTGCTTATTTTATGTCTAGTAATTATATTTCCTTTGTGCGAGGAAATTAGTTTTTTCTACGTCAGACCAAGTTATTAGGGATCTTAGGAACCAAACCCCACTTGACCGAACGTCAAGCCCAAAAATACAAAGCCTAGTCTTGCAGCATCATATTTCTCAAAGCCTTATCCCATGTGAGGCTTCACATGGCCACCTTTTCTTTAATTTTGTTAACATATTTGAAGTAGAATGTTAATTCTGGAAGATGCGGACGGTCCTTTCTTTCCAAACTTTCCATGAGACCAACATTGCAAGGGTTGTCATGTCCTTCTTTGATTGTCTACGGTTGTGAACTTCATCAATCCACCACTCTATGATGGAGCGCATTGTTTGCCAACCATTATTGTCAACATCATTTAACCAAAGCCACATCTTGATTTTGGACCATATCCATGTGGTGACCCGGCATTTGAAGAGAAGGTGGGAGGTGTTTCTTGCACTTCATTACATAGCTTGCACTCGTACCACAATTTGGCCATCCTATTTTTGTAGCCTATCCGCCGTCCACACCCTATTTTGGATAATAAACAAAGCGAAGAATTTGTATTTGGGCGGTGCCCAAGGCTTCCAAACCACCCAAGGGGAAGGAGATTTCAGTAGTGCATTCGATGGTGGATCGACCCTGCACTGACGTCTCCTTGTGCGCCGCAGACATGGAAAAGAATAGCACACAAATAGCGTCATGTAGCATATCTAGAGAGCACACACTAATTTAATCAGCGTACAATGCCTCCTTAATAGCATGCTATAGCGTGCTAAAGCATGCTAATAGCGTATTTTAAGACCAACGCTATTTTGATGTCGCACACTACTTTTTTTCTTGGCCACAGGACATGGCCGTCGATTGGGCTTGGAGAGGCAGATCCCGCAGGTTGCCGGCGGGTGGCGTGGGGGCTGCCGGCTCGGCTTGAATAAAGGTGGCGATCCTTAGATTCCTCTCTCACCGGGATGATGAACTGTCTGTCGCCTGTCTTCATTGATCATGGATGGAATGTCGAGGTGTGGAAGACTATGCCGACGAATTCCAAATGGACGGCATGCCTGGAATTTGCTTAAGCTGATGGGCTTCGGTCGGGCGCAACCATGTTTTTTTCTGGCTGTTTGGTTTCAAAGGGGGCATTTGGAAGCTCTACGGTTTGTTACAGTCGTGCGACATGTCTGAATTCCATGATAAAGTCAGAAGCAAAGAATGACATGGAAGCTGAGAACTGATGACTAGCAATGGAGGTTTGTGTCATGGTGATGACGAGATTCTGGCTTGGTGATTTGTGGCTTGGAGCAGCAGCATTGGCAAGTGGGGGCAACATCATTAGAGGAATTCAGTGCCTAAACTTGCATGGTGAAAACCCAAGGTCTAGCCTTAGCAGGTTCTGCCTGGCAATGGTATTGTTGAAGGCATTGCTTTGTGAGTGCGAACTTTCTCCAGGGTGAAAACCTATGATCATTGATCAGGGCGATGATGATGTTTGTGCATTGATTCCTTCTTGGAGGCGTCTCTTTTGAGGTTCGAGTACGCATAATGGGGTTGATGGTATGCAAGAGCAATGTGCTTTTTTAGAGGCTATTCAGTTTGGATCAATGGATGTAAAACTTGCCTCCCCAGGTAACCTTTATGTTGCAAAAAATTCGAACCTAAAAGACCTTGTTTTCACTCCTATATCTCATGTTCAAATGTCTGCACTAGATGACAAATTTCTCGCGGAATCTCATGCAGATGTCCTACACAGAGGGGCAGCCTCGGGATCGGCGGGCATTGGAAAGGGCAGTGCGGGTCGGCAGCCAGCCATTGGGCAGGAGCTGCTTGATGATGTGCTGGCACAGCATGCAGCCAATGGGCAGCTGTTGCATGCTGGCCAACAGCCCCTGCCAGCATCTGTTGTCCCCTTGCTCCGTGTCGCGGCGCCGCATGCAGCTGGGCACGCTGTAGCAGCCAGGCAGCTGCAGGAGGACGTGGGTGGGCGTGCAGACGACGCAGGATCTTCTGTGCGGCGGAAGGAGTGTTCGTCGGTGCTTGTGACGGTAAAGCACACGTCCGTTGGGAACCCCAAGAGGAAGGTATGATGCGTAGAGAAGCGAGTTTTCCCTCAGAAAGAAACCAAGGTTATCGAACCAGTAGGAGATGAAGGTCACGTGAAGGTTGTTGGTGAAGGAGTGTAGTGCGGCGCAACACCAGGGATTCCGGCGCCAACGTGGAACCTGCACAACACAATCAAACTGCTTTGCCCCAAATTAACAATGAGGTTGTCAATCTCACCGGCTTGCTGAAAACAAAGGATTAAACGTATGGTGTGGAAGATGATATTTGCTTGCAGAAAACAAAAGAGAACAATGATTGCAGAAGGTTGTATTTCAGATGTAAAAGAATGGACCGGGGTCCACAGTTCACTAGTGGTGTCTCTCCAATAAGATAAATAGCATGTTGGGTGAACAAACTACAGTTGGGCAATTGACAAATAGAGAGGGCATAAAAATGCACATACATATCATGATGACTACTATGAGATTTACTTAGGGCATTACGACAAAGAACATAGACCGCCATCCAGCATGCATCTATGCCTAAAAAGTCCACCTTCGGGTTAGCATCCGCACCCCTTCCAGTATTAAGTTGCAAACAACAAACAATTGCGTTAAGTACTGTGCGTAATGTAAACAATACAAATATCCTTAGACAAAACATTGATGTTTTATCCCTAGTGGCAATAGCACATCCACAACCTTAGGGGTTGCTGTCATTCCCCCAGATTCAATGGAGACATGAACCCACTATCTAGCATAAATACCCCCTCTTGGAGTTACAAGTATCAACTTGGCAGAGCCTCTACTAGCAACGGAGAGCATGCAAGATCATAAACAACATATATATGATAGATCAATAATCAACTTGACATAGTATTCCATATTCATCGGATCCCAACGAACACAACATGTAGCATTACAAATAGATGATCTTGATCATGATAGGCAGCTCACAAGATCTAAACATGATGGCACAAGAGGAGAAGACAACCATCTAGCTACTGCTATGGACCCATAGTCCAAGGATGAACTACTCACGCATCAGTCCGAAGGCGGGCATGGTGATGTAGAGCCCTCCGGTGATGATTCTCCTCTCCGGCAGGGTGCCAGAGGCGATCTCCTGAACCCCCCGAGATAGGGTTGACGGCGGCGGCGTCTCTGGAACTGTTCTCGTATTCTGGCTCTCGGTACTAGGGTCTTCGCGTCGGGAGGATTATATAGGTGAAGGGGCAGAGTCGGGGGACTCCCGAGGGGCCCACCCCATATGGCGGCGCAGCCAGAGGTGGGGCCGCGCCCCCCTATGGTGTGGCCGCCCCGTGGCTCCTCTTCGTCTCTCCTTCGGACTTCTGGAACACTTCGTGGAAAATAGGGCCGTGGGCTTTTGTCTTGTCCAATTCCGAGAATATCCGTAAACTAACTTTTCTGAAATCAAAAACAGCAGAAAACAGGAACTGCGGCATCTTGTTAATAGGTTAGTCCCGGAAAATGCATAAAAACATTATAAAGTGTGAGTAAAACATGTAGGTATTGTCATAAAACTAGCATGGAACATAAGAAATTATAGATACGTTGGAGACGTATCAAGCATCCCCAAGCTTAGTTCCTACTCGCCCTCGAGTAGGTAAACGATAAAAAGAATAATTTCGAAGTGACATGCTACCAACATAATCTTGATCAACACTATTGTAAAGCATATGAGATGAATGAAGTGACCCAAAGCAATGGTCTATAGTTTGGTAACAAAAAGATAATGACTAAACAACTGAATCATATAGCAAAAACTTTTCATGAATAGTACTTTCAAGACAAGCATAAAAAGTCTTGCATAAGAGTTAACTCATAAAGCAATAGATTCTTAATAAGAGGTTTTGAAGCAACACAAAAGAAGATTTAAGTTTCAGCAATTGCTTTCAACTTTCAACATGTATATCTCATGGATAATTGTCAACACAAAGTAATATAATAAGTGCAATAAGCAAGCATGCAAGAATCAATGCACACAGTTGACACAAGTGTTTGCTTCTAAGATAGAAAGAAGTAGGTAAACTGACTCAACATAAAGTAAAAGAAAGGCCCTTCGCAGAGGAGGGATTACTCATGTGCTAGAGCTTTTTATTTTGAAAACATGGAAACAATTGTGTCAACGGTAGTAATAATTCATATGGGTTATGTATAAAACTTCTTATAAGTTGCAAACCTCATGCATCGAATACTAATAGTGCCCGCACCTTGTCCTAATTAGCTCGGATTTCCATGGATTATCATCACATTACATATGTTTCAACCAAGTGTCACAAAGGGGTACCTCTATGCCCCCTGTACAAAGGTCCAAGGAGATAACTCGTATTTGATTTCTTGATTTTGATAGATCTCAACTTGAGGACATCCATACCGGGACAACATAGAAAACATATAATGGACTCCTCTTTTATGCTTTAAGCATTCAACAACAGATAATATTCTCATAAGAGATTTGAGGATTAATGTCCAAGCTGAAACTTCCACCATTATACATGGCTTTGGTTGGCGGCCCAATGTTCTTCTCTAACAACATGCATACTCAAACCATTTCAACTCATGGAAAATCTCCCTTACTTCAGACAAGACGAACATGCATAGCAACTCACATGATATTCAACAAAGGTGTAACAGGTTGATGGCGTCCCCAGATAACATGGTTACCGCTCAACAAGCAACTTATAAGAACTAAGATACACAAGCGACATATTCCTTACCATAATAGTTTTTTAGGCTACTTTCCCATGAGCTATGTATTGCAAAAACAAAGAATGAATTTTTGAAAGGTTTTAAAGTTAGCACACAAGCAATTTACTTGGAATGGCAGAAAAATACCACATAGTAGGTAGTTATGGTGGACACAAATGGCATAGGTTTTGGCTCAAGGTTTTGGATGCACGAGAAGCATTCCCTCTCTGTACAAGGCTTTGGCTAGCAAGGTTGTTTGAAGCAAACACAAGTATAAACCGGTACAGCAAAACTTACATAAGAACATATTGCAAGCATTATAAGACTCTACTGTCTTCCTTGTTGCTCGAACACTTTTACCAGAAAATATCTAGACCTTAGAGAGACCAATCATGCAAACCAAATTTCAACAAGCTCTACAGTAGTTCTCCACTAATAGATTTAAACTACATGATGCAAGAGCTTAAACATGATCTACTTGAGAGCTCAAAACAATTGCCAAGTATCAAATTATTCAAGACAATATACCAATTATCACATGAAGCATTTTCTGTTTCCAACAAAATAACAATAAGTGCAGCGGCTTTCAGCTTTCGCCACAAACATGAAAAATAAAACGAAGAACACAAGTGTTCAAATGAAAAAGCGGAGCGTGTCTCTCTCCCACACAAGCATGTTAGGATTCGATTTATTCAGAGAATGAAAATAACAAAACGAAAATAAAAGCACACGGACGCTCCAAGTAAAGCACATAAGATGTGACGGAATTAAAATATAGTTTCACTAGAGGTGACCTGATAAGTTGTTGATGAAGAAGGGGATGCCTTGGGCATCCCCAAACTTAGATGCTTGAGTCTTCTTGAAATATGCAGGGATGAACCATGGGGGCATCCCCAAGCTTAGACTTTTCACTCTTCTTGATCATATTATATCATCCTCCTCTCTTGATCCTTGAAAACTTCCTTCACACCAAACTCAAAGCAATCTCATTAGAGGGTTAGTGCATAATCAAAAATTCAAATGTTCAGCAAGGACACAATCATTCCCAACACTTCTGGACATCACCCAAGGCTACTGAAATTTAATGGAGCAAAGAAATCCACTCAACACAGTAAAAAAGGCAATGCGAAATAAAAGGCGAAGATCAAAAACAGAACAGTCCGTAAAGACGAATTTTTCGAGGCACTTAACATGCTCAGATGGAAAAGCTCCGGTTGAACGAAAGTTGCGTACATATCGAGGATCACGATGATTTTTCAGATTTTACGAGTTTCCTACAGAGAGATCAACTCAAATTCGTGACGACTAAAAATCTGTTTCTGCGCAGAAATCCAAATCTAGTATCAACTTTCCTATCAAAGACTTTACTTGGCACAAGAATGCAATAAAATAAAGATACAAAGGTATTGCTACAGTAGTAACAAGCACCTTGGCTCAAAAATAAAACAAAAATTACAGAAATAAAATAATGGGTTGTATCCCATAAGCGCTTTTCTTTAACGCCTTTCAGCTAGGCGCAGAAAGTGTAAATCAAGTATTATCAAGAGAAGAAGCATCAACATCATAATTTGTTCTAATAATAGAATCAAAAGGCATCTTCAATCTCTTTCTAGGGAAGTGTTCCATACCTTTCTTAAGAGGGAATTGATATTTAATATTTCCTTCTTTCATATCAATAATAGCACCAATGGTTCGAAGAAATGGTCTTCCCAAAACAATAGGACAAGATGCATTGCATTCAATATCCAAAACAACAAAATCAATGGGGACAAGGTTATTGTTAACCGTAATGTGAACATTGTCAATTCTCCCCAAAGGTTTCTTTATAGAATTATCAGCAAGATTAACATCCAAATAACAACACTCTAAAGGTGGCAAGTCAAGCATATCGTAAAGTTTCTTAGGCATAACAGAAATACTTGCACCAAGATCACATAAAGCATTACAATCAAAATCATTGACCTTAATTTTAATGATGGGCTCCCAACCATCTTCCAACTTCCTAGGGATAGAAGCTTCAAGTTTTAATTTCTCTTCTCTAGCTTTAATGAGAGCATTTGTAATATGTTTTTGTAAAGGCCAAGTTTATAGCACTAACATTAGGACTTCTAGAAAGTTTTTGCAAGAACTTAATAACTTCAGAAATATGACAATTATCAAAATCAAAACCATCATGATCTAAAGCAATGGGACCATTGTCCCCAACACTTTGAAAAATTTCAGCACTTTTATCACAAACAGTTTCAGCAGTTTCAGGCAATTTTGCACGCTTTGTAGTACAAGTAGAAACATTGCCAACACCAATTATTTTACCATTGATAGTAGGAGGTTTAGCATCATGTGAAGCATCAATATTACTAGTGGTGGTAATAGTCCAAACTCTAGCTATATTATTCTCTTTAACAAGTTTTTCTTCTCTTTCCCAACATTCTAATATTGTCATTAATTCGAACTTGGATAGCATTTGCTGTAGCAAGAATTTTGTTATCTTTATCCTCAGGTTTAGCAGCCGTTTTATTAATTAAAGAAGCTTGTGACTCAGACATGTATGAAATTCGGTTTTTAGCATTTGAAAGCTTAGTTTGCAAACCAGAAATTTCCATATTCAAATTCTCAAGTTGATTCTCTATATTTTTCAACAAGGCAGATTGCTCATTCATAGTTTTAGTAAACAATTGATTTTGCTCATATTGTGATTGCATATAGCTCTTAGTAGCTCTTTCAATTTCCAGCATCTTTTCCTCACTAAGCAAAACAGATCTACCATAAGAATTACCATAACCACTACCACTATTAGAAGGATATGGCCTATAGTTGTTGTTACCAAAATTATTCCTATAAGCATTGTTGCTGAAATTATTATTTTTAATGAAGTTCACATCAACATGCTCTTCTTGAGCAACCAATGAAGCTAAAGGAACATTATTAGGATCAACATGAGATTTACCATTAACAAGCATAGACATAATAACATCAATCTTATCACTCAAGGAAGAGGTTTCTTCAACAGAATTTACCTTCTTACCTTGAGGAGTTCTTTCAGTGTGCCATTCAGAGTAGTTGATCATCATATCATCAAGAAGCTTTGTTGCAGCACCCAAAGTAATGGACATAAAAGTACCTCCAGCAGCTGAATCCAATAGGTTCCTTGAAGAAAAATTTAATCCTGCATAAAAGGTTTGGATGATCATCCAAGTAGTTAGTCCATGGGTAGGGCAATTCTTTACCAAAGATTTCATTCTCTCCCATGCTTGGGCAACATGTTCATTATCCAATTGCTTAAAATTCATAATGCTACTTCTCAAAGATATAGTCTTAGCAGGAGGATAATATTTTCCAATGAAAGCATCTTTACATTTAGTCCATGAACTAATACTATTTTTAGGCAAAGATAGCAACCAATCTTTAGCTCTTCCTCTCAAGGAGAAAGGAAACAATTTCAGTTTTATAATATCCCCATCTAGATCCTTATACTTTTGCATTTCACAAAGTTCAACAAAATTATTAAGATGGGAAGCAGCACCATCAGTACTAACACCAGAAAATTGCTCTTTCATAACAAGATTTAGTAAAGCAGGTTTAATTTCATAAAATTCTGCTGTAGTAGCAGGTGGAGCAATAGGAGTGCATATGAAATCATTATTATTTGTGCTAGTGAAGTCACACAACTTAGTGTTCTCAGGAGTATTCATTTTAGCAATAGTAAAGCAAAACCGAATTAAATAAAGTAAAACAAGTAACTAATTTTTTTGTGTTTTTGATATAAAGAAAGCAAACAAGACAGAAAATAAAATAAAGCAAGACAATAAACAAAGTAAAGAGATTGGATGTGAGAGACTCCCTTGCAGCGTGTCTTGATCTCCCCGGCAACGGCGCCAGAAAAGTAGCTTCTTGTGAAGGTAAAGCACACGTCCGTTGGGAACCCCAAGAGGAAGGTATGATGCGTACAACAACGAGTTTTCCCTCAGAAAGAAACCAAGGTTATCGAACCGGTAGGATATGAAGGCTACGTGAAGGTTGTTGGTGAAGGAGTGTAGTGCGGCGCAACACCAGGGATTCCGGCGTCAACGTGGAACCTGCACAACACAATCAAACTACTTTGCCCCAACTTAACAGTGAGGTTGTCAATCTCACCGGCTTGCTAAAAACAAAGGATTAAACGTATGGTGTGGAAGATGATGTTTGCTTGCAGAAAACAAAAGAGAACAATGATTGCAGTAGGTTGTATTTCAGATGTAAAAGAATGGTGGGGTCCACAGTTCACTAGTGGTGTCTCTCCAATAAGATAAATAGCATGTTGGGTGCACAAATTACAGTTGGGTAATTGACAAATAGAGAGGGCATAACAATGCACATACATATCATGATGACTACTATGAGATTTACTTAGGGCATTACGACAAAGAACATAGACCGCCATCCAGCATGCATCTATGCCTAAAAAGTCCACCTTCGGGTTAGCATCTGCACCCCTTCCAGTATTAAGTTGCAAACAACAGATAATTGCATTAAGTAATGTGCGTAATGTAAACAATACAAATATCCTTAGCCAAAGCATTGATGTTTTATCCCTAGTGGCAACAGCACATCCACAACCTTAGGGGTTGCTATCACTCCCCCGGATTCAATGGAGACATGAACCCACTATCTAGCATAAATACCCCTTCTTGGAGTTACAAGTATCAACTTGGCCAGAACCTCTACTAGCAACGGAGAGCATGCAAGATCATAAACAACACATATATGATAGATCAATAATCAACTTGACATAGTATTCCATATTCATCGGATCCCAACAAACACAACATGTAGCATTACAAATAGATGATCTTGATCATGATAGGCAGCTCACAAGATCTAAACATGATGGCACAAGAGGAGAAGAAAACCATCTAGCTACTGCTATGGACCCATAGTCCAAGGATGAACTACTCACGCATCAGTCCGGAGCGGGCATGGTGATGTAGAGCCCTCCGGTGATGATTCCCCTCTCCGGCGGGGGTGCGGACGATCTCTGAACCCCCGAGATAGGGTTGACGGCGGCGGCATCTGTTCCGTATACGGCTCTCGGTACTAGGGTTTCGCGTCGGGAGGATTATATAGGCGAAGGCGAGTGGGGGGACTCCGAGGGCTCACCCCATATGGCGGCGCGGCCAGAGGTGGGGCCGCGCCCCCCTATGGTGTGGCCGCCTCGTGGCCCCTCTTCGTCTCCCCTTCAGACTTCTGGAACACTCCGTGGAAAATAGGGCCGTGGGTTTTTATTTCGCCAATTCCGAGAATATCCGTAAACTAACTTTTCTGAAATCAAAAACAGACAGGAACTGGCACTGCGGCATCTTGTTAATAGGTTAGTCCCGGAATATGCATAAAAACATTATAAAGTGTGAGTAAAACATGTAGGTATTGTCATAAAACTATCATGGAACATAAGAAATTATAGATACGTTGGAGATGTATCATCCGGCTATGGCGGACCTGCCTGAGCCACAGAAGATCGCACCGACAGCTGCTGGCCGGTCTGCTGTTCACACGTCTGACGAGGAGAATCTTTGCCCAATGATTGGCAAGAATCCAAGGGGCCGGCTGCATTAGCCAATGGTATGTTTTTTCATGACAATGATGCAAATAATGAACATGTCATTCATATTGGGATTTTTCAGCAAGATGTTTTAAATTCTTTTTCTGAACCTGTACATTCTGAAGGTGATTATTATAATACAGGTGTGGGTTTGGAGCCAAATTTGTTTAGTTCATTGGAATTGTCTAATGGAGGTATTACAAATAAGGTTGTGCTATCTACAAGAGGGGATCTTCCTAACATGGGCATTCATGATTTGGTGGGGGTTGCTGATACGTCTCAAACGTATCTATAATTTCTTATGTTCCATGCTACTTTATTGATGATACTCACATGTTTTATACACACTTTATGTCATATTTATTCATTTTCCGGCACTAACCTATTAACAAGATGCCGAAGAGCCAGTTTTGTTTTCTGCTTTTTGGTTTCAGAAATCCTAGTAAGGAAATATTCTCGGAATTGGACGAAATCAACGCCCGGGGTCTTATTTTTCCACGAAGCTTCCGAAGTCCGAGGGAACGAAGTGGGGCGACGAGGCGACGACACGCTAGGGCCGCGCGGCCAGGGCCTGGGCCGCGCCGCCCTAGCGTGTGGGTCCCTCGTGACGCCCCCTGACCTACCCTTCCGCCTACATATAGCCTTCATCGAGAAAACCCCAGTATCGAGAGCCACGATACGGATAACCTTCCGAGACGCCGCCAATCCCATCTCGGGATTCGGAGATCGCCTCCGGAACCCTGCCGGAGAGGGGAATCATCTCGGAGGACTCTTCATCGCCATGATCGCCTCCGAGTGATGTGTGAGTAGTTCACCCCTGGACTATGGGTCCATAGCAGTAGCTAGATGGTTGTCTTCTCCTCATGTGCTATCATTGTTGGATCTTGTGAGCTGCCTAACATGATCAAGATCATCTATTTGTAATGCTACATGTTGCGTTTGTTGGGATCCGATGAATATGGAATACTATGTTATGTTGATTATCAATCTATCATATATGTGTTGTTTATGATCTTGCATGCTCTTCGTTGCTAGTAGAGGCTCTGGCCAAGTCGTTACTTGTAACTCCAAGAGGGAGTATTTATGCTCAATAGTGGATTCATGCCTCCATTAAATCTGGGACAGTGACCGAAAGTTCTAAGGTTGTGGATGTGCTGTTGCCACTAGGGATAAAACATCAATGCTATGTCTAAGGATATTTGTGTTAATTACATTACGCACCATACTTAATGCAATTGTCTGTTGTTTGCAACAAATTGGAGGGGTGCGGATGCTAACCCGAAGGTGGACTTTTTAGGCATAGATGCATGCTGGATAGCGGTCTATGTACTTGTCGTAATGCCCAATTGAATTTCACACTACTCATCATAATATGTATGTGCATTGTCATGCCATCTTTATTTGTCAATTGCCCAACTGTAATTTGTTCACCCAACATGCTATTTCTTATTGGAGAGACACCACTAGTGAGCTGTGGACCCGGTCCATTCTTTACATCGAATACAATCTTTCAATACTTGTTCTTACTGTTCTTTGCAAACATCATCATCCACACTATACATCTAATTTTTGACAAAGCCGGTGAGATTGACCTTCAACGTTGGGGCAAAGTATTTTTAGGAGTCCAAGGTTTCCGCTAGTTTCACCTACACTTTGCACCTCACTTCAACATGTCAACCTTCAACCTTGGTTTCTTCTTGAGAAACTTGTTTGTTTTTACTCCTTCCTCTTGGGGTTCCCAACGAACGCGTGATGTACGCGTATCAGTTGCCTCATCTCCAATGTCTATTGTTAAGTCCTTAGGTAACTCATGTATCGACTGCAAAATCCAAAGTATGTTTATCCCTAATAGAAGGTTCATCTGAAACTATGGCAGTTCTTCCTACTATGGAGGAGGTGATCGCTTTTGGCGGAATTCCAAAGTCCTCCTTGAGCGCGAGGACTAGTGCTAGACTGGGTGGCCGGCCTGGTGTGGATATGCCTCTAATGGAGAAGGCTATGATGAATGCATAGATGAGGGATGTTTCTTCTAGTGCAGGTAAGTCGTTGCCTACTAAATTTTCTATTGTCAATATACCTGATATTGAGATTATTCATAAGGCGGAACGGTTGGGTATTTCTTTAGGAAAATTTGAAGGAGATGTAGTGAAATCTATTAGGGGAATTAAGTTGCTTGAAGAGGAACGAATATTAACAATTTTGCAAAAAATTGTGGATGATTATGTTAATAATAAGGAAGATCCTTCGAATCTTGTCATGTCTAAAGTCTCTACCCTTTGTGATGATTTGATTGAGGATGAGGACATCCCACTAGATCTAGATGATTATTTGGAACACCTAAAGCCGGTAGTTAAGGAAAAAAATGACTAGGGTGATAAAAACCTATGATACTAATAATATTCGTAAAAGTACTAGGCGAAGAATTAAAAAACAGTTTTCATGATGCAAAATCTAAAAGGAATGAATTGGAATCCTGGTGGTTTTGGGGATACCGCTAAGCATTTATTTGTAAAAGAGGCAATTAGAGAACATAAATAAGATTTTGTGGCCTTATTGGAGACTAGAAGATCTAATTTCTCTATTCCTTTTTTTAAATCAACTTGCTGCGGGTTTTAATTATTCTTGGTTTTGTTTACCACCACATGATCGATCTGGAGGCATTTTAGTTGGTATAAATTTTGACACTTTTAGGTGCTCAAAGTGAGTACTGGCGATTTCTGTGTAAAGCTTCATATTAAGTGTAAAAGGGATGGTTTTGAATGGATTCTAGTGCCAGTCTATGGGGCTGCTTCAAGATGCACATAAAGCTGAAATTTTAGCGGAATTAGTCAGAATTTGTGAGGCTGAAACATTACCTATGTTGGTAGGGGTGATTTCAATATTATTCGAAAGAGAGAAGAAAAAAATAATGATAACTTCAAAGCTCGGTGGCCTTTTGTGTTTAATACCATTATTGAGCATTTGAATCTACGTGAAATTTCTCTATCGGGGAGACAGTTTACGTGGACGAATCATCGTGAAATACCAACTTATGAAAAGTTAGATAGAGTGCTTGCCTCCATTTCGTGGGAACAAAAATTTCCCTTAGTCACTGTTCGTGCATTGACAAGGGCAGACTCTGATCATACACCGATTCTTATTGACTCAGGGGTGAAAGCACATTTGGGCAATAAGCCAAAATTTTCCTTTGAGTTGCATTGGTTGCGACAAGAAGGTTTCTTTGATATGATTGAAAAAGAATGGAATTCAGTTTTAGTGGGTTTGAACCCTATGGATGTATGGTTGAATAAACTTAGGCATATCAGACAATTTCTTAAAGGATGGGCAAAGAACTGGGCATTATTGATTTGCTAGATGTGAAAGCTGAAATTAATACCTTGCCGGTTTTGGAGAGAGAATATCTTAAAAATGCACATGAAAAGCTAAATATATTAAGAAGAGACGAGGAGTCTAAATGGGCGCAAAGAGCTAAAGTTATACATATCCAAGAAGGGGGGAGTAATATGAGATATTTCCATTTGATTGCCAATGGGAAGCATAGAAGAAAGAAAATATTTCAGTTAGAACAACAAGAAGGGACTATTGTTGGAGAAAGAAAATATTTGGGGCACCGGTTCCAAACAATATCTCTTTGGTAGAGCAGGAGGTGCAAGACATTCCTGAGACATCGACTGTTGAGAATGAGATCTTGACAGCTCCTTTTTCTGAGGAAGAGGTCTATGAGGCACTTTTCCAGATGGAACGTAATAAAGCACCGGGGCCTGATGGTTTCCCAGCAGAGTTTTATCAAAAAAATTGGGTAGTAATAAAGGATGATTTGATGGTGCTATTTAATCAGTTCAGTAATGGGGACTTGCCTCTTTACAAATTGAATTTTGGGGTCATAACATTATTACCAAAGAAAGAGGATGCGGTGCAGATACAATAATATAGACCTATTTGTTTGGTGAATGTGTGTTTTAAGATATTTACTAAAGCAGGTACAAATCGTATAACTGGGATCGCCCCACGAGTTATTAAACCAACACAATCAGCCTTTATGCCGGGAAGGAATATCTTAGAGGGGTTGGTCATTCTTCACGAAACTATTCATGAGTTACATAATAAGAAATGGATGGGGTTCTTTTTAAGATTGACTTTGAAAAGGCATATGATAAAGTGAAATGGCATTTTTTACAACAAACTTTGAGAATGAAGGGGTTTGCTGCAGAATGGTACAGGATGATCCAACAATATGTCCAAGGGGGTAGTGTCGGGGTAAAGGTAAATGATGACATTGGTCATTATTTCCAGACAAAAAAAGGTTTGAGACAAGGGGATCCGTTGTCTCCTATTATTTTTAATATTTTGGTGGAGATGTTAGCCATCATAATTGAGCGAGCAAAAAATGATAATCAAGTAGGAGGTCTTATTCCTCATCTTGTTGAGGGGGATATTTCTATATTACAATATGCCGATGATACTATCCTTTTCTTGGAACATGATCTCCTGAAAGCTGTGAATATGAAACTAATTCTATGTTTATTTCAAGAACTCTTAGGGCTAAAAATTAATTTTCACAAGAGTGAGATTTTTGTTTTGATAAGACAAACGATGAGGTTGACCAGTACAAACAAATATTTGGCTGTGATGCTGGAGCCTTACCATTCATATATTTAGGTATTTCAATCCATTACAGCAAGCTTAGAAATTCTGATTGGTACCTAGTGGAGACCCGGTTTGAAAGTAAGCTGGGATGCTGGAAAGGCAAATTACTGTCATATGGGGATAGACTTATCCTTATCAATTCAGTTTTAACAAGCTTACCTATATTTATGCTATCTTTTCTAGAGATACCTATTGGGATAAGGAAAATATTGGATTTCTATAGATCGAGAATTTTTTGGCAATCTGAGGAGAATAAAAGAAAATATAGACTTACCAGGTGGAACATTGTCTGCCGACCCAAAGATCAGGGGGGCTAGGTATTGAGATTCTTGAACTCAAGAATAGATGTTTATTGACTAAGTGGCTGCATAAACTTCTGAATGAAGAAGGGATGTGGCAATAATTGTTACAGAATAAATACTTAAGACAAAAGACCTTATCTGAGGTAAAATATAAACCTACAGACTCTCCCATTTGGAAGGCATTGATGGGGGTCAAGAATGATTTTTTTAGTAGAGGTTTGAAAATGGAGTAAATGCTCATTTTTGGGAAGATACTTGGTTAGGAAAAACATCTTTAGCCCAATAATATCCATCGTTATATAATATTATGCATCACAAGAATGTAACGGTAGCTCATGTGTTAGCTCAAACGCCTCTGAATATTAGTTTCAGAAGGTTGTTGGTGGGAAACAAATGGACTTTATGGTTACAGTTATGCCGCAAACTTATGGGGATCACCTTATCTGATGAAAATGATCAATTTGTTTGGAATTTGACAACAAATGGTTTGTTTACAGTGAAATCTATGTATGAAGATCTTATGAATGGCCATACACCTTTTTTGCGAAAATACCTGTGGAAAGTTAAAGTCCCCCTTAACATAAAAATATTTATGTGGTTCTTGAGTAATAAGGTGCTGCAAACTGAGAATAATTTAGCTAAAAGACGATGGAATGGGTGTACAAATGTGTTTTTTGTGGAGATCACGAGACTATTGAACACTTGTTTATCACTTGTCCTTTAGCTAAAATACTTTGGCGCAAGGTTAATTTTACTTTTGATCTTCCACCTCCAACCAATATTACGAATTTGTTTGGTAATTGGTTAAATGGAGTTGATAGACATTCTAAGGCAATTATCCGTATTGGGGTTTCTGCCTTATGTTGATCTATATGGAGGGCGAGGAACGATATTATTTTTAACAAAAAAGCATCTTTTCACTTCTTGCAGGTTATCCATATGGTGTCATATTGGGTTCAGCTGTGGGCTCTTTTGTCACCGGTGGGTCAGCGGGATGCTATGGCTACTGGATGCACACGGCTCTACATGGTCGCTCAGGATATCTTATGCTAGGCTGGCTGGCGGCACAATAGACGGCAACAATGATGTGTAGTCAATTTTCACTTTGTTTCTTTCGCTGGTTGATTCTTGTATCAACTATGGGCGATGGATGAGATGTTATAAACTTGTACTCTTGAATGCTTTTAATAAAAGGCCGTGTGCATCATCATGATGCAGAAGCCGGGGTTTCACTCCTCATTTCGAAAAAAAGAAATAGGTCACTCTTTTTTCTGTAATTCTTCTTTATTTTTATAGTTATGTGCATCCGCCTTTTAAATACGGCACTGCGTTGTTACAAAGGCTAGGTGTAATTGATATCTTCAATATTAATATATTCTCTTTATCAAAAAAAATAACCCAGGGGAAAATCGAGCAGGTTGGAGAGTTGTTGTAAGAGACCACAAAGACGCGATTATAGCTGCCAGAGTTGGCAAGGTTGTTGGCGTCGCTGATGCTGAAAATGCAGAGCTACATGAGATGGCTAGAGCCATGGACATAACAGTGGATCTAGGCGCTATAGAGTCGGTCATAAGAGCATCTCCAATCGTGTCCCTCAAAGCGACCCCAAACAGCGCCGAATCGAGCATTTGGGACGTGTTTTCTTCGTGTCACATTTGGGGGACATCACTCCCCAGCTGTGCCTCACAAACACCACCCCAAACATGTTTTTATATTAAAGTACTCTTTTTTGTATTTTAATTTTAATAAAGAGAATGAACATTACACAAATTACATACCAAACTTGTTTTTATATTGAAATACTCTTTTTTTCATTTTTATTTCAATAAAGAGGAGGATCATTACACAAACTAACACATAGTTTGGCACCTGTTTTCACAAATTAAAACATTGCAAAATGAGAAAACCAAACTATAGTTGATCTTGCAGATTTCGTATGTTCGTTGCCAAGAAAGAGCACTCTTAGGCACTCTCGGTCACCCAAACTAGAAAATCCAGCTGGTAATGATAGCCCTGTTGATCCTTTGCAGGGAGAACATACAGAAACCTCCGTGACTATTTTCGCTGCGACGAAAGAACACTCGGCGTGTTCAATCATCCTCCTCTTCGTCGTCGCTGTGGTAGTGCCGGCGGCAAGACGTGTCATCGAACACCTTCACGCTCATCTCCTCATCGCCTTGGTATGAGAATGTGAGCATGCAGCCGGCTTGGAGGTCAAGGAAGCACGCGAACTTCTCCCAGCCGGTGTGGAGATACATCTTGCCGTGCCCGTTGAAGAGCACGTCCACCGGCCACCGGCAGAATCCGCAACCAACCTCCCGCAGCGGCAGCGCGGCCAGCTCGTTGCCGGTGACGAACTCGGCAAACTTGTCCGGCAATCTCTGAATGCCCAGTGGGTCGCCATTGAGGATGACGATGAACTCGAACTCCCACTCCACCTCGGAAGAAGACGATGTCGCAGGCGACGGCGGCCGTGCAGGCCTTGCTGCTCCAGCACGACCGCGACCGCGGCCACGACCACAACCTCGGCCTCGGCCTCGACCTCTACCAGCCATGGAATGGCCCTCGACTCTTGAGATGGTGGCGGCTAGGGTTGGGGAGAGTGGCGCTAGGGTTTGTGTGTGAGGAACGATGCGAGAGCGCCCCTCTTTATAGGCTGTAAGGAGGTAAGGGAGCGGTGGCGCTCATTAACGCCAACACAGAGAGCTAGGCTCGACGAGACGCATCGCTACGCCTCTGCGGAAACTGCACTGTTGCTGTGCGCCAATAACTTCCGTCCCGAGGTAGGCGACGGTTAGGTTAAACTTGAATGTGTCGCTGCTTTTCGTTATGTCCAGCCCCGGAGCATCCCCTATGGACCAGAACGGGCTCAGGCGCCGAACACCGTATTGGGCCGCGCTGGACGAAAGGAGGCTTTGGGGGACGCGGCTAGGAAGGAAAAAATGTCCAGTACCTTTTGGGGACGCATTAGGGACGCGGCTGGAGATGCTCTAAGTTGCTCTTGAATAGAGGTGGTCCTGATTTCTCTCATTTGTCTGCAAATCTTGATGACTTTAAGATCCAACATGTAGACGCGACCCAAACAAAGTGGCCCATTAAATTGCTATTTTCTGTAAATAATGTAATGCCAATAATTCTTATATTTGGGATGATGATGTACCGGTACATTTTGCCAGCGTTGTGATAGGCGATATGCCCCAAATTTCCTAATAACGCGTCATGATTTTTCAACAGAAAAAAGGGAAGAAAAGAAAAACTAACACGACAGCAGCAATAAACCATGCAACCCTTAGCTGCCTCACACATCGCCTATAGCATCTCCTGCTGGAATCAATATGGTTCCACTGCGCCAAGCTTTTCTTAGTTAAGTTCAATGTTTGACAGCACTCCGACCGGCCACCAACTCGTCCATCAGTCTCCCAACATCATCGTAAGAAGATCCACCTTTCTCCACCGCGATCCTAGCCTTCACACGGAGCTCCTTAGACTTGTTCCGTATGCTATTGCTCTCCAAACTGTCTCCCATCAATCTGTTGATGGACCCAGCGATCACCTCGCCAGGGATCACCACATGGGTCTCCATGGCAGACGCATAGTCCTTGGCGCCGAGGCTCACGCCCACTTTGAGCACTTCCACGACGAGCTTCTCGTTGTGGAACTGGTCGGCGTAGCGCGGCCATGTGACCATCGGCACGCCGGCGCTCACGGCCTCCACCACCGAGTTCCACCCACAGAGCGTTACGAACCCACCCAGCGCCGGCTGGTTCAGGATGAGCGTCTGCGGCGCCCACCCTCGTACCAGAAAGCCGCGGTTGTTGTTGCTGCCTGTCAGCTCGGCGAAGCCTTCAGGCATCCACTCCGGTGGGTAGGCGTCGCTGCCACCGATGACCCACACGAAGTTCTTGCCGGAGAGGGCAAGGCCACGGGCGATCTCGCGACGCTCAGCAAGGGAGAAGCTGGTGAGCGTGCCAAAGGAGACGTACACCACCGAGCCGGCCGGCTTCGTGTTCAGCCACGGCAAGCAGCCAGAGCCCTCCACCAGGACGGGCACATCATTACCAGTGGTGGCTAGCGCGACCGGCCCCACGAGCCACGCACGGCGGCCTAACGTCTTGTGGAAGTGCTCCACGTAATCCGGCTCCAGCTCATGGAAGCTGTTGAACACTTCCCCGAAGCTCCTCTCGTCGGCGGCATTGCTGCTCTGGTAGAAAGCCCACTCCTCCGGCCGCGTCTCGGGGTCCAGCATCTGGCTCCGCCTTAGCTCCACACGGTGCGGCAGCCCCGGCAGCGCAACGAGGGCGTCAGGATCGTCGCGGCAACTCGCCGTCTCCAGCGGGTTGTTGCGCAGCATGGTCTCGCTGCATGACTGCGCGAACACGCTGCTGCCGAGGAACACCAGCTGCGGGACGCCGTGCGCCGCGGCCGCGTCCGCGGACCAGGCGAAGAAGCTGTCGGTCACGACGGTGTCCACGCGGGGGCGGCTGGTGGCCAGGAACAGGGCGAACGGCTCCCGGAGAAGCTGCGCGGCATGGACGAACTTGACAATGTAGGCTACTCCGTGGGGAAAGTCACTTCTAACGGAGCCGGTTCCTACCGGTGTCCCTTGAACCAATCAGTTTGTGCCACCTCTTTAGGTATCTCAGGAGTATTTCTCCTAGAAACTATGTATCCTGATTAAGTGCTAACCGTGGACCCCACCCATGTGGCTGTGTCTGCTCAACCTCACCATGGACTTCAATGTTCTCTCTCTTCGTTTATTGCTCCGTGAAACAGCGAATCCACATCTCCACCCGGAGATTTTGTGAACGGTCAATATGTAATTCAAAATTTTCTAGTTATATTTCTTTATTTTTGAATAGTTTCAGTTCATTTAAAAAATGATAAAAAAATACTTTAAATTTTGTGAGCTACTCTAATCAAACGAAACATATTCACAAATCATAAAATACATATCTCGCAATCTCATGTATCCCAACTAATAGCTATTCCCAGTACAATTTTAAAATCATGATTTGGTTATTTATTTAAAAATATATAGAAGAAATTCAGTTAGTTTTGTTCACACATATTCCAGTTATATTATTGTGTTCACACAAATAAGATTCACACATATTTCAGTTATTTTCATTATAAAAATAGGTATAGTACGTTTAAGATTTTTCATAAAATATCTTCAAATATATTTGGTCTAATTATGGGTTTAGTAACATTTTGGTATCACAGAAGTATGGCACATGTCACATATATTTACTGAATTTTGTGCCTTATGTAGTAAATGTACTTCAGTTTTAGAATAAAAATATATGTGAGCAACTCAAGGAGATTTGGTCTAATTATGGGTTCAGTAATATTTTGATATCACAGAAGTATGGCACTAATCACATATATTTTCTGAATTTTGAGCCTTATCTAGTAAATCTCATTAAGATTCAGAACTCAAATATATGTGAGCATCTAAAAGATATTTGGTATAAGTATGGGTTCAGTAAACATATTGGTATCACAGAAGTATGGCACATGTCACATATATTTACTGAATTGTGTGCATCAGTTTGAAAATATGTTCACAAATATTGCAATGAAATATCTCAGACACTTATCGCAAGTTTCACAGTTTTCATAGAAATTATATTTAGCATTCACATATATTGAAATTATTTATTTCTTTTAGATTTTGTTTAAGTTCAATTTTGCAAAAACATATAAAGCATTTGTGAGCTTCCAATAAAAGCAAGTGTGCGCTAATTTCTCACTCAAATGTATGAAATATAGCAAATGTTTCATATTTATGTTTTTTGTGCCATACCAAGTACGACCTAATTACATTTAGGTGCAGTAACATTTTTGTATCGAAGTGATAGGACATATATTTCATACGTTAACGAAATTTGTGACATACTGAAACAAGATACAATTACGTTTCATAAGTCATTATTTATTGCAGATATCATTATTATATCAACCAATTATAGCATACAATACTGACATTTGAGAGATCCTTTTCAGAAATCCATTCATATTGGTTGCATCACCAAATTGGTATATATTCCAAAAATGTTTTAGAAATCCATCCCTTTTTTATGTAGAAAGATTTTCCACAGATTGTTCACACATCACAATCTTTTCATTGAAGCACAAATGTTTCACAAAATTTCAAAGAATTAGATGAATCAAATCCGATTGAAATGTTAGAGCAAATGAAAAAGTACTTTCCAGATTGATGCAGTAGATTTGACATGGAATAGTAGACTAAAGTTTAGACCGAACCAAAATAGTCACCACCAAAAGGGAAGTGAATCCTCTTCAGATCGAAACAAAAATCCCTAAATCGAGAAGTGAATCCCAAACCTAGAACATATATGGCTCCATCGCTGCGGCTCGAGAAAGCTTCTTGAACGGCGCCGTCGATGCACGCAACCTGATGCTGCCCGCGGCGGCCGATGCGCGCTGCATCGTGCTTCTGCACGACCTTGCCCGGCGCGGGAGCTCCTTCTCCCACTCTCGCCGTCATCTGTTCGCAGGCCCGCACTCTCGCCGTCAACTTGCGTGCCGTCGCTCCACCGCCGCCGCTGTGTCACGCAGAGACTCGAGCACTCCGGCCGCCGGCCACCGCTTTTACTGAATCGAGAATTCCAGATTGAGAGAGAGAGTCACGGGGGCATGTGCGGTTGTGTGCTGATATTATCAGCAGTGGTGGGCCAGTCATGTATTTTATACGTATCCTGTATCTGTATCCTACATGCAGCAAGATATACCTATAACAAGAAAAAGAAATACCCAAGTCCCGTTCCGAATCGCAACCGACCAGCGAATGGCTGATTCTTGACCGGTAGTTACCGGCTCCATCAGAAAATCCGCGTCCCTACTCCGTGGGATGGTGTAATCGACTTCATGTTCTCCATACCCGGTGGGAGCCCGACGTCGGGGAACAGCAGGACGGAGATGACGACATTCTGAGAATAGGCAACGTGGAGATTGGCGTCGTTGGGGCGGTCGACGGCCGGCCGGATGATGTCGGCGTTGACGGGCGTGGTCAGGATGGTGCACCTAGCGCCGCGAGCGGCGAATAGCGCGGCCATGTCGGCGACAGGAAGGAGGTCCCCCGGGGCGAAGTAGGGGAGGAAGAGGATGTGCAGGGGTTGTTGCTGCGGCTCATCTCTCGTAGAAGCCATGGATGCGCCGACGTACACAGGCAAATCTTCTTGACAACAGAACTACTCCTTCCGTTCCATAATATAAGTGACGCAAGATGGACTGATAGATCAATTTTCTCGTGTATGAAAATTTTTGCTGACCACACACACCTGACCTGGTGCAAATTTATGAGGTCGAAAACTCGAAATGCTTCGGCTATCGTTAGCGGAATTATCTCACGCCACGTCTACCATACATTCCCCTGCTACTAACCAAGTCTGGACCAGCACAGCAACTATGACGGCAACGTCGTTGTATCAAATGCTTGACATCGAATCTACAATTTTTGTCTTGGATCTTTTGGTGTGGACGTGTGGTTGTATACTTGTATTAGGATGAGCCGAACGGTGAAGGAAGACTGGATGGGAATGTGATTTGGAAGCACGTCGACCGATAGATGTAGCAATTCTTCACTTTTTTTCTAGTATAGTACTATGAAAGAATGTTGATGACTACCTGTCACGTAGTGATTATGAGGTCGGAATGGTTGGGCTATAGTTAGCAGAGGTGATTAGTTATCTATGCACAACACTAAATAATACGACATCCCTTTAATAGGCCATGTCATTTCAATTTTTTAGATTCTCAGGGAGCTCCTCCCCGGTTCCATTTATATAATAAACGAAACCAATGTTCAACACAATGAGAAAAACAAACTCACCCAAAACGCGCCCTCAAAAAGCCACTGCTTTTTTGAACCCAACTGAAACACAAGTCTTAAACCTACTCATCAACCACCCCTCCCGGGCAAACTGAACCAGCTGCAGCCCAGCGCCAACAAAAGCACGCCAAGAACTAAAGTTTTCAACAGCTAAAACCCCAAAAACCCACCGCCTCTTCGGCACACCAGCACGAAAGAGCAAAAGCAAAACTAAGGAGTCTAAACTTATTACACACCAGACTGCAGAACTGATGGCATATTACAGCACAACATGCACCGAGGCATCCTCCTCTGAATGTTCCTTCGGGTATGCCAGAGAAGCCCTCCCTCCATGAGCAAGCTGGGAGGCAGGAGCCCAGGAGGAGATCCACTCGAAGTCAGTGCACTTCAGCTCGGTGCCAGTTCCAGTGATGCTTTGATCTTGCTCGACAGGTGCTCCATGAAGGAATCCACTTCCCTCCACGACTGCTCCTTGAAAGGCACTTTCCAATTTCTCAGATAGGAAAGAATCACTCTCCACACCTGCTTCAAATCCAGCCAAGTGAGTCTATTGAACACTAAACTATTCCTAAAATTCCAAATCCCCCACAAAACAGCAGAAGAGATGAAATTGAATTGTAAGAACTTTTTATTACAGAGCCCTCTACTATCTATATCCAAATACTTTCCTACTTTATGCTTAAAAACCCTATCAACCAAAGCCCACATTTGCTTAGCAACAATGCAATCAAAAAAGAGATGATGACACTTTCAAAATCTTTACAGAAAGAACATTCCATTGGTTTTGGAATACCTCTCTTTCTCAAATTATCCCTAGTCATAATTTTATTTTGTGACAGCAGCCAAAGAAAAATCTGAATCCTAGGAGGTATTTTTAAATCCCAAACAGCAGGTAAAAAAATGGGAGTCAGTCCCCTAAAGTTCACTAGAGCACACATAGACTTTGAGGAGTAAACCCCATCTGTTTCATAGGCCCAAATAAGTTGGTCCTCATCAGTATTAAAAACTATGGTCTCAGCTGTAGCTAACAGTTCCTGCCATTGTGCCATCATATCATCAGTAAAAGTTCTCCTAAAATCACATCTCAAGTTTGTTTCATCCCACACTCACTAACAGTCTTAGTTTGTTGATTAGAGATAAAATACAAGTCCCAAAACTGAGTAGCTAGATTAGTATTACCAAACCAAATATCTTTTCAAAATCTAACACTTCTACCATTTCCTATTTTCCATTTATACCCAAACCTTACTGCTTCTGCAGCACCCATCACCCCTTTCCAAAAGGTTGATGGATGTGCATCATGACAACAAAGTATATTGGGATCCTAGTATTATACTTGTTGTCTATCAATTTCCTCCACAGAGTTCCTACCCCCGGTATATATCTCTTAATCCAAGATCCTAGGAGACATAGATTTAAATCCTGCAAATGAGGGATACCCATGCCACCAAACTCCTTTCTCATACACACAGAAGACCAATTAGCTAAATGAATTTTGTTATTCCCTTCTTCATCATTCCACAAATAGCTAGCCAACTATGTATTAATCAGATTTAAAGCCCATTTGGGAAATTTAAAGAAATATAGCAAATAAATTGGAATACTAGCGAAAACTGACCTAACTAATTCCCTTTTAGCTGCAGAGGACAGTAATTTCCCTCTCCAACCAGCTAACCTACCTAAGAGAGAATCAATCAAAGGCTGCAAATCTTCCCTTTTTAATTTCTCATAATGCAAAGGAATCCCTAGATATTTAATTGGGGAAGATCCTAACACACAACCAAAGGTCTCCAAGAAGGTAGCACACTCTTCCACTTCTACATTAATAGGTATCAACTCACTCTTATGATAGTTAATTCTCATACCAGAGATTTGCTCAAAAAAAGTTAGAAACCACTTCATATTAGTTGCAATACTCTTACTTTTCTCAAGGAAGAGTAGAGTGTCATCATCATATTGAAGAAAAACCACTCCTCCAGGGACAAAATCTGGGCAAAGACCTCTAATTAGATCCTCATTGCCACCTTTGAGAAGCATTTTAGAGAAAACATCCACTACAAAATTAAACAGACCAGGGGACAAAGGATACCCTTGTCTTAATCCTTTGCCAGTAAGGAAAAAATCACTCTCTACATCATTAATTTTCACACCAACGGAGCCACATGTGGTTAACTGTTTTATAAGCCTAATCCAGAAAGGACTGAATCTTCTAAGTTGCAGGACCTCATACAGTAAATCTAGATTCACCCTGTCATATGATTTTTCGTAATCAATCTTAAAACAAAACCTTCCATTTTCCTCCTATGCACCTCATGTACAATTTCATGTGCAGTAACCACACTCTCTAGTATATATCTACCCTTAATAAAGGCAGATTGATTTTGAGAAATCAATCTCCCTATGATCTTAGCCAATCTATTTGTCAAAACTTTACAGAAAATCTTAAAACTACAATTAAGTAAGCTTATAGGCCTGAACTTTTTCATAATTCTAGCATCATTCTCTTTAGGTATCAAAGTAATCATAGCAAAATTTAACCTAAAAATATCCAACTTGTCATCAAACCAGACATCAAACAGATTCAATAAGTCATGAGCAATAATGTCCAAGTATTTCTGATAGAAGAAAAAGGACAAACCATCTGGTCCAGGTGCTCCATCAGCATATGAACCAAAGACAACCTCTTTTATTTCCTCTAAAGTAAATCTACTCCCTAATATATCATTTTCTTCTAAAGTTACTTTTTCTTCAGGTAGGAAAAAACTATCTAGCAGCCTAATATCAGGTCTCTCTTCAGCCCCAAATAAGTCCTTATAATAGTTTTTAGCTATCTCTAACATTTCCTTCGTTTCAGTTACAGCCTTACAGGCCCTCAGGACCATCCAGGACATGGATCATTTTCTTCCTCCTTCTTTGATTAGCTAAAGCATGAAAATATGCAGTATTCATATTCCCTTCACAAATATCTTTATCTCTAGAACATTGTTTAGCTTTTATTTCTTCAATAATCCAAAAGGAACTCAGTTCAGCAAGGATTTTCTTAAACCACTCAGCCTCATCACCTAGAAGTTCATGGCTTTCAGCTTTAATATCTAAAGTATCATATTCTTCCATAAGGGATTTTTTCCTTTTCCTAATGTCAGCATCTATATTTTCACTCCACCCTTTAGCAGAGCTCCTAAAACATCTCACTTTAGCTTGCCAGACATCAAGTGGATTACTACTATGAACCTGGATAGACAAAACTTTAACTACTACATCTAAAAAATCCCAGACTATGGGAGTATGATCACTCCCCAACGTGGGTAAAGCCCTTGCATTCCCTAAAGGGAACAGAGCTTCAAAACTAGTGTTACAAAAAATCCTATCAATCCTACTCATAATCTGATTACTTTGATTATTACTCCAAGCAAAGGATCTACCTGCCAAACTAATCTCCACTAAAGCCCACATATCTATCCAAGCATTGAATTTGTCAGCCCATTAGAAATCTATAACACCATTACTCTTATCACTTTGAGACCTGACCATATTGAAATCACCACCAATCATGGCAGGCCCATCCCAGCTTAAAAACAACTCATGTAATTCTAAATAAAAGCATCTTTACCCTCCTCATAAGGGGAGCCATAAACTGTAGTCAGTCTAATATCTACACCAGAACTTCTAATCCTAGCAGTTGTACTAACAGAGAGATATTTAATATCACAATAAAGAACCTCAAAAATATCACTATTTATACCTACTAAAATACCCCCAGCAGTACCAACTGCAGGCAAAAAATTCCACTAAAAATTCCTATTCCCTAAAATAGTTTTAAGGAAGGATTTAGAGAATTTCTCTTTTTTTGTTTCCTGGAAACCAATGTAATCAACTTTTAAAGAAATAACGGTATCCTCTAGGCACTTTTTCCTACCTGGAGCAGTTGTCCCTCTAATGTTAAAAAAGGAAACTAACATTGTAATCTTTTCCTGGGGTGCTTGCCCCGAGACTTCCTAATAACCTCTATCCACTTCTCCTCCTTCATCCTCATAATTATTAGCACACTCCCTATTTCTATTCTTTGGAGTAATAGCTAAAACTCCATTACTAGGTAATAATTTTGCATACTGAGATTCAAGAGGTGAATTCTCCCTAGGAATCTCAAAATCTACCAACTTACTCATATAAGAGATCTCATTACTACTATGAATCCTATATTGAACAGCAAGATTTTCCTCTACTCTACCACTAGCACTAATAGAAGATATATCAATACCCACATTTCTAGCCAAAGATTCAAGATAATCAACATCTAGAGACTGAAAAGTATTAGACTGCATTATACCTTTCATCTTCTTGTTAGGTTCCTCTAGATTATTCCTCTTCTTATACTCAATAGCCTTTTTCATCACATTCATGGATCTGTCCACGCTAGAGCTTTGCCTTGTTGCTTGCACATGCCCCTAAACCTTCTTCTTCCTTGTTTTCCCCTGGTTTTCTGTATTTTCCTCCTCTTCTTTGTCAGATTTATCAAAGCTGGGTAGAATCTCATCTGGCAGAGCAGTTTCAAGACCAGCAATATCCATCTCTGCACCTTCTAGATGAATTTTTTGTTGACAAGCTAGGGTCTCTTGATCATCAAAGAGGAAGTTTTGGATCTCTTCACTCATTGAATCATCAGCTATATTAGCCCCATTTTTCCAGATAAATCTGCCATCCTCACCAACACATCCATTCCTAAGCAGCAACTCATACACCTCTGATCCACTTACATATTCCTTGACCTCCTCATCCTTAGAAACTAGTATCCTCACCACAAATCCAGAGCTGGAGGCACCAGGAGTCACCAGAGTAGAACCAGCAGAAGCATTTCCAGAGATAGTACCTCTGTCAGTATCCATGCCATCCTGCCTCTCACCAGTTTATCCATCATTTCCATACTCATCATTTTCACCATAAGAAGGAGGAGGTGGGGAGGAGGGTCCTGAGCCACCCCCATAGCAGGTTCTCCCTCAGCTTCAAACAACAGCTAGTGAAACTTCCCTTGGAAAAAAAACAACCTTCCAGCAGGAATCCTAGTAGAATCTCTACATTTAATCTTGACCCTAACCACCTCAGCACAATCCTTGAACACACTCATCCAATCAATCTCTTCTAATATTCCACACACAGAGACAGCTTGAGCAATTCAATTCCACTCACACCATGGAGGCTGCAGACCATGAACCTTCATCCAAGTTCCTTGCATCACAGCCACATGATCTGGATCATCATCCCAAGCTTCCACTTTAACCTAAACCCCAGGCTTTGTCAAACCAAACCTAGGATAGCCAATCACCTGATATACAGGAAGATGTGGGGGGAACTTAACCAAGTAAGACCACTGGGTGAGATCTCTGATCTGCCAGGGCCAGTTTGTTCTGTAGATACCAGCAAACTCCTTGGCCAGCTCAGCTTTGGTTATGTTGCATTCCTCTATCAGCACTAGACCATAGTTTTTTTGTAGTAGCCACATGATTTACTACCACATCAGGGATCTCAATATGAAAGAACCCCATACTATTACCAGCACTCCCTATGTACTTAGCCACTTGTGGTGGCCTTTTGATGACAGGGCACCCCTCAGCAACATGATTGGTGGCTTTGCAAATGAAGCAGAGAGCTTTCCTCTCACAAGATTGTTTGAAATGCCCAGGTTCTCCACAGCCCAAACATATAGTGTCTACATATGACATCTAGTTGGGAATTACCTGAGCAGCTTCACCACTTCCACCACCCTTCTTCTTCTGCATCTGCTTAGGTATCCCACTCTTTGCTTTAGCAGCATTATCTCCATCTGAGCTTTGATTGTTCTGAGGAAACTCTTCATTTTTTGGGGCTATCCACTGATTAGATTGATACCCAAATTGTTGTGGAGGGAATTGAGGGTAATCCCCTTGGAAGGCCCAAGGAGCTCCCACCAGGGACAAAGCCATATGGCTGTGGAGGGAAAGGGAAGCCACCTTGATTTTGTTGGAAAAATCTTCGAATGGCTGTTGTTGCTGCTGTGGATTCTGCTGGAACTGGTTACTATGTTGTTATCTATTCCAGCTATCCCCCTTCCTCCTCCAGATCCTCTCCCTATGTTTCTTCCACCACGGCCACGATTAGCTATGTTCACCATCTCAAACTCTAGATCTATGAGATCAGTTTCTTCAACCCCCAAGTAACATAGGGCTAGCCTCTCTGGTGGCAACGGTGGCGGTGGAGGAGGATTTAGAACCCTAGGCAGTCGCTGTGGGGTTTTATATGCCACCTCCCTCGTGGGTGGCTTGTCCAGATGCTGAGGAATATGCCACAGTTGCTCAAAAAGCAGCTGGACATCCATATCCTCCATGTCTACAGCAGAAACAGGGCACCCACCAGCTTTTGACTTGGTCCACTGCGCCATGGACAAGCTTCTGGAACCCACCACCACTCCTCCTACCTCTTCCTTCCCGCCGAAACTATGAGTGGCAGCTCCTACCAAACTTCTGAAGCCTCTAATCCTTCTGCAGACACTTCTATCAGCATTGCATGTTGATGTAGGATCAGAAGCGTTGATGCTGCCTTCAGCTCTGTAACAGCAAGCCCCAAAGGATGAGGCCTCTTGTTCCAGTGCGGCGGCAACTGTTCATGAGCTCTCTGCACTACCAACTCGAATGGGGACAACTTCTTCTTCGGACACTTTCTCCGCTCCGGCAGCCTCCGCTGGCTCTCCAACAGGCTCTGCAGCGTGTCATGGTGTTCCAGATCTCGCTGTATGACCTCCTGCATCAAAGCAGTCCTCGGACCAGGCTTCCGCCCCTACAACAGCGCCTGCAGCGCCATTATCACCCCTGCAACGTGCTTTGCTTCTGGCTTCGCTTGGGCCATGGATCAAAAGGATGCTATAGAGATTATAGGATTACAATGTCTTGAAGGCTACGGCAACAACCTGCCGTACAACAGCTAGCATCTAGTTTAAAGAGATTAGAAGGAGTTATAATCTATCTCTAAGTTCACGTGTTAATTTAGAAAATTATTCTCTCTTGCAGGTTATTTACAGATGTACCGATAATTTCTGTTCGTGGTCTGTGTTGTAAAAGGTGGAGAACTACAACCTCTCTACGATGGTCTATACACGGTTGGAGGCTACGGCAAGGAATACTTTTTTCCAATATGGGTGACAGCATAATCTACGGATTGGGCTACCTCTTCCCCCTTAGGCGTTTATACAATTTCTCAAGATTGATATGTAATTCGCCTTTTTTTTTTGTTTTTTACTTTCATAGCACTTGAGACTTGAAAACGGCTATGTACATCCTAGCTACGAATAGGCTGGGTGTAATTGTTTCACTAAAGTAATAAAACGCTCATTATCGAAAAAAGTAAACATGTTAACGTTTACATACGTATCGTTTATTATCCTCTCTCAATCTTAACCGGCTACACAAGGCTGAGATTGCGCCTACATGCTTGAAATGCTGGTAATGGAAGAGGCTTGGTAAATATGTCCGCCACTTGATCTCTTGATGAAATGAACTTAAGCTGAAGTTGTTTCTGAACAACTCTCTTCCTACCAAAATGAAAGTCCGCCTCTATTTGTTTGGTACGAGCATGAAACACCGGATTAGCAGAGAGATATGTAGCTCCAATATTTTCAAACCACAAAATAGGTATCCATTCCCGAGGAAGATCCAACTCCTTTAGAAGTGACTGTACCCAAATAATCTCACCAGCAATATTAGCAACAACCTTATATTCTGACTCAGTGCTGGAGCACTTGATACTGCAGCTTGTTTGAGTGCATTCCAGGCGATCAGATTTCCACCATAGAATATGACATGTCCCCTCGTGAATCACCGGTCATACTGTTGCTGGCCCACTCCGCATCAGAGAACGCAGACAATAAGGTATCAAGAGTGCCCCAAAGAAGCAAACCTTTGACAAACAGTGAGTTTGATGAACATGACTGAACGCAGAAAATTTCGTATGCATTGCATCAGCCCAGTGTGCCGTCGTGCGAGCATCCTGAAGATCACGTGGTTCAGCAATGGAACGTGAGGCCGCATGCCCCATGCACTTTCGGTAACAATGAACTATTACAAAATAAAAAATCAATGAGATTAATAAAGCATTAATCGAGAACCAGGTGGGCGAGAAAATGACCATTCGCGAAAGAGATTGGGAGGAGCATCCATCATCGACTCCGGAAGCATTCTATACTTGGGCGCTCCGGTTCGCTCCAACCTGCCGAAGTGGTAGCATGTGGCTGGCTTGGTTGATTCAGCAAACACGCTGTGGTCGTCGCCGCGAATCCGATGGAGACGAGGTCCGCACCTTCTGCATCTACTAGCGCCAACCTCCGGGTCACTTGGCCTTTCGCAAGCCTCCCGCTACCGCCTGGTCCTCGGGCTCTCCGGCGGCTCCAATTGACGATGACCAGGCGTGCCGCTAGCGCAAGTTAATTGGTGGCATCGGGCCATCAGTGGGAAGGGAGACACCGCCAAGGTCAGCGAGGAGGAGGCATGGGTGCGAGCTGCTAGGCGCCGGCGCTTGGGAGAAAGGCGCATGGGAGATGGAGTGAGATAAGAGTGAAACACTGCGTCAGAGGAAGACATGTTTGATTCATGGGTGTTCTTTGGTAAAGGCTCTGATGATTTCACTACCATGTAGGCTCAGGCAGGGAGTCCCTCTTTTGTTTCTGTTGTTGTCAGTCTGAACGATATAACTGGTAAAAGCTAAAAAAAAACATCAATAGAGTACTTCAATTTTAATGCATCTAGTGTGACTTTAACGGGCTTAAACATGGGATGTGGTTCATCTCACTTCATTTCTTGGATCAAGAAGGCTCCTACAAAAAATCCTCATTCAAGTTTGTGCTTCTTGAATCTTCTTTGGTCGGGGATCTGCCACTGTATATTTGCATTCAGTATATTTCAGTGTTATGGAAGTTGATATCTAGGATGGTATGCATTGTTAGAGATGAACATAGTATCATGGCTGAAGCACAAACATTATCTACCATCAACTACAAAATTATTCATGTGCAACGGAAATCCACAAATATCTACCACCGCCAAAAATTACCGTCAGTTAGCCACCATAAGGCGCGGCATGCCGCCGGGCCGATCATTGCTAGTGTCTACACTAAAAGACAGTCTAAGAGAAGCTCCTCCATTAATATTGAACATTACGGAGCCAAAATAATATGTTGATCATCTACTGCTTCCGTGATACCGTTGGTAAAGGGTACTGCATTGAGCGGACATCCTTTTTCCTCACATATATTGCATCTTCAGTTATAAAAAATATTGTTCTCTTCTATGTGCCACTTAATCATCATAATCACAAGCATATATCTACCAAGCTAGTTCCTTAGTTCCATTTCATTTTAACATGTTTGTAGATTTAGCTTAGTACATCAAAGTAGATGACACCAGGGGCGGAGACAGGGGGGCGAGCAGGGGCTAGACCCCCCCCCCCCCAACGATCGGCCCCCCTCAAGGTTTCGTGCCGTATACTACCAGCAACAAGTCAGCTTGTATACGGTCTACCGGCTGTAGATATTCAGTATTTAGGCTCAATCTCACTGCTAATCTATATTAAGTACGCATCAAAGCCCAGCATGCAGAAAAGGAGCCCATCTGGCATGCTTACCATCGAGGCATCGAGCCTAGACCGAAGCCAATGATTCCGTCGTCCGTTCATTCGCCCCGCGTCAGATGGATTAGCCAGCAGATACCCTAAAAAAACCTTTGCTAGGGCTCGCAGTAGCCGCCGCAACCTCGTCGCTCCAGTTCGCAAACAGCAGCCCGGGCGCTACAAGACCACTCAGATCAGCACACGGCCAAAGGATCCTTCTACTGTCCTAGGCGCGCGCTCTGTTGATGTTGTAAGCCACGTCCCCCGGAGCTGCGCCGTCCAGTTCGTCGATGGCATCCGTAACTGACTAGGCAGTAAGCACCCAATTTTAGAGGTTCACCGATTTGAACATTCTGCCACTAGTTTTTCTCGATGGATTATGGCCATGCAGTCCCGTTAGTTAGTCACACCTTGAAAGATACTAATGGATCTTCAGGTGCAATATTTCACCATCTAATCACTTTTTAAGTTAGTATAAGATTTGACACATAATTGTTAAATGCTTGTATCAAATAAAGCAACTAATTTATAATTTCTTTCAACACTATAATTTACAAAGAGTCTTGAACTTGATATAATTTATGGCTCAAATATAAGTTCATTATACATGTCTCGCATGAACCTAATCGAAAAAATCAAGTACGATCATCTATTATGTGTCAAAAGGCTTTGCAAAAAAATTATGTTTTCAGCTCCCCCCCCCCACACATCCAAATCCTAGCTCCGCCCCTGGATGACACCATGACATATTATGGCTAGACCAATGATGCCCTAAACTTGATTGCAAAGAAAGACACGACCAAGATAATGATGGGTAACGTGGCCTATATTCGAACATTATGCACCTATTCACATTGTGCAACTGATTGTACATAGGAGTAAATAATTGTGCGAGACACAACTCAATACCTACAACTGTAGGGATCAATTATAGTATCATTCGATAGATAATGATTGTCAAACCCATGAGGTGCTGAAGGTATTGGTTAGTGAATATGAGAAAGTAAAATAACAAAAAACGCAGGATCTGTATTATTTATTTATAGTTTACAGGAAATCAAATAACTATAAATTAAAATGCAAGTAAATGTAATTAGCACTTTTAGTGATACCAAACTCCTCTATGTAGCAAGAGGACAATCTTAATGCATACTTATATGGATTTACACTGGGCACCCATATTTCTAACACAGCCTGATTAGTAATTTAATATCTTGTTAGATTTTGTTCTTACTGAACGAAGCCTGAAGTAGGTGCAGCCGTGTGCACATACAGTTACACCCCTAATAATTGGTTCTAAAGCGACTTTCATGCACAATCAACGGTAGTATTTCTTAGTTCAGCTCACAATATCGACTTGTTTAGTTTTAATTTTCGGATAAGCCCCATAGTAACAGGAAGAGAAACGGATTACTAATTTCGAAGTGATTTTGGTTTGGGCGTTTTCATCTGCCGAGCTTCACATTCAGACCGTCGTCGAAGCATGTGAGTTCCCTTGAACACCGTTTTAATGCTTCTATATACACAGAGATATCTAGAATGTGAAGCTCGGCAGATGAAAACTGGTCGTTGCATCTACTTCAGCAGTTCAGTAGCACTGATCGATGCAAGTATGCATGGCAACTACGTACACCACACCAGTCCGGACACAAACAAAACAACACTTCATCGCTGGCTAGGCATAGTAGGCATCGGGAATGCTGATCCGGAGTTGTTATCCAGATCTTGTAGCGGGTTCCATCCATGATTTTCTCGGTGACCGTGTAGTCTACTGCTTGGTAAATTGTCGTTTACTCAACGGGCATCAGAAACGCCAAGGTGTTCTTGATCGGCAACTGGCTGGTTGACAGGCAGTGGCTGACTACAGTGCATGATGGAGCGCGCACACTACCAGCTGGTCTAGTGTTAATCCGTCGCATGATTTCTAGCTAGCTTGTGAGGTTGGTTACTTCATATGTCTGGTTATTTCATTCCCTCTTTGCGAAAATAACTTGATGTTGATCATAGTCTAATTAATCAGTGCACTGAGATTCGATTTTGTATAAACACAGATGCCATGTCAGTGTTACTCTCTTACTATTTTAAGACTTAAAAATGAGCCCCAACTTATGCACTAAAATTATGGTTGTTTGTCCTGATTCCAAACATTTTTGCTTCGGTGTCCCCCGCCCCCCTCTTTCAAAAACTTTGGTGAACCGAAACACATGAAGGGGTATGATCTCTTCGAACCTCATCGTAACTAGGGGTGCAATGATTAAAACTGAATAAAAAGACATAAGTACAAGCCATAGAGTACCTCGTACGATCCGTTTAAGTCTATAATATTTAGTAGTCATGCTTACAGAGAACGGTGTACGCTGAAAACCGAACCGTAGGTAAATATTATGTCGGCTAACATCGGTTGGTAGGAACATTGAGTACACTAGTATATCTATAGGAGGGTATATAGGGCTTCATATGGATTTTTGCTTCATATAAGAGGGTATATAGGTGGAGTACAATTTATATGGGCGGGAGAGAAAGCTCCTATCTTTTTTTTTTCGAGGTTGACGCGGGGGGGGGGGGGGGAACCCCTATATGTACATGTTGAGAGGTACAAAGGGGGGAGGAGCGGTAAGAAGACGTGGCCCAAGTAAGCTTGGTCAAGACATAGGACCGCAACCTATCTAAGCCGTCACGGTCGTTTGGCGACAAACGCCATCGCCAAAGAACAAGATCGTCGCAAACTCGGAGCAACGTAGAACTCGGGGTCGAGGGTCTTCCGTTGAAGACAAGATTGTTGCGAATCTTCCAGATAGCCCATAGAGTCGTCGCAACCCCCATACGCCAGGTGGGAACCGGAATCTGGAAGGGGGGGGCAGATGTCCCAGATGGAGAACTGCCCTTCCGGGATTGAGACTTCCAGACGGGTCCACACCGAGGCGGCGAGGCTGCAATCGAATAACAAGTGCCTCCCGGTCTCGGCGGTGGGGCAGGAGGCACATAGCTCGGATGGCGTGCAGTGCTTGTAGAAGAGGTTCGCACGGGTTCTCAGCCGGTCGATGTCGAGGAGGTAAGCGAAGATCTTCGCGCTCCTATCTTGCATGTGAACAAGTTTAAATGAAAAGAAATAAATGAAATCGAGCATGTCACATGGAAAAGTCCCATTTGAACCCGGGTGCACGTGAACCCGGGTTGGAAATGCATTTTCGAAATGTGAAAAAATTCTGAAATAAATATATCGGGGTACGTACGCATGTTCCATGTGTGCGTAGAAAGTTTTCGCGGAGAAACCACTTTTTTATTTTAGAATCTAAAAAAGACAAAATACGTCACATATATACTGCTATATAGCCCTGCAAAATTTCACTTTTTTGCCGAGACAAAATAAAAAGTTTTTTCGTCACGAAACTCATGTCCAGGGCACATATTTGAGATCATCTGAGAAATCATTTTGTGTTTCGATTTTTAAAACATGTTTTAACATCACATACGGAACTTTTCAAAAAGTGGGTTCACGTACACCCAAGTTCACAAAAGCCGGTCTCCATGTCACATGTGCTAAACAAGGGAGCTATATATGGATGGTTATGCAACTTGATTCACACAACACGCTGAGTCTCCATTGCATGACAACTATACATTTCAGACTAATGTTGGCCGGAGGTAGCGGGAATTCGCATTATACATATTCTCACCTAAGACGAGAGCGCATGTATGCCCAACACTAGTTTGGTCGGTATTCATACTGGATATATAGTTTATTCATGCTGCTTGCATGCATCTTTGGCTTTGCATCCACGACATCTGACATTGTTGGCCTGCTCCTCTATTAGTGGTTTTTCCTATGATATACTGTATTGTAAATAAAAGTTAATGAGTACAAAGAATTTCCTCCTAAGATGTTTTTTACTAAAACAAAGTCTAAGAAAAGATTCTCATAATATTCCACGTCACCAAGCCATATAATCTCTCGGATCATCTACGGATTTCTGTGATATTCTAGAGTAATTGGAAAGATCACACTCACCTACTACCTATTGAAAATGTAAATGAGGGGGCGAAGTGTTTTTTTCCTTACTTTTTTTCTTTGAAAAAGAGGTTGAGAGCTCCGGCCTCTGCATCGAGGAGATATGCATATAAAGTTAATTCAGATTTCATTCAACAAAGGTCTGGCAAGAACAAACATACACTACGGGAAAAACGGCCGCTGCCGTGCAACCACCTTTTGCCGTGTGCTCGCGCACGGCAAAGCTTGCTTTGCCGTGCAACAAAAATCAAAACGCACGACAATAAGGAGCGCACGGCAAAGAGGACCTATGGCACACGGCAAAGAGGAAGCGCACGGCAAAGCCTCAGGAAAGTGCACGGCAATGAAAATCCGCACGGCAAAGAGAACAAGGTGTTGCCGTGAGAGATCCTTTGATGTGCGCAAGGCATAGTCGCACGGCAAAGGCTGCTTTGCCGTGCAGATTTTCCTTTGCCGTGTGCCTTGTGGCATTTTCTCTTTTTTCTTTTTATATTGTACTTATTTTAATGCTTATATTTATTCTTGAAATATGACAAGTACTACATCTTGATTAATGCAATGTTTATACCATACTTTTGCAATACGACAAGTACTCTAAGTCCTTACTCCCCCTCCAACATATCAGGGTTTCGGAGAAAATAAACCGCGGGGAATCTTCCAAGTGTTATCGCCTGAAAGAGAGGAATGTCACACATGGGAGCTATGCCTTGCACCATTTGGTCGAATCACACCTTTCACAACACTCTCACACATATCCTAGGTCCACATGTAAGTTTTGGTGGCATTCCGGTGCTCCCGCGGTCATTCCCGGTCTGCATGCCTCGGGGGATCTACCCCTAGATTTCACCGCGCGAGGTTCCACCAACATATTTTTTGATAGGTTTAGTTTTGATTAGGCCATATACACGTGGAAAGCTATGTTTGGCACACTTTGGCACATTATATCCACCGGTATACACGCAGCGGGACACTTCAGTCTACAAGTCGAGGAATCTTTCAAGTGTTATCGCCTGAAAGAGAGGAATGTCACACATGGGAGCTATGCCTTGCACCATTTGGTGAATCACACGTTCCACCACAATTTCACACATATCCTAGGTCCACATGCAAGTTTTGGTGGCATTCCGTGCTCCGGGGGTCACCCCCGGAAAACGGCCGTCTGCGTGCCTCGGGTCTACCCCAAGATTTCACCGCGCGAGGTTCCACCAACATACTTTTTGATAGGTTTAGTTTTGATTAGGCCATATGCACATGGAAAGCTAGGTTTGGCACACTTTGGCACATTGTAGCCACCGGTATACCCGCGGGACACTTCAGCCTACAAGTCGAGGAATCTTCCAAGTGTTATCGCCCGAAAGAGAGGAATGACACACATGGGAGTTATGCCTTGCTCCATTTGGTGAATCACACCTTCCACCACACTTTCACACATATCTTAGGTCAACATGCATGTTTTAGTGGAATTCCGGTGCTCCGGCGGTCATCCCACAGCGGCGGTATACGTGCCTCGGGGGGTCTACCCCCTAGATTTCACCGCGCGAGGTTCCACCAACATACTTTTTGATAGGTTTAGTTTTTATTAGGCCATATACATATGGAAAGGTAGGTTTGACACACTTTGGCACATTATAGCCACAGGTATACCCGCGACGGGACACTTCAGCCTACAAGTCGAGGAATCTTCCAAGTGTTATCGCCTGAAAGAGAGGAATGTCACACATGGGAGCTATGCCTTGCACCATTTGGTGAATCACACCTTACACCAAAATTTCACACATATCCTAGGTCCACATGCAAGTTTTGGTGGCTTTCCGGTGCTCCGGAGGTCATTCCCCCCAGCGGTCTGCGTGCCTCGGGGGGTCTACCCCCTAGATTTCACCGCGCGAGGTTCCACCAACACTTTTTGATATGTTTAGTTTTTATTAGGTCATATACACATGGAAAGCTAGGTTTGGCACACTTTGGCATATTATAGCCCCCGGTATACCCGCAGTGGGACACTTCAGCCTACAAGTGGAGGAATCTTCCAAGTGTTATCGCCTGAAAGAGAGGAATGTCACACATGGGAGCTATGTCTTGCACCATTTGGTGAATCACACCTTCCACCACACTTTCACACATATCCTAGGTCCACATGATAGTTTTGGTGGCATTCCGGTGCTCCGGCGGTCATTCCCCCCCGAAAACGGCGGTCTGCGTACCTCGGGGGTCTACCCCCTAGATTTCACCGCGCGAGGTTCCAACAACATAATTTTTGGTATGTTTAGTTTTGATTAGGCCATATACACATGGAAAGCTAGGTTTGGTACACTTTGTCACATTATAGCCATCGGTATACCCGCAGCGGGACACTTCAGCCTACAGGTCGAGGAATCTTCCAAGTGTTATTGCCTGAAAGAGAAGAATGTCACACATGGGAGCTATGCCTTCCACCATTTGGTGAATCACGCCTTACACCACACTTTCACACATATCGTAGGTCCACATGCAAGTTTTGGTGGCATTCCGGTGCTCCGGCGGTCATCCCCCCCCCGAAAAGGGCGGTCTGCGTGCCTCGGGGGGTCTACCCCCCTAGAATTCACCGCGCGAGGCTACACCAACATACTTTTTGATAGGTTTAGTTTTGATTAGGCCATATACACATTGAAATCTAGGTTTGACACACTTTGGCACATTATAGCCACCGGTATACCCGTAGCGGGACACTTCACCCTACAAGTCGAGGAATCTTCCAACTGTTATCGCCTGAAAGAGAGGAATGTCACACATGGGAGCTATGCCTTGCACCATATTTGGTGAATCACACCTTCCACCACACTTTCACACATATCCTAGGTCCACATGCAAGTTTTGGTGGCATTCCGGTGCTCCGGCGGTCATCCCCTCCCTGAAAAGGGCGGTCTGCGTGCCTCGGGGGGTCTACCCCCCTAGAATTCAACGCGCGAGGTTACAACAACATACTTTTTTGATATGTTTAGTTTTGATTAGGCCATATACACATGTAAAGCTAGTTTTGACACACTTTGGCACATTATAGCCACCGGTATACCCGCAACGGGACACTTCAGCCTAAGAGTCGAGGAATCTTCCTAGTGTTATCGCCTGAAAGAGTGGAATGTCACACATGGGAGCTATGCCTTGCACCATTTGGCGAATCACACCTTACACCACACTTTCACACATATCGTAGGTCCACATGCAAGTTTTGGTGGCATTCCGGTGCTCCGGAGGTCACCCCCCGAAGACGGCGGTCTGCGTGCCTCGGGGGGTCTACTCCCCCTAGATTTCACCGCGGTTCCACCAACATAATTTTTGATAGTTTTAGTTTTTATTAGGCCATATACACATGGAAAGCTAGGTTTGGCACACTTTGGCATATTATAGCCCCCGGTATACCCGCAGCGGGACACTTCAGCCTACAAGTGGAGGAATCTTCCAAGTGTTATCGCCTGAAAGAGAGGAATGCCACACATGGGAGCTGTGTCTTGCACCATTTGGTGAATCACACCTTCCACCACACTTTCACACATATCCTAGGTCCACATGCTAGTTCTTGTGGCATTCGGTGCTCGGCGGTCATTCCCCACACAAAGCGGCGGTCTGCGTGCCTCGGGGGTCTACCCCCTAGATTTCACCGCGCGAGGTTCCAACAACATAATTTTTGATAGGTTTAGTTTTGATTAGGCCATATACACATGTAAAGATAGGTTTGGTACACTTTGTCACATTATAGACACCGGTATACCCGCAGCGGGACACTTCAGCCTACAAGTCGAGGAATCTTCCAAGTGTTATCGCCTGAAAGAGAGGAATGTCACACATGGGAGCTATGCCTTGCACCATTTGGTGAATCACACCTTCCACCACACTTTCACACATATCTTAGGTCCACATGCAAGTTTTGGTGGCATTCCGGTGCTCCGGCGGTCATCCCCCCCCGAAAACGGCGGTCTGCGTGCCTCGGTGGGTCTACCCCCCTAGAATTCACCGCACGAGGTTACACCAGCATACTTTTTGATAGGTTTAGTTTTGATTAGGCCATATACACATGGAAAGCTAGGTTTGACACACTTTGGCACATTATAGCCACCAGTATACCCGCGTGGGACACTTCACCTACAAGTCGAGGAATCTTCCAAGTGTTATCGCTGACAGAGAGGAATGTCACACATGGGAGCTATGCCTTGAACCATTTGGTGAATCACACCTTCCACACTTTCACACATATCCTAGGTCCACATGCAAGTTTTGGTGGCATTCCGGTGCTCAGGAGGTCATTCCCCCAGCAGCGGTGCGTGCCTCGGGGGGTCTACCTCCTAGATTTCCCGCGCGAGGTTCACCAACATACTTTTTGATAGGTTTAGTTTTTATTATATACACATGGAAATCTAGGTTTGGCACACTTTGGCATATTATAGCCCCCGGTATACCCGTAGCGGGACACTTCAGCTTACAAGTGGAGGAATCTTCCAAGTGTTATCGCCTGAAAGAGAGAAATGTCACACATGGGAGCTATGTCTTGCACCATTTGGTGAATCACACCTTCCACCACACTTTCACACATATCCTAGGTCCACATGCAAGTTTTGGTGGCATTGGTGCTCCGGCGGTCATCCACGCAACGGTGTCTGTGGGGGTCTACCCCCTAGATTTCACCGCGCGAGGTTCCACCAACATACTTTTTGATAGTTTTAGTTTTGATTAGGCCATATACACATGGAAAGCTTGGTTTGGCACACTTTGGCACATTATAGCCCCCGGTATACCCGCAGCGGGACACTTCAGCCTACAAGTGGAGGAATCTTCCAAGTGTTATCGCCTGAAAGAGAGGAATGACACACATGGGAGCTATGCCTTGCTCCATTGGTGAATCACACCTTCCACCACACTTTCACACATATCTTAGGTCAACATGCATGTTTTAGTGGAATTCCGGTGCTCCGGCGTTCCCCCCTCCCGAAAACGGCGGTATACATGCCTCGGGGGTCTACCCCCTAGATTTCACCGCGCGAGGTTCCACCAACATACGTTTTGATAGGTTTAGTTTGATTAGTCCATATACAAATGGAAAGCCAGGTACGTCACCCTTTGGCACATTCTAGCCTCCGGTATACTCGCATCGCCGCAACTGGCACGCCGAGCGCAAAATTTGGATGAGTAAGGATGATTGTCGGGATACGCTCATGGCACCGTGGCAGTACCTGCAGGTATTAGCATTTCTATGTTATTTATTTTCGCATTTTCATGTAGTTTATGTTCTAATAATGGGTCTATCTTCTGTATGTAGAACCCTCCTCAGTACGTCGGGGAAGAGAAGGCGTGCTTTCTTGCGATGGTCATATAGTGGACATCCCCCGAGTACGCCTGGAAGCACGAGGAGGGCAAGTAGAAGCGTTTAGAGATGGGAGGTGGTTCACATGTCCAGGGCAGCAAGAACTTGGCCCTTACCTTGCAGAAAGAGGTGAGCAAATGGTTTCTTCATTCTTTCATTTCATGTTATTGTTAGCCCCGCAAGGGTGTCCCTCTTCACTTAATTGCATGTACTCTTTTGCAGGAAGTGAAGACAGGTGCGACACCAAACTTATTTGGCCTTTTCCAAAAGACAAAGACCAGGAGGGAGCAGCATCCTGAAACGGGGTCCTGGTGGGTTGACGAGCTAGTGGAGTGATGGCGTGTATTTCACACGTTCGTTGGGCAACCCCAAGAGGAAGGTATGATGCGCACAGCAGCAAGTTTTCCCTCAGAAAGAAACCAAGGTTTATCGAACCAGGAGGAGCCAAGAAGCACGTTGAAGGTTGATGGCGGCGGGATGTAGTGCGGCGCAACACCGGGATTCGGCGCCAACGTGGAACTGCACAACACAACCAAAGTACTTTGCCCCAACGAAACAGTGAATCTCACCGGCTTGCTGTAACAAAGAGTTAACCGTATTGTGTGGAAGATGATTGTTTGCGAAAACAGTAGAACAAGTATTGCAGTAGATTGTATTTCAGTAAGAGAATTGGACCGGGGTCCACAGTTCACTAGAGTGTCTCTCCCATAAGACAAACAGCATGTTGGGTGAACAAATTACAGTTGGGCAATTGACAAATAAAGAGAGCATGACCATGCACATACATATCATGATGAGTATAGTGAGATTTAATTGGGCATTACGACAAAGTACATAGACCGCCATCCAACTGCATCTATGCCTAAAAAGTCCACCTTCGGTTATCATCCGAACCCCCTCCAGTATTAAGTTGCAAAGCAACAGACAATTGCATTAAGTATGGTGCGTAATGTAATCAACAACTACATCCTTAGACATAGCATCAATGTTTTATCCCTAGTGGCAACAGCACAACACAACCTTAGAACTTTCTGTCACTGTCCCAGGTGTCAATGCAGGCATGAACCCACTATCGAGCATAAGTACTCCCTCTTGGAGTTACAAGCATCTACTTGGCGAGAGCATCTACTAGTAACGGAAAGCATGCAAGATCATAAACAACACATAAGCATAACTTTGATAATCAACATAACAAGTATTCTCTATTCATCGGATCCCAACAAACGCAACATATAGAATTACAGATAGATGATCTTGATCATGTTAGGCAGCTCACAAGATCCGACAATGATAGCACAATGGGAAGACAACCATCTAGCTACTGCTATGGACCCATAGTCCAGGGGTAGACTACTCACACATCACACCGGAGGCGACCATGGCGGCGTAGAGTCCTCGGGAGATGATTCCCCTCTCCGGCGGGTGCCGGAGGCGATCTCCTGGATCCCCGAGATGGGATCGGCGGCGGCGGCGTCTGAAGGTTTTCCGTATCGTGGTTCTCGGTCTGGGGTTTCGTCACGGAGGCTTTAAGTAGGCGGAAGGGCGAGTCGGGGCCGAGGCGAGGGGGCCACACCATAGGCGGCGCGGGCCCCCTGGGCCGCGCCGCCGGTGTGTCGCCACCTCGTGGCCCCTACTCGTGTGTTCTTCGGTCTTGGGAAGCTCCGTGGAAAAATAGGCCCATGGGCTTTGATTTCGTCCAATTAGAGAATATTTCCTTACTAGGATTTCTGAAACCAAAAACAGACAGAAGCGGCACTTCGGCATCTTGTTAATAGGTTAGTTCAGAAAATGCACGAATATGACATAAAGTGTGCATAAAACATGTAGATAACATCAATAATGTGGCATGGAACATAAGAAATTATCGATACGTCGGAGACGTATCAGCATCCCCAAGCTTAGTTCTGCTCGTCCCGGCAGGTAAAACGATAACACAGATAATTTTGGAGTGACATGCCATCATAATCTTGATCATACTATTTGTAAAGCATATGTAGTGAATGCAGCGATCAAAACAATGTATATGACATGAGTAAACAAGTGAATCATAAAGCAAAGACTTTTCATGAATAGCACTTCAAGACAAGCATCAATAAGTCTTGCATAAGAGTTAACTCATAAAGCAATAATTCAAAGTAAAGGTATTGAAGCAACACAAAAGAAGATTAAGTTTCAGCGGTTGCTTTCAACTTGTAACATGTATATCTCATGGATATTGTCAACATAGAGTAATATAATAAGTGCAATAAGCAAGTATGTAGGAATCAATGCATAGTTCACACAAGTGTTTGCTTCTTGAGGTGGAGAGAAATAGGTGAACTGACTCAACATTGAAAATAAAAGAATGGTCCTCATTGAGGAAAAGCATCGATTGCTATATTTGTGCTAGAGCTTTGATTTTGAAAACATGAAACAATTTTGTCAACGGTAGTAATAAAGCATATGCATCATGTAAATTATATCTTATAAGTTGCAAGCCTCATGCATGTAGGATAACGTAGCATAGAAAACAAAAATTTTCCTACGGCGAACACGCAATCCAAGCCAAGATGCAATCTAGAAGACGGTAGCAACGAGGGGATTGTCGAGACTCACCCTTGAAGAGATTCCAAAGCCTACAAGAGGAGGCTCTTGTTGCTGCGGTAGACGTTCACTTGCCGCTTGCAAAAGCGCGTAGAAGATCTTGATCACGATCGGTTCCGGCGCCACGAACGGGCAGCACCTCCGTACTCGGTCACACGTTCGGTTGTTGATGAAGACGACGTCCACCTCCCCGTTCCAGCGGGCAGCGGAAGTAGTAGCTCCTCTTGAATCCGACAGCACGACGGCGTGGTGTCGGTGGCGGTGGAGAAATCCGGCGGAGCTTCGCTAAGCGTGCGGGATATTGTGGAGGAGCGGGGCGCTAGGGTTTGGGGAGAGGGTGGCCGGCCACTATGGGGGCGGCCAAGCTTGTGGCTTTGGTGTGTCCGGCCCCCTCCCCTTGGCCCTCTATATATAGGTGGAAGCCCCAAGTGTTGGACTACAAGTCTTCGAATAAGACCCGAACCCAAAACCTTCCATATGGTGGGAAACCTTCCCAAGCTAGGATTCCCACTAGAGGTGGGAATTCCACCTTCCATAGGGGGGGTGGCCGGCCCCCTAAGGGGGAGTCCACTTGGGACTCCTCCCCCACTAGGGTTGGCCGGCCATGGAGGTGGAGTCCCATGTGGACTCCACCTTCCTTGGTGGTTTCTTCCGGACTTTTCTAGAACCTTCTAGAACCTTCCATAGAACCTTCCGCATCATTTTATTCACATAAAATGACATCCTATATATGAATCTTATTCTCCGGACCATTCCGGAACTCCTCGTGATGTCCGGGATCACATCCGGGACTCCGAACAAATATTCGAACTCCATTCCATATTCAAGTTCTACCATTTCAACATCCAACTTTAAGTGTGTCACCCTACGGTTCGCGAACTATGCGGACATGGTTGAGTACTCACTCGACCAATAACCAATAGCGGGATCTGGAGATCCATAATGGCTCCCACATATTCAACGATGACTTTAGTGATCGAATGAACCATTCACATACGATACCAATTCCCTTTGTCACGCGATATTTTACTTGTCCGAGGTTTGATCATCGGTATCACACTATACCTTGTTCAACCTCGTCTCTGACAAGTACTCTTTACTCGTACCGTGGTATGTGGTCTCTTATGAACTTATTCATATGCTTGCAAGACATTAGACGACATTCCACCGAGAGGGCCCAGAGTATATCTATCCGTCATCGGGATGGACAAATCCCACTGTTGATCCATATGCCTCAACTCATACTTTCCGGATACTTAATCCCACCTTTATAACCACCCATTTACGCAGTGGCGTTTGATGTAATCAAAGTACCTTTCCGGTATAAGTGATTTATATGATCTCATGGTCATAAGGACTAGGTAACTATGTATTGAAAGCTTATAGCAAATAACTTAATGACGTGATCTTATGCTACGCTTAATTGGGTGTGTCCATTACATCATTCATACAATGATATAACCTTGTTATTAATAACATCCAATGTTCATGATTATGAAACTAATCATCTATTAATCAACAAGCTAGTTAAGAGGCTTACTAGGGACTCTTTGTTGTTTACATATCACACATGTATCAATGTTTCGATTAATACAATTATAGCATGGTATATAAACATTTATCATAAACATAAAGATATATATAATAACCACTTTTATTATTGCCTCTTGGGCATATCTCCAACAGTCTCCCACTTGCACTAGAGTCAATAATCTAGATTACATTGTAATATACCTAACACCCATGGCATTCTGGTGTTGGTCATGCTTTGCCCTAGGGAGAGCTTTAGTCAACGGATCTGCTACATTCAGATCAGTGTGTACTTTGCAAATCTTTACTTCTCCATCTTCGATGTATTCGCGAATCGAGTGGTAACGCAGCTTGATATGCTTCAGCCTCTTGTGTGACCTTGGCTCTTGTGCATTGGCGATGGCACCCATGTTATCACAGTAGATGACAAATGGGTCCAATGCACTAGGAACCACACCGAGCTCTACAATGAACCTCTTCATCCATACCGCTTCTGATGAAGCCTCGAAGCCGCTATGTACTCCGATTCTGTTGAGGATTTTGCCACCGTGCACTGCTTCGAGCTTGCCCAGCTTACTGCAGCACCATTCAATATAAACACGTACCCAGATTGTGACTTAGAGTCATCGGGATCAGTGTTCCAACTTGCATCGGTGTAACTTGTTACAACGAGCTCTTAGTCACCTCCATAACAAAGAAACATATCCTTAGTTCTTTTCAAGTACTTCAGGATATTCTTGACCGCTGTCCAGTGTTCCATTCCTGGATCACTTTGATATCTGCTAGTCAAACTAACGCATGTGCTATATCCGGTCTTGTACATAGCATGGCATACATGATAGAGCCTACTGCCGAGGCATAGGGGATCTGATCCTTTCTCTTTCTTCTGCCGTAGCCGGTCCTTGAGTCTTACTCAAGACCTTGCTGGTAACATAGGTAAGAATCCTTTCTTACTTTCGTCCATTCTAAACTTCTTGAGAATCTTGTCCAGGTATGTACTCTGTGATAGCCCTATTAGACGTCTTGATCTATCTCTATAAATCTTGATGCCTAATATGTATGATGCTTCACCAAGGTCTTTCATTGAAAAACTATTATTCAAATAACCCTTTACACTGCTTAATAGTTCTATATCATTCCCAATCAATAATATGTCATCTACATATAATATCAGGAATGCTACAGAGCTCCCAAGGTCTTTCATTGAAAAACTATTATTCAAATAACCCTTTACACTGCTTAATAGTTCTATATCATTCCCAATCAATAATATGTCATCTACATATAATATCAGGAATGCTACAGAGCTCCCACTCACTTTCTTGTAAATACAGGCCTCTCCATGACACTGTATAAACCCGAAGTCTTTGATCACCTTATCAAAACGTCGGTTCCAACTTCTCGATGCTTGCTTCAGTCCATAGATTGAACGCTGAAGTTTGCATACTTTGTCAGCATTTTTAGGATCGACAAAACCTTTGGGTTGTACCATATACAACTCTTCCTCAATGTCTCCATTAAGGAATGCCGTTTTGACATCCATCTGCCAAATCTCATAATCGAAAAATGCAGCTATTGCTAACAAAATCCTCACAGATTTTAGCTCGCTACAGGTGAGAAAGTCTCATCGTAGTCAACACCTTGAATTTGTCGGAAACCCTTTGCGACAAGTCGAGCTTTATAGACAGTAATATTACCATCGGCATCTGTTTTTCTTTTGAAGATCCATTTATTCTCGACAGCCTTGCGGCTATCAGGTAAGTCTACCAAAGTCCATACTTTGTTATCATACATGGATCCCATTTCGGATTTCATGGCTTCTTGCCATTTGTTGGAATCTGGGCTCATCATCGCTTCTTCATACGTCGCGGGGTCTTCATCATTGTTATCCACAATCATGACATTTAGACAAGGATCATACCAATCTGGAGTGGCACGATCCCTTGTCGATCTGCGAGGTTCAGTAGCTGTCTCATTTGAAGTTTCATGATCATTATCATTAGCTTCCTCTGTTGTCGGTGTAGGTGGTACAGGAACATTTTCCGGTACTGCGCTACTCGATCAACGAGTAGAGATTCTTCAATCTCATCGAGTTCTACTTTTCTTCCAGTCACTTCTTTAGTGAGAAATTCTTTCTCAAGAAAGGTTCCGTTCTTAGCAACAAAGATCTTGCCTTCGGATCTGTGATAGAAAGTGTACCCTATAGTTTCCTTAGGGTATCCTATGAAGACGCATTTCTCCGCTTTGGGTTCTAGCTTGTCCGGTTGTAACTTTTTTACATAGGCTTCGCAACCCCAAACTTTTAGGAACGACAGCTTAGGTTTCTTATTAAACCATAATTCATACGGCGTCGTTTCAACGGATTTTGATGGTGCTCTATTTAAAGTGAATGCGTTGTCTCTAATGCATAACTCCAAAATGATAACGGCAAATCAGTAAGAGACATCATAGAACGAACCATATCTAAGAGAGTTCGATTACGACGTTCGGACACACCGTTTCGTTGTGGTGTTCCCGGCGGTGTCAATTGTGAAAGTATTCCGCATTTCTTTAAATGCATGCCAAACTCATAACTTAGATATTCACCTCCGCGATCAGATCGTAGAAATTTAATCTTCTTGTTACGTTGATTTTCTACTTCACTTTGGAATTCCTTAAACTTCTCGAAAGTTTCGGATTTATGTTTCATTAAATAGATATACCCATATCTACTCAAATCATCTGTGAAGGTTAGAACATAACGATAACCACCGCGCGATGCTACACTCATTGGTCCACACACATCTGTATGTATGATTTCCAATAAGTCAGTAGCTCGCTCCATCATACCCGAGAATGGAGTCTTAGTCATTTTTCCCATCAGACATGCTTCGCATCTATCAAGTGACTCAAAGTCAAGTGATTCAAGTAATCCATCGGTATGGAGTTTCTTCATGCGTTTCACTCCAATATGACCAAGACGACAGTGCCACATATAAGTAGAATTATCATTCAATTTAATTCGCTTAGCATCAATGTTATGTATATGTGTATCACTACTATCGAGATCTAATAGAAATAAGCCATTCTTTTCAGGTGCTCGACCATAAAAGATATTATTCATAAAGATAGAACAACCATTATTCTCAGACTTGAATGAATAACCGTCTTGCATTAAACAAGATCCTGATATAATGTTCATGCTCAACGCGGGTACATAATAACAATTATTTAGGCTTAAAAAATCCCGAAGGTAGATGTAGAGGAAGTGTCGATTGCGATCACATTGACCTTGGATCCGTTTCCAACGCATCGTCACTTCATCTTTCAGCAGTTGTCGTTTATTCTTTAGTTCTGTTTCGAGTTACAAATATGAGCAACCGAACCAGTATCAAATACCCAGGTACTAGAACGAGAACCAGTGAAATGAACATCTATAACATGTATATCAGATATACCTTCTTTCTTCTTCTTGACAAGGCCGCTCTTCAGATCGCCAAATACTTGGAGCAATTACGCTTCCAGTGTCCCTTCTCTTTGCAGTAATAGCAATCAGCATCAGGCTTAGGGCCGTTCTTAGGTTTCATAGGAGGTGTGGCAGCTTTCTTGCCACCCTTCTTGAATTTTCCCTTAGACTTGCCCTGTTTCTTGAAGCTGGTGGTCTTGTTGACCATCAACACTTGGTGCTCTTTCTTAATCTCAATCTCAGCAGCTTTTAACATGCCAAAGAGTTCAGGAAACTCCTTGTTCATGTTCTGCATATTGTAATTCATCACAAAGTTCTTGTAACTTGGTGGCGGTGATTGAAGGACACGATTAATCCCCAGTCTGTTAGGAATCACTATTCCCAAGTCTGAGTTTCTTCGCATGCCCGGTCATAACGAGCATGTGCTCACTAATGGAGCTGCCTTCTTCCATCATACAGCTGAAAAAGTGTTTCGATGCTTCATAGCATTCCACGGCCGCATGAGTTTCAAAAATAGTCTTCAACTCTTTCATCAACTCATGAGGATCGTGGTGCTCAAAACGTTTTTGAAGATCGGATTCCAGACTGCATAAGATGGCACACTGAACTTGAGAGTACCGAGTTTTCCGAGTCATGTAAACATTCTTTACTTCATCGGTTTCAGTTTCTGCAGGAGGGTCACCTAGCGGTGCATCAAGCACATATTGCAGATTTCCGCCATTGAGGAAGATCCTCACATGACGGAACCAGTCGGTGAAGTTGCTACCGTTGCTCTTAAGTTTTCTTTCTCTAGGAACTGGTTAAAATTGATTGGAGACGCCATATCTACAACATATTTGCAATAGTTTAGACTAAGTTTATGACAAATTGAGTTCAAATTTTAATTCAACATAATTAAAAATCTAGGTGAACTCCCACTCAAAACAATATCCCTCGCATTGTCTTAGTGATCACACGAACCAAATCTACCGCACCTAAACCCGATCATCACGAGAAAGGTGTGATTTCAATGGCGAACACTCAAAGTGTTCATCATATCAATCATATGATTCATGCTCTACCTTTCGGTATCACGTGTTCCGAGACCATGTGTACATGCTAGGCTCGTCAAGGCCACCTTAGTATCCGCATGTGCAAAACTGTCTTGCACCCGTTGTATGTACTTATTGAATCTATCACACCCGATCATCACGAGATGCTTCGAAACGACAAGACTTGATAACGGTGCTACTAAGGATGAACACTTTATTATCTTGAGATTTTAGTGAGAGGGATCATCTTATAATGCTACCGTCGCGATCTAAGCAAAATAAGATGCATAAAAGGATTAACATCACATGCAGTTCATATGTGATATGATATGGCCCTTTGTCTTTGCGCCTTTGATCTTGATCTCCAAAGCGTGGACATGATCTCCATCATCAACGGGCATGATCTCCATCATCGTCGGCGAAGCACCAAGGTCAATGGCGCCGTCTTCATGATCGTCCTCCATGTAGCAACTATCACAACTACTTTGAAATACTACTCAACATGAAATTTAAAGACAACCATAAGGCTCCTGCCGGTTGCCACAATACAATAATGATCATCTCATACATATTCATCATCACATTATGGCCATATCACATCACCAAACCCTGCAAAAACAAGTTAGACGTTCTCTAATTTGGTTTGCATATTTTACGTGGTTTAGGGTTTTCGAGTAAGATCCAATCTACCTACGAACATGAACCACAACGGTGATACTAGTGTTTTCAATAGAGGAGTAAATTGAATCTTCACTATAGTAGGAGAGACAGACACCCGCAAAGCCACTTATGCAATACAAGTTGCATGTCAAGCGTGGAGCAAATCTCATGAACGCGGTCATGTAAAGTTAGCCCGAGCCGCTTCATCCCACTATGCCACAAAGATGCAAAGTACTCAACTAAAGATAACAAGAGCATCAACGCCCACAAACCATTGTGTTCTACTCGTGCAACCATCTATGCATAGACACCGCTCTGATACCACTGTAGGATAACGTAGCATAGAAAACAAAAATTTTCCTACGGCGAACACGCAATCCAAGCCAAGATGCAATCTAGAAGACGGTAGCAGCGAGGGGATTGTCGAGACTCACCCTTGAAGAGATTCCAAAGCCTACAAGAGGAGGCTCTTGTTGCTGCGGTAGACGTTCACTTGCCGCTTGCAAAAGCGCGTAGAAGATCTTGATCACGATCGGTTCCGGCGCCACGAACGGGCAGCACCTCCGTGCTCGGTCACACGTTCGGTTGTTGATGAAGACGACGTCCACCTCCCCGTTCCAGCGGGCAGCGGAAGTAGTAGCTCCTCTTGGAACAGCACGACGGCGTGGTGTCGGTGGCGGTGGAGAAATCCGGCGGAGCTTCGCTAAGCGTGCGGGATATTGTGGAGGAGCGGGGCGCTAGGGTTTGGGGAGAGGGGTGGCCGGCCACTATGGGGGCGGCCAAGCTTGTGGCTTTTGTGTGTGCCGGCCCCCTCCCCTTGGCCCTCTATATATAGGTGGAAGCCCCAAGTGTTGGACTACAAGTCTTCGAATAAGACCCGAACCCAAAACCTTCCATATGGTGGGAAACCTTCCCAAGCTAGGATTCCCACTAGAGGTGGGAATTCCACCTTCCATAGGGGGGGTGGCCGGCCTAAGGGGAGTCCACTTGGGACTCCTCCCCCACTAGGGTTGGCCGGCCATGGAGGTGGAGTCCCATGTGGACTCCACCTTCCTTAGTGGTTTCTTGGAACCTTCTAGAACCTTCCTTAGAACCTTCCGCATCATTTTATTCACATAAAATGACATCCTATATATGAATCTTATTCTCCGGACCATTCCGGAACTCCTCGTGATGTCCGGGATCACATCCGGGACTCCGAACAAATATTCGAACTCCATTCCATATTCAAGTTCTACCATTTCAACATCCAACTTTAAGTGTGTCACCCTACGGTTCGCGAACTATGCGGACATGGTTGAGTACTCACTCCGACCAATAACCAATAGCGGGATCGGAGATCCATAATGGCTCTCCACATATTCAACGATGACTTTAGTGATCGAATGAACCATTCATACGATACCAATTCCCTTTGTCACGCGATATTTTACTTGTCAGAGGTTTGATCATCGGTATCACACTATACCTTGTTCAACCTCGTCTCTGACAAGTACTCTTTACTCGTACCGTGGTATGTGGTCTCTTATGAACTTATTCATATGCTTGCAAGACATTAGACGACATTCCACCGAGAGGGCCCAGAGTATATCTATCCGTCATCGGGATGGACAAATCCCACTGTTGATCCATATGCCTCAACTCATACTTTCCGGATACTTAATCCACCTTTATAACCACCCATTTACGCAGTGGCGTTTGATGTAATCAAAGTACCTTTCGGTATAAGTGATTTATATGATCTCATGGTCATAAGGACTAGGTAACTATGTATTGAAAGCTTATAGCAAATAACTTAATGACGTGATCTTATGCTACGCTTAATTGGGTGTGTCCATTACATCATTCATACAATGATATAACCTTGTTATTAATAACATCCAATGTTCATGATTATGAAACTAATCATCTATTAATCAACAAGCTAGTTAAGAGGCTTACTAGGGACTCTTTGTTGTTTACATATCACACATGTATCAATGTTTCAGTTAATACAATTATAGCATGGTATATAAACATTTATCATAAACATAAAGATATATATAATAACCACTTTTATTATTGCCTCTTGGGCATATCTCCAACAATGCATAGTGTACTAATAGTGCCCGCACCTTGTCCTAATTAGCTTGGACTACCTGGATTATCACCGCAATACATATGCTTTAACCAAGTATCACAAAGGGGTACCTCTATGCCGCCTGTACAAAGGTCTAAGGAGAAAGCTCGCATTGGATTTCTCGCTATTGATTATTCTTCAACTTAGACATCCATACCGGAACAACATAGACAACAGATAATGGACTCCTCTTTTATGCATAAGCATATAACAACAATTAATAATTTTCTCATTAGAGATTTGAGGATTGTTGTCCAAAACTGAAACTTCCACCATGGAACATGGCTTCGGTTAGCGGCCCAATGTTCTTCTCTCACAATATGCATGCTCAAACCATTCAACTCAGTGTAGATCGCCCTTACTTCAGACAAGACGAACATGCATAGCAACTCACATGAAATTCAACAATGAGTTGATGGCGTTCCCAGTAAACATGGTTATCGCACAACAAGCAACTTAATAAGAGATAAAGTGCATAATTTCATATTCAATACCACAATAGTTTTTAAGCTATTTGTCCCATGAGCTATATATTGCAAAGGTGAATGATGGAATTTTAAAGGTAGCACTCAAGCAATTTACTTTGGAATGGCGGAAAATACCATGTAGTATAGGTAGGTATGGTGGACACAAATGGCATAGTGGTTGGCTCAAGTATTTTGGATGCATGAGAAGTATTCCCTCTCGATACAAGGTTTAGGCTAGCAAGGCTTATTTGAAACAAACACAAGGATGAACCGGTGCAGCAAAACTCACATAAAAGACATATTGAAAACATTATAAGACTCTACACCGTCTTCCTTGTTGTTCAAACTCAATACTAGAAATTATCTAGACCTTAGAGAAACCAAATATGCAAACCAAATTTTAGCATGCTCTATGTATTTCTTCATTAATGGGTGCAAAGCATATGATGCAAGAGCTTAATCATGAGCACAACAATTGCCAAGTATCACATTACCCAAGACATTAATAGCAATTACTACATGTATCATTTTCCAATTCCAACCATATAACAATTTAACGAAGGAGAAACTTCGCCATGAATACTATGAGTAGAAACCAAGGACATACTTGTCCATATGCTACAGCGGAGCGTGTCTCTCTCCCATAAAGTGAATGCTAGGATCCATTTTATTCAAACAAAACAAAAAACAAAAACAAACCGACGCTCCAAGAAAAAGCACATAAGATGTGATGGAATAAAAATATAGTTTCAGGGGAGGAACCTGATAATGTTGTCGAAGAAGGGGATGCCTTGGGCATCCCCAAGCTTAAACGCTTGAGTCTTCTTGATATATGCAGGGGTGAACCACCGGGTGCATCCCCAAGCTTAGAGCTTTCACTCTCCTTGATCATGTTGCATCATACTACTCCTCTTGACCCTTGAAAACTTCCTCCACACCAAACTCGAAACAACTCATTAGAGGGTTAGTGCACATTATAAATTGACATATTCAGAGGTGACACAATCATTCTTAACACTTCTGGACATTGCATAATGCTACTGGACATTAGTGGATCAAAGAAATTCATCCAACATAGCGAAAGAGGCAATGCGAAATAAAAGGCAGAATCTGTCAAAACAGAACAGTTCGACTTGCTCAGATGAAAATGCTCAAATTGAATGAAAGTTGCATACATATCTGAGGATCATGCACGTAAATTGGCTTAATTTTCTGAGCTACCTACAGGGAGGTGGACCCAGATTCGTGACAGCAAAGAATTCTGGAACTGTGCAGTAATCCAAATCTAGTACTTACTTTTCTATCAACGGCTTAACTTGGCACAACAAAACACAAAACTAAGATAAGGAGAGGTTGCTACAGTAGTAAACAACTTCCAAGACACAAAATAAAAACAAAGTACTGTAGGTAAAAACATGGGTTGTCTCCCATAAGCGCTTTTCTTTAACGCCTTTCAGCTAGGCGCAGAAAGTGTGTATCAAGTATTATCAAGAGATGAAGTGTCAACATCATAATTTGTTCTCATAATAGAATCAAAAGGTACCTTCATTCTCTTTCTAGGAAGTGTTCCATACCTTTCTTGAGAGGAAATTGATATTTTATATTACCTTCCTTCATATCAATAGTAGCACCACCATTCGAAGAAAAGGTCTTCCCAATATAATGGGACAAGATGCATTGTATTCAATATCCAAGACAACAAAATCAACGGGAACCAGGTTATTGTTAACGGTAATGCGAACATTATCAACTTTACCCAAAGGTTTCTTTGTAGAATGATCAGCAAGATTAACATCCAAATAACAATTTTAAGCGGTGGCAAGTCAAGCATATTATAAATTTTCTTAGGCATAACAGAAATACTTGCACCAAGATCACATAAAGCATTACAATCAAAATCTTTAACCTTCATCTTAATGATGGGCTCCCAACCATCCTCTAACTTTTTAGGAATAGAGGCTTCACGCTCTAGTTTCTCTTCTCTAGCTTTTATGAGAGCATTTGTAATATGATGCGTGAAAGCCAAATTTATAGCACTAGCATTAGGACTTTTAGCAAGTTTTTGCAAGAACTTTATAACTTCAGAGATGTGGCAATCATCAAAATTCAAACCATTATAATCTAAAGCAATGGGATCATCATCCCCAATGTTGGAAAAAATTTCAGCAGCTTTATCACAGGCAGTTTCAGCATTTTAGCAGTTTCAGGCAGTTTTTCGCGCTTTGCATTAGAAGTGGAAACATTGCTAACACCAATTCTTTTATTAGTATGAGTAGGAGGTGCAGCAACATGTGTAGCATTAGCATTACTAGTGGTGGTAATAGTCCAAACTTTAGCTATATTCTTCTCTTTAGCTAGTTTTTCATTTTCTTCTCTATCCCACCTAGCACGTTCAGCCATTAATCTTATATTCTCATTAATTCTAACTTGAATGGCATTTGCTGTAGTAGTAATTTTATTATGATGATTCTCATTAGGCAAAACTTTTGATTTCAAAAGATCAACATCAGCAGCAAGACTATCAACTTTAGAAGCAAGTATATCAATTTTCCCAAGCTTTTCTTCAACAGATTTGTTAAAAGCAGTTTGTGTACTAATAAATTCTTTAAGCATGGCTTCAAGTCCAGGGTGAACTCCTATTATTGTTGTAAGAATTCCCATAAGAATTACCATAGCCGTTGCCATTATTATAAGGATATGGCCTATAGTTGTTACTAGAATTGTTCCGGTAAGCATTGTTGTTGAAATTATTATTTTTAATGAAGTTTACATCAACATGTTCTTCTTGTGCAACCAATGAAGCTAATGGAACATTATTAGGATCAATATTAGTCCTATCATTCACAAGCATAGACATAATAGCATCAATCTTATCACTCAAGGAAGAGGTTTCTTCGACAGAATTTACCTTCTTACCTTGTGGAGCTCTTTCCGTGTGCCATTCAGAGTAATTGATCATCATATTATCAAGAAGCTTTGTTGCTTCACCAAGAGTGATGGACATAAAGGTACCTCAAGCAGCTGAATCCAATAAATTCCGTGAAGAAAAATTTAGTCCTTGCGGCGTGTCTTGATCTCCCGACAACGGCGCCGGAAAATATGATGGCGTGTATTTCACGTTCGTTGGGCAACCCCAAGAGGAAGGTATGATGCGCACAGCAACAAGTTTTCCCTCAGAAAGAAACCAAGGTTTATCGAACCGGGAGGAGCCAAGAAGCACGTTGAAGGTTGATGGCGGCGGGATGTAGTGCGGCGCAACACCAGGGATTCCGGCGCCAACGTGGAACCTGCACAACACAACCAAAGTACTTTGCCCCAACGAAACAGTGAGGTTGTCAATCTCACCGGCTTGCTGTAACAAAGAGTTAACCGTATTGTGTGGAAGATGATTGTTTGCAGAAAACATAGAACAAGTATTGCAGTAGATTGTATTTCAGTAAAGAGAATTGGACCGGGGTCCACAGTTCACTAGAGGTGTCTCTCCCATAAGACGAACAGCATGTTGGGTGAACAAATTACAGTTGGGCAATTGACAAATAAAGAGAGCATGACCATGCACATACATATCATGATGAGTATAGTGAGATTTAATTGGGCATTACGACAAAGTACATAGACCATCAACTGCATCTATGCCTAAAGTCCACCTTGAGGTTATCATCCGACCCCCTCCAGTATTAAGTTGCAAAGCAACATTGCATTAAGTATGGTGCGTAATGTAATCAACAACTACATCCTTAGACATAGCATCAATGTTTTATCCCTAGTGGCAACACACACACAACCTTAGAACTTCTGTCACTGTCCCAGTGTCAATGCAGGCATGAACCCACTATCGAGCATAAGTACTCCCTCTTGGAGTTACAAGCATCTACTTAGCCAGAGCATCTACTAGTAACGGAAAGCATGCAAGATCATAAACAACACATAAGCATAACTTTGATAATCAACATAACAAGTATTCTCTATTCATCGGATCCCAACAAACGCAACATATAGAATTACGGATAGATGATCTTGATCATGTTAGGCAGCTCACAAGATCCGACAATGATAGCACAATGGGAGAAGACAACCATCTAGCTACTGCTATGGACCCATAGTCCGGGGGTAGACTACTCACACATCACACCGGAGGCGACCATGGCGGCGTAGAGTCCTCCGGAGATGATTCCCCTCTCGGCGGTGCCGGAGGCGATCTCTGGATCCCCCGAGATGGGATCGGCGGCGGCGGCGTCTACGGAAGGTTTTCCGTATCGTGGTTCTCGATCTTGGGGTTTCGTCACGGAGGCTTTAAGTAGGCGGAAGGGCGAGTCGGGGGCAGGCAGGGGCCACACCACGGCGCGGGCCCCCTGGGCGCGCCGCCGGTGGTGTCGCCACCTCGTGGCCCTACTTCGTGTGTTCTTCGGTCTTTGGAAGCTCCGTGGAAAAATAGGCCCCTGGGCTTTGATTTCGTCCAATTCGAGAATATTTCCTTACTAGGATTTCTGAAACCAAAAACAGACAGCACTGGCACTTCGGCATCTTGTTAATAGGTTAGTTCCGAGAAAATGCACGAATATGACATAAAGTGTGCATAAAACATGTAGATAACATCAATAATGTGGCATGGAACATAAGAAATTATCGATACGTCGGAGACGTATCATGGAGGCGCAGTGTGGCGCGTACCGCTCGAAGTTCAAGGAGAAGCACAACAAAGACGCCGACCCAACCACCGAAGACTTTGACATTGAGGTTGTGGTGCTTGTGGGACAAGGAAAGAAGGGTGCCCGCCTATGGATTGCTGACGGGTTAGTCGACCCAAGGACCATTCCATCTCTACGCCAGATCCGTCGTGGGCGTACGAGCGAGCAGCCTCGGGTAGAGACCCGCCCACGGGCTTCGGATCTAGCTGTCGAGAAGTTACGGGTAATTTCTTCGTCTATCCTCTACGCTTCATTACATGTTTTCCATTGCAATCTTACTGACATCGCGGTAACACAACATAGGCGGAGATGGAAGAAAGGGAACGGAGGAACCAAGAGGAGAAGATGCAGATGCAGCAGCAGCTTAGGGACAGCATGCAGATGAAGCAGCAGATGTAACAACAACAACAGATGTTCCAGCATATGTTCATGAACCAGGCCGTGTTGACTTCTCCACCGGGGAGTAGTGCTCCTAGCACGTCGTGTCTTCCTATGTTCCCCAACTGGGTAAGTGGTTAACATAATATCTCCGTCTCATGTTTGTTGTCTAACCGAACTTTGGATATTGCAGCCCGCACCTGATCCGCACATGTTGGCGCTCCTCCAGCGACCGCCAAGTCAGAGCCCGCTGACACCTCAGATGACCGTCAACAATACGGGCATCATCCGGAGCCTGCGGCAGTTTCTAGGTGAGTTCTCCTACACTTCTAATTCTTCCATACCATGTCACTTGTGAATTTTAGCCATTCAACCATGTTAATTTTAGCCACTATGTTCAATTTTATCTATTCCATGTTAATTTTAGCCATTCCATGCCATTTTTAGCATTATGTTGAATTTTAGCCATTTCATGTCAATTCTAGCGATTATGTTCAAATTTAGTCATTCCATGTCAATTCTAGTTCTTCCATGTCTTACATGTCAATTTTAGCCATTCCATGCCACTTATGCATCTATGAACTTGTAGGAGGACAAGGAAACGGAGGACAAGGAGGTGGAGAAGGACAAGGAAGTGGCCACGGAAATGGCGAAGATTGATGTTCGGTGTATGAACTTTGTTGTGCTATTTGGACCATTCTATGTATGAACTTTCTTGTTGGACTATTGTATGGACTTTGTTGGACTATTATGTATGAACTTTGTTGTTGATGATGTGCAAATGCTCTATATATTGTGCTATATATGTATCTGGATATATATTTGTATTTGTGAATTGCATATGCAGGGATTAATGGAGAAACAGAAAAGATCTGAAATTTTTTCAGCACCTTTGCCGTGCATATGCACACGGCAAAGACACATGCACACGGCAAAGGCCTTCTTTGCCGTGCACATACACACGGCAAAGGGTGCTTGCTGTGCACTGCGCTGTTGTAGCTGTCATGCATTTTGGCCTTTGCCGTGCGGGGCTTTGTCGTGCGTTTCGGCTGCACGACAAAGCCCAGTTCTGCCGTAGTGATAAAAAGTCTGAAACCACCACTCAACACGTTTTTTTTTTCGATAAAGGGAATATATTAATATCAAGAAGATACCAATTACACCCAGCCTCTACAATAACGCACCGCCCTAATGGCACTACGGATGCACACAGCCAAAAACAAGAAAAGAAAACTAAGAAACAAAAGTCCCGCTACAGTATCTCGGGCCTAACAACAGCAATACATCCACCGCCAAGACAAGACTTGAATTACAGACTCTCCAAAAACGACGCCTCCAAGAAGGAAACATTGCTCAAACACCGTCGTCGCCCGATCAAAGATCTTAGGTTTTCACCCTGAAGATAGTCCCCGCTCTCAAAACAATACCTCCACCAAGGTCATTGCCAGGCACAACCAATTAAGGCCAGGCCTTGGGTTTTCACCCTGAAAGGTAGGACTCTGCACTTCACTTGTGTTGTCGCCCCCACTTTCATACCGCTGCTGTGAAGCCCGGAACACCAAGCGAGTCCCTCAACAGCGCGGAGACTTGAACCTCCCTTAGCTAGTCCTCCCCTCCGGTCTTCATGAAATTCTCTTCTTCCGACATAATAAGCTCACACCATTGCCATGTTCCGTGTGCCGGTCTTAAATTGAGCATGCTATCCGTACCTTTTCACAAAGTTAAACATATACGTACTGATTTCAGAGTGGCTTTGCTTTTGATCATTCCATCTGCTGAGCTTCACGTGCGTGCAGGCAGCAAACATGTGAGTTCCATTGGACACGGTTTCGGTGTTTCTGTATGTGAGCCACGGGTTATTTAAGCAACGGACCCTTGCATAGATGCATCTGCTTCATCCGTTTAGTAGACATCACAATTCCTGGACGGACGATTAAATCGTTGCATGCACACAAACAAAGCACGACTTTGCTGGTTAGGCATGGTAGGCGTCGGGTATACTGATCTGGAACTGTTGTTCAACCCTTGCAGTGACTTGATGATTTGTCGTTTTCGGGTCAAGCTTGAGTAACAGGTTCGTACGTAGAGGCTTCGTTGGGAACTGGGCTGGCGCATAGAGCAACATCTTGGTTGTTCTGCTGTTCACTGATGGCTGACAACTGTACTGTGCAGAACATAGTACACACTACCAGCTGGTCCAGTTCCGTGTCTTTATCTCTAGTCATTTTATTTCCTCTGTATGAGAAAATGACTAGATACACATTGTAGGCTAATTAAGTGGTATGCCGTGATTCTATTTGTATGAACAGATGCCTTATTAGTGTTACTATGTTACTAGGTAAATAATTTAAGACCACAAAATTAGGATCCTAGCTTCAGCACTAAAATGATGTTTGCTTGTGCTAATTTCAACCGAGAACATACAATTTATATTGTTACGAGAGAAATCCCCTAGCTTACCTTGCTTGACGTGAAAAGAAACGAAAGGAAACCGAGAGGTTAGTATATTAGGGCATGTACAATGGTGCTGAGTCAGCCGGCTGTAGCAGATGCCACCTAGGAATTTTTATCAGTTACAGGAGAGAGAAGGTGGGGAGAGAGGGAGTCCGTCGGTAATTATCCAGATGGTCTAGTTCCGCTAAATTCGCTACTTAGCGACTGCTTTCGTGCCGTTGTATGGATGTTGCTGGGTATTTGTGGCCCCGAAACTTTTTAATTTCGTGCGGAGATTCAGGCTTTTACAGACAACTGAAACGACAGTCTATTGTACCAGTCGTCTATATTGTTGTCTATAGCTGACGTGACCCTGTATTGCAGACTGCTGGTGTCTAAACGGCTGTACATGCCCTTAGAGGTTCTCAAAAAAGGAGCTGTACATGTATGCACGATTATTTAAGCGACCGGCTGACAACTAAGTCATTAGCTCAGTAGCAAGGCTAGAGAGTGCGCAGCCAGCCACTCGGGTTCGAATCCCAATCTTGCGGTAATTTCGCATGAAGGGGTTGTTGAGTAACATATTGTATAGGAATAGGTCCCCGTGTTTTCTCAGGGTTGTACCTGTAATTGTACATGTATCCGCTATATATACATGAGCAACCGGTCCTATTGGTGCTGTGCAATCCCCAATAACTCTTCTACATGGTATCAGAGGCCCTTCAGGTCCTGACCTAGCCGCCGCCCTCTCCTCCCTAGGGCGCCGCCGGCCCTCCTCCTCCTAGCCCTAGCCGCCCTCCTCTCTCCTTGGGCGCCGCCCTCTCCTCCTCAGCCTAGCCGCCTCCCCACCGAGCCGTGGCTCCTCCTCCTCCCCTAGCCGCCCCTCCCCACATTGGGCGCGCCCTCCCTCCACCACCACCACCGCTTCCGCCATGGATGGTTTCTTCTCCTCCGGCCCCTCCGATCCCTTCGACTTCTCCCGCTCCGGCAGTAGCAACCCCTTCGCCGGCCCCTCCGTCGCCGTCATCCGCGACATCCCCTTCGCCGACCCCTTCGTCGCCGGCTTCTCCCGCGGTGCCCAGACTCCCGCGCCTCGCCCCACGGGTCCGCCGCCGGGTTCCCCGCAGCCGGTCACCAGGCAGGTCAGACCGGGCCGTGCACCGGCCAGTCTGGTCACCAGGCTGGCCTGACCGGGCCGTGGACCGGTCCAGCCGGCGCCCTGGCCGGTCAGACCCCCTGGACCGGCCAGACGGCTCTACTTCTGGCGGCCCACACCAGGCCTTCTACGCGGCGCCCCAGCCCGCCCCGGCCTACGCCGCCCCCCGAGCTCGGCCTCGTGGGATCCCTTGCTCCTCACCGCCCTCCAGAGCGTTCCCTCCGCTGGGGCGTATGGTGGCGGTGGCGACTGGTTCATGGACATCGGCGCCTCCGCGCATATGGCTGCGCACCCCGGTAACCTATCTTCTTCTACACCCGCTTCCACTTCCTCTCGCATCATCGTTGGCAACGGTCATGCTCTTCCCATTACTCACACCGGTTTCGTCTCTTTTCCTTCCACTTCCACTCCTCTCTCTCTAAATAACGTTCTTGTTTCTCCTGACTTGATTAAAAATCTTGTTTCCGTTAAGTCTTTCTGTCGTGATAATCCTGTGACTGTGGAATTTGACGCCTTTGGGTTTTCTGTCAAGGATGGTCGTACTCGGATGCTCCTCCACCGATGTAACAGCCCCGGCGATCTGTACCCTGTTGGTTCGGCCTCCACCACCGCCGGCAGCCCACTCGCCCTCTCCGCCGGTGTCGATCTCTGGCACGCCCGCCTCGGCCATCCTAGCTCCGCCACTCAGCGTCAAATAATGCAAGGTTTCTCCTTTACTTGTAATAAAACGGATGCCCACTCTTGTGAAGCATGTCGTCTAGGCAAACATGTTCGCCTCCCGTTTAGCTCCTCCTCCACAGTCGCGTCTTTTCCTTTTCAACTTATTCATAGTGATATTTGGACCTCGCCTGTTCCGAGTAATTCTGGTTATAATTATTATCTAGTGATTCTTGATGATTACTCACATTTTGTATGGACCTTTCCCCTTCGTCGTAAATCAGATGTTGCCACCACCCTCACCGCCTTCTTCGCCTTTGTTTTCACTCAGTTTGGTCGTCCCATCCATGCCTTACAAACAGACAACGGCAAAGAGTTCGACAACATGACCATTCGCTCACTTCTCGCCGCCCATGGCGCCATCTTCTGCCTCACGTGTCCATACACCTCATCACAGAACGGTCGTGCCGAACGGCTGCTTCGTACCGTCAACGACTGCGTCCGCACCCTTCTGTTCCATGCATACATGCCCCCACGATTCTGGCCGGATGCTCTTGCCACGGCGACTCTCCTCGTCAACATCCGTCCGTGTCGTGTGCGTTGGTCATACACGCCGCATCACCTCCTCTACGGTGCGCCGCCCGCCTATGATGACCTTCACATCTTTGGCTGCATGTGTTATCCTAACACCGCTGCCACCGCCGCGCATAAGCTTGCGCCGCGCTCTCTCCCTTGTGTGTTTCTCGGCTACCCCGCCAACACCAAGGGCTACCGCTATTACGACCCAGTCTCCCACCGTGTCCTCACCTCCCGGCACGTGTACTTTGACGAGTTGGTTTTTCCATTTCAGCAGGGACTCTTGGCGACACCTCCGACGACGCCCCCGGCCCGCCGGCCCTCCTACCGCCGCTGGCGGTGGGCCCTCTTGCCCCCCCTGGTCCCTCGGCGTCTCCGTCGCCTGCGCCGCCTGAGGCGCCCCCGGCACCCCCGGCGCCCCCGTCGCCCGCGGCGTCTCCCTCGGCCGCCTCTTCATCGGCCGCCTCATCGGCCGCCTCGTCGCCCGCCTCGCCGCCCGCCTCGCCGCTCGTCGTTGCGGTCTCTGGGCCCATGCTCACCCGCGCACGTGCGGGCGTGCGGCGGCCGTCTGTCCGCCGACCGGTACGTACGTCGGCGCTTTGTCGCCGCGTGCGCCCGGGCCAGCGGCGCAGTCTCCCTGCCGCACGACGGCGGAGCTCCTCCCGGCCGCCGACTCGGCCCGCGCGGTCCGGCGGTTCCGGCCGGCCAACCAGCGCGCCGCCGCGTCTTGCACAGTTCTCCGCCGGTCGCCGCCCGGCCCTGCCCGGGCCGGCCCCCGACCGGCCCACCCGCCCGCCGCCCGCGCCGCCCGGTCTGCCGCCGGTCAGCCGGCCCCGGCCACCCGCTGCCCGCCCGACCGAACCGGCTCCGCGACCGGCCCGGCGACCGCTCCTTCGCCGGTGCCCACCTCGGCTCGCGCTGCCTTGCGCGACCCGCATTGGCGCGCCGCCATGCAGGAGGAGTACGACAGGTCCTATTGCGCTGCGCCTACTCCTGTCGACACGAAGGCCAAGCTCTCCGCCAGTGATGGTTCGCTGGCGTCCGATGCGCCGTTCTACCGCTCCATCGTCGGTGCTCTCCAATACTTGACGTTGGCCGGAGCTCCAGTACGCCGTGCAGCAGGTGTGCTTGCACATGCATGCTCCTCGGGATGCTCATTGGGCCGCGGTGAAGCGGATTCTGCGCTACGTCTGTGGTACCATGGGCTACGGCTTGTCATTGCATGCTTCGCCCTCGACTTCGACCGACCTCGTCGCCTACTCGGACGCGGACTGGTTGGGTTGCCCGGATACGCGCCGCTCCACCAGCGGCTACTGCGTCTACCTCGGCTCGTCGCTCGTCTCTTGGTCCTCCAAGAGGCAGCCCACCGTGTCTCGCTCAGTGCTGAGGCCGAGTACCGCGCCGTGGCTAATGCTGTGGCTGAGTACACATGGTTTCGCCAGCTTCTGTCCGAGCTCTCTTGTCCTGTTGACAAGGCTACGGTGGTCTTCTGCGACAACGTGTCGGCTGTCTACCTCTCCGCCAACCCCATTCATCATCGGCGCACCAAGCACATCGAGTTGGACATCCACTTTGTTCGTGAGCAATTAAGTTGCCCTCGGTCGCGTTCGAGTTCTTCACGTACCGACGTCTCAGCAGTTTGCCGATATCATGACGAAGGGATTGCCATCCACGACTTTTCCTGAGTTTCGCTCCAGTCTATGTGTCGGTGCCGACCCTTCGACTGCGGGGGGGGTGTTGAGTAACATATTGTATAGGTATAGGTCCCCGTGTTTTCTCAGGGTTGTACCTGTAATTGTACATGTATCCGTCTATATATACATGAGCAGCCGACCCTATTGGTGTTGTGCAATCTCCAATAACTCTTCTACAAGGGCGAACTTTAAACCGAGTTATCATCTTAGCGTTCATGCACGGAGAGAGTCACATCCTATCAAACAACAAAGCCAAGGGAGGGATCATTTCCCGTTGGTCAACGTTTTTATTTAAGCGACCGGTTCTTGGCTGTGCTTTAGCATTTAGGTTCTCTCTGCCTTTCTAATTGCATGACAAGTATACATTTTAGACATGAGGCAGGAGAGGAGCGGGGATCATCTTCTGGTTCCATGATCATATGGCGTAATTGGAATGACCACATTTCACCTACTTACTATTAAAAATGTAAACGGCGAAAAAGTCATTTTGAACTTGGGTGTCCATGATATTCTTTTCGTTAGACTACTCATAGTGGAAGTAATTTAGCTAAAAGCACCAGATATCAAAGAACAAGGCTTGGAGCTAGCCTCCCGCGTCGCTCCCGCGAGCGACCGGGGGGGAACCCTACCGCCGCCAGTCGCTCCCCTACCTCCTCCCTCCCCCTCCTCGCCGCCGCCGGGGCGTGCTGGCGGGCAAAGCCCGGTCAGCATCGGCGGCGGCGGGGGCCCTTTCTCTCCCCGCTCGGGTGGTGGTGGCGCGGGCAGCCGACCTCGAGCGGCGGCGGCGCGCTAGCGTGGGGCGCGGCGACGCGGTGGCAGCCACCGGCGGCAGGGCTGGAGGTGCTGTGTACCGGCGTGGAGGGCCTCGAGGTGCTGCTGCTGGGCGCTGGCGACGGGGGCGTCCGGCTGCTTCCGGGATCTGGCTCTGCCCAGATCTGCTGGGTAGTTGCTGTCTCCTGCGTTGGTGGCAGGGCGGCGGCTCCCCAGGCTCCGGCGTTCGTCCGTCTCGGCGGCAGTGGACGTGAGTTGGCCTCCTCGCTGGCCGGCGTGGTGTTGGGCGGCGGAGAGGCTGCTTGCGGGGTGCTGGCCATTTGTGGTCGGACTCGTGGCGGCGCAGTGAAGCTTATGCTTCCTGGCGGGCAAGGTGGCCTCCGGGCGGCGCTTTGGCGGCTCTTGGCGGCGGGCGTCGGCGGAGGGAGCGGCTGCAGGGTGGCGCTCCGTTTCGGTCCAGAGCTAGGCCTGCCGCGGGCAAGGCGGCCCCATGGTGGGTGGCGTCTCGGCCTTCTAGTTTGGCTTCTCTGAGGTGGTGGTTGTCGCTGCCTGCCTCAGTGGCAGGGTGGCACCAACCCCTAGGCCCTGCTGGCCGGTGTGGTGTCGGGTGGCATGTGCCTGCTTGCGGTGTGCCGGCTTCTGGTCGGTGGCGTGGCTGCGAGGGTCGTCGCCTCTTTGTCAGCCATCAGCCTTCAGCTGTTCACCGCTGGGCTGACAAGTGCCATGGTTTCGCAGTGGCGGCCATGGTGGTGACGCGCTTCCCACGCGGGGGGCCGTCGTGGCTGGGTTTTGGAGCCCCTCTGTCTTGCCATCAGTTACAGAGGACGCTGCTTCCGTCTGTGCTGGTGTGCCCCATGGTGATGCAGATGGCGGCCATGGGTGCGGCCTCCTCTCCGTTGCGAGCCGTGGCAGTGGTGGTGGTGGCGTCTTCTTGCCGGTTGCTGGGCTCCGGTGTCGGGTTCTTGGTGGGGTTCTTCGGCGTGCGGCGGGTGCTCCATGCGAGAGCAATCTATGGGTGTCTCTGCCTTTGATGCCCTTCGACTCCAGCCGGTGGCACACAGGCGTCGTGGCGTCGTCTCGGCCGCGCGCGACCTTTCGGCCACACCCTCGACATAGGTGGTGTCGGTGCGTAGTGTGGTCTCGGATGCGCGCTGCCCTTCGATTACGTCGATGGTGCAGTGCCGGTGCTGGGACTCGGCGGACCAAGGCCATTCGAATACTCCGGCGAGTCCTCGAGCTGAGTTGTCCCTCCTTCTTGTTCTTGGGGCTCTTCCTTGTGATTGGTGTGCCTGGGTCGCGATGAGAATTCTCATCGGCCAACCGTCCCCAGATTGTGGGGTGGCCACTTAGTCTTGTGTTGGTGGTGTGTGTTTTTTCCTTTCTTCTTCTCCCTCGTAACCTCCGTGTACTCTGGTTCATTTGAACCCATCTTGTAGAGGCTGAAAAGCTTCATAGGCAATTTGACTGAATATATGTTCAGGCTGGCTCATGCCCGCCGTAGTTACAGTAAAAAAAAAATGTAAACGGTCATTGGGCAACAAGTACTACACCGAGGGAAAACTTAATAATGTGCCACATTGTTTTTTTGCCTCACATATACCACATCCTTAGTCGGTGATGCAAATAATTTTCACTATTACATACCACTTCATTTTCACAAGGGTAGATACATAGCAGGCTAGTGGTTGATGCCATATACTGGATCCAGAGAAGAACTCAACCAAGATAACGAATTAAAGAATATATTAAGATGATGCACAAATGGCATCATGTGTGATGGATGGTGGCAACTATGATTTCGACCAGCACCGGCGCGCAAAGATGACGGATATGGATGTCTAACCGTGTAGTAGAAAACATGCAGCTCCGAGTGATGCACGGCGAGTCAAATTCTGGTTTGTTGTCTAGATAGCTGCAAGCTAAAGAAGGGCGGTAACCAATATGTGGTAGTAATTTCTGGGCGTCCCATGCATGATAATCGAAATTCTATGCTTAATTCGATCGTCTGTTTTGCATATGCATGCTTTAGTCAGCAACCTAATATTCTCCTAAACTGTTAAACCATACTTTTCTGGGTGCACTACGAGCTGATTTGTTAATTCTGAAAAAAATGTATAAACCTTGTTTATGTTTGTAGAGCAGCATGCATGAAAATCATCGTATATGAGCCATCCATGCGAATTTTCAATATTTCTTGCGGGAACTAGAGTGTACGGACTTCTAAATTAACCATTTTACATGACAACATATCATCAAGAGAGGATTGACCATTCATACATGGATGGTAAAGCAAATTTATTCTCTAGAAACGAAGAGGCGTGCACCTACTAAATTTCTCCGATATCTAGAACCACACTCAATTCATTGCTTCCAAAACAAATTGGAAGAACCATATGGATCCATTCATCCAGATTTATTTTCCCTGGAGAAGAACCGATCCGGAATGCAGTTTGGCTATATTTTTTCTTGAATGAAGCACTTCATCGATGGCGTATTAAAAATATCTACTGCTAAAAAAAAAATCAGTTTTGTCTTTTTTAACGGAATTTTGACTATTTGAAAGGATGATAACGAACATGTAAAGTGCCACGGTTAACACCATAGACCGGACTGGCATGTGTAGGTCAGAATAGGAGTCGGAAACGTGGTTGGCACAGCCACACTATCATGCGCTGTTCTCTCACTACAGGAAAGGGATGAGACGCCGAAGGCCAGACTATACGCCGACGGCCAAATGTCGGGGCGTCGGCGTACGGCCTGGCCAGGGCACCTCCAAACCGCGACCGTCGGCGTAGCAATGCCATCGGCGTAGAGACGGCTACGCCGACAGCCGCCCTCGGCGTCCACCAGGCCGTCGGCGTAGCACCAGGCATGTGTCCCCTTCCGCCCCGGCCGTGACGGCATGTCCACGGCGTCAGCCTAGACGCCGAGGGCTACTCTCGGCATAGCGCCTCCCCCTCCTATGCCGACGGCCACCCTCGGCATAGGCTTTTTTTTTCTCAAATCTTACTTTGTTATGTTTGTATTATTTATTTATTAGTCTAAATTATAGAATAATGGTTCTATTTTTTAGGAATTGGTAGATGGCATATGTAGGTCCCACACCCATGTGCTTCATACAGTCTAGTATCGTCTATAAACTTGATCTTTCTTTGGGGTTGACGCTCTTCGCAGACGGGTCAACCGGAGCCAATAGGCACAACATCTGCTGTCCATGTACATATGTCCCAAAACAAAGAAAAACAAAGGAAAAGTCCATTGGTAACCCTAACCGTAACCCGGATTCTAACCCTAACCTAACCCTAACCCTAGGGGTAGATCTGCGGGGTCCCCGTCCTAGGGTTTTCCAAGATACAGATCACCGGAGCGTCGGAATCGCTGAAAAACTTGCATATGCCCCTAACATATATGTACAAGTGTGATGTAAGGTATGGCTAACCTTGCATGTACCCGGCGTTGAGGATTTCCGCATACATGGGCTAGCACTTGGTACAATCCAGGATCTGTATGTGGAAACTCCCGCCACGGCTCAAACGGAGCCTATTTTATGGTAAAGTATGCCCAACCTATGGTTTCCATGTACATATGTCCTAAAAAAACCAAATAAAGTAAAAAAAAAAGTCCATTTGTAAACCCTCGCACGGAGAAAGCTATAGGGGTAGATCTGCGGGGTCCCGGAATGGCCTTTTTTTGTGAAGCAGCTACATGGTGTGCATTTGAGAATTGCACGAGACCTCCGAGCAGTTGTAGGATACCTCGTACGCACCACCTATCGCATGCCATATGCGCGCGTTAGCCATCCAGAATCCCCGCTTCTGCGGTGTGCCCCGAATCCGCTTGAAACCGGCCGGTTGAACTAGGGGCCACACTTCCTTCGCTCAATAAATCCAGGAAAAATGTTTTTAGGTCTACGATGCATCATTTTATGTGCTAAATGTTTTCCGTTTAGCGCGTTGGCGGACGGGTGCGCCCGCGCGGTACGGCTATACCGCATGTCCTGGCGGCCCCGTTTTGCACAGTTGGCAAAGTAAACGAAGTCAAAAAGTCGCGCGGAGCCGCGTGGCGTCTTATGTGTCTTAGTAACAACTGCAAAAGATGAAATTGGGATACGGCAATTATCTTGAAAAACCCTTCACGAATAGGGCTATCACATCCGGAGTTATATGGCTTTTAGGGGAAATGAGTAGGAAACGGCATGTGGCACCACATAGTTTGTCGGAACTAGGCCATATTTGGCACGTGCGTGGGCCTTAGGATGGGAAGCAAGGCACCGGTCGTGGATTTCCAATCCGACCTACGGGCGACGGTGTTTCCATTTTCGGGGTCCCGTAATGGCCTTTTTTTTGCGAAGCAGCTACATGGTGTGCATTTGGGAATTGCGCGAGACCTTCGCGGCAGTGGTAGGATACCTCGTACGCACCACCTATCGCATGCCATATGCGCGAGTTAGCCATCTGGGAATCCCCCCCCCCCCCGCTTTCTGCGGTGTCCCGCCGAATCCGGTGGAAACTGACCGGATTTGAACTAGGGCCACACTTTCCTTCGCTCAATAAATCTCGGGAAAAATGTTTTTCGGTCTACGACACGTCATTTTATGTGCTAAATGTTTTCCGTTTAGCGCGTTAGCAGACGGGTGCACCCGCGCGTCCGGTACGGCCATACCGCATGTCCCGGCGGCCCCGTTTTGCACAGTTGGCAAAGTAAACGAAGTCAAAAAGTCGCGCGGAGCCGCGTGGCATCATTTTATGTGTCCTAGTAACCAGCAAAAGACGGAATTGGGATACGGCAATTATCTTGAAAAACCCTTCACGAATAGGGCTATCACGTGGAGTTATCTTTTAGGGAAATGAGTAAACGGCCCGTGGCACCACATAGTTTGTTGGAACAGGCCATATTTGCACGTGCGTGGGCCTTAGGATGGGAAGCAAGGCCCTGGTCGCGGTTTCCAATCCGACCTACGGGCGATAGTGTTTCCATTTTCGGGGTCCAGGAACGGCCTTTTTTTGTGAAGCAGCTACATGGTGTGCATTTGGGAATTGCGCGAGACCTCCGCACAGTGGTACGATACCTCGTACGCACCACCTATCACATGCCATATGCGCGCGTTAGCCATAGGAATCCCCGCTTCTGCGGTGTCCCGCCGAATCCACTTGAAACTGACCGGATTTGAACTAGGGCCACACTTTCCTTCGCTAAATAAATCCCGGGAAAAATGTTTTTAGGTCTACGACGCGTCATTTTATTTGCTATATGTTTTCCATTTAGCGCGTTGGTGGACGGGTGCACCACGCGTCCGGTATGGCCATACCGCATGTCCCGGCGGCCCCGTTTTGCACAGTTGGCAAAGTAAACGAAGTCAAAAAGTCGCGTGAAGCAGCGTGGCGTTATTTTATGTGTCCTAGTAACCACTGAAAAAGACGGAAATGGGATACGGCAATTATCTTGAAAAACCCTTCAGGAATAGGGCTATCACGTCCGGAGTTATATGGCTTTTAGGGGAAATGAGTAGGAAACGGCCCGTGGCACCACATAGTTTGTCGGAATGAGGCCATATTTGGCACGTGCGTGGGCCTTAGGATGGGAAGCAAGGCCCCGGTCGCGGATTTCCAATCCGACCTACGGGCGACGTGTTTCCATTTTCGGGGTCCCGGAACGGCCTTTTTTGTGATGCAGCTACATGGTGTGCATTTGGGAATTGCGCGAGACCTCCACGCAGTGGTAGGATACCTCGTACCCACCACCTATCACATGCCATATGCGCACGTTAGCCATCTGGGAATCCCCCTGCTTCTGCGGTGTCATGAATCTGGCTGCCCGGATTTGAACTAGGGCCACACTTTCCTTCGCTCAATAAATCCGGGAAAAATGTTTTTAGGTCTACGACGCGTCATTTTATGTGCTAAATGTTTTCCGTTTAGCGCGTTGGCGGACGGGTGCACCCGCGCGTCCGGTACAGCCATACCGCATGTCCCGGCTACCCCGTTTTGCATAGTTGGCAAAGTAAATGAAGTCAAAAAGTCGCGTGGCGCCGCGTGGCGTCATTTTATGTGTAGTAACTACTGCAAAAGATGAAATTGCGGTAATATGATCTACGGGGTAAAGTTCATAGGGGCGGCGCCGTTGGAGGCCAAACAAAGGGGTAGACCGCACGGTCAAAGGGGTGGACCGCGCGGTCGATGAACCATCGACGCGGTCAAAAAAATTATATGAACCTATTATTATATATATATATATTAGTATAATGTAGTCAGAAAAATAAATAAGAGAAAAAAACAAAAAATGGCTATGCTGAGGGCAGCCGTCGGCATATGCCTGGCCCTCGGCATAGCCCCCCTAGGGTTACGGCTTGAACGGGTCGAGCCGGACCCGCTCAAGCCACCTGAGCTCTGCCCCTCTCCCCCCGAGCACGCGCCCCCTTTTTCCCCCCGAGCCCACCGCCGCACCCTGCCTCCCCGCCGCCGCCCCCTGCTCGCGCCGCCACCCCTGCTCTGCCTCCCCGCCGCCGCCTCGCACCGCCCCCGGCCTCCCACACGCGCCGCCGCCCGGCTGCCCGCGCTCTACCTCCCGCCGCCGCCTTGCGCCACCCCAACCTCCCTGCCGCGCCGCCCCAACCTCCGCTCGCCTGGCCGTGCCCGACCCGCCCCCTGCCTCTCCACTCTCCATCTCTATAAGTTTTTTTCATTTTTTCATTTTTTGTAACTTTTATTAGTTTGTGAATTGTGAAAATAGTTTGTGAGTTGTGAAAATAGAAATGTGAAATAGTTTGTGAATTGTGAAAATAGAAATGTGAAAATGTGAAATAGAAAATGTGAAATACAAATACAAATAGAAAATGTGAAATAAAAATTTAAATAAACATGGAAATGTGAAATGTGAAATAATTTGTTTTTTATTAAATGGAAATAGGTGCCGTCGTGACCGCCGACCTCGTGACCGCCCCGTCGTGACCGCTTCATCGTGACCGTCCCGTCGTGACCGCCTTGTCGTCGTGTCTGTGATTCTCTCCGTGCGCCGAGGGTGAGCTAATACATCGCCTCCCCTTCTCCGTATTTTCTTATGTCACTAGATTCATTTTCCAAGTAAAGTTGCATAACCTAGGTGTCACTTCCCGTCCGCGAGCATTACGCGGATAAATATGCATTAGTGGTCAGCATATTTTGAACGGTAACGCTTGCGGCATTTACGGGACAGTCGGCGGATGCGTAGTTGTCTACGTTTTCCATGTTCTACTCCGGTCCGAGTCAGGATTTCGGCGGCGCCTCCCCGTTGTTCTCCGGATGCACATCCTCTAAGCTTTTTGCCAAGACGTGTATCGGGAGAGCAGCGGGGAGGTGCTGCCGAAATTCTGACTTGGACCGGCGTAGAGCATGGAGAACGTAGCCAACTACGGATCCAGCGGCTGCTAGGAGCACACCTAGTAGAGATGTAGTTTGATGCTTGCCTTTCGCCCGGTAAAATAAATAAAAATATGATGCATTTAATTTCCTATTTGATATAAATGTTATGTATGTGGTTTGGCTCCCAATAAAGCAGATGATGGCTGATAATGGATGGATGTACAATGAGCGTGTTAGTGCGACTGAGAAAACATCTGAGTGGACAAGCAAGACCCATTTTCTAGTGAATGAGTTAGCGCGTGGTACAAAGTGGCTGGTTCGAGCACTTTGTCCCTGTGTTCGCTGCCTGAAGCGTCAACGTCGTGGAAAAGATGAAATGTATAAACACCTTATGCAATATGGGTATATGCATGGGTACGTCATGGAAGTCGACTTTGATGAGTGCGAACGTGACAGAGGTGAGGTGATGCGGCAGCGGCTCAATGGCAATAAGTACGATGGAATTAGAGACTTTCTAGATGATTTCGTCCATGCCGATGTCCCGGATTCGCCAACTCCAGAACCGGAGGTGCCGCCAGAACAAGAGGAACCTCCAGAACTGGAGGAACCAGAGCCAACTGTGAAGGCCTTCTATGGTATGATTGCCGCGGCTAAGAAGCCTCTGTACGAGGGCGCCGCGATTTCTCAGCTCGATGCCATCTCCCAATGTCTAGCCGACAAGACCCGGTACAACACCGCCCGTGAGGGCTTCGAAGCAAGTCTGAAAACAACTGGTAACATGTTGTCCAAAGATCATTGTCTGCCTAAAAGCCTGCACGCGACAAGGAGAATGATGAAGGACCTCAACATGGATTATCAAAAGATAGACTATTATCCGAAAGGCTGCGTTCTATTTTGGAGACAGTTTGCGGAGGACAAGTACTGTCCCATCAGTAAGCAGTCAGGGATGAAGAGGTAACAGGAAAGGATGGTCAGGTGAGGTAGTCAAGCACCGCAAAGTCGATTCTTCGATATCTCCCATTCATAAAAAGAATCCAGCGGCTTTACATGCACGAGGAGACAGCCGAACAGAGGACGTGGCAAAAGTATGGGAAGAGATTCGAGGACGAAAACAAGCAGTTGAAGATGGTACATCCATCCGATGGTACGGCATGGAAGAACTTCGATAGGAAATTCCCCCTTGCGGCAGCCGAGGCTCGGAATGTCAGAATTGCGATAGCAACAGATGGCTTCAATCCATATGGTATGTCGACTGCCAATTACAGTTGCTGGCCCGTGTTTGTTATTCCGCTCAATCTCCCTCCCGGAGTCGTAATTGCATTGTGCCTTTTATTCTTAGTATCTTCATTTTATTATGTCAACATGCTTCTTATTTGCATTGTGGCTTTTATTCTTACTATCTTCATTTTATTATGTCAACATGCTTCTTAATTGCATTGTGCCTTTTATTCTTACTATCTTCATTTTATTATGTCAACATGCTTCTTAATTGCATTGTGCCTTTTATTCTTAGTATCTTCATTTTATTATGTCTTTGTGCTTAACTGTTTTATTTTTCTCAATGCAGGTGACTAAACAATATGAGCAGTGGCAAGGAAGACTCGGCGAGCTTGCTTAGGACGCTGGCGCAGGTGAAGAGGAATATTCCTAGACCCACTAGACGAAGTGGTCGAGCCATGGTGCCCAATCCACGTTACGCCGATGGTACCGATGGACGAGGACGAGGAGGACGACGTGGAGGACAAGGACGAGGAGGACGAGGTGGAGGACAAGGACGAGGAGGACGAGGTGGAGGACGAGGTGGCGGCAGGGTACACATGGACTTTGACCAGCCACCCTCCGCTTCTGGCGACGTGGCTCCTGAGTTGTTCCTAGAGGGTCCGTCTAGTGGGGAGGTGGAGATGGAGAAGGAGTCTACACACGAGTCGGACTCTAGGGCTGAGTTCGAGGTGATGGAGGGTGGGGGTGCGCCGAAGCCCTTGAAGATTCGTGGAGAAGCTAGAGTCCCTCGAGGCGAGGAAGGAGCCTAAGACCCATGATGACAAGGCCCTTATCATTCCTTAGAGCGATGAGTAAGTGTACTACTTCAGAAATTTCAAACGTGTATTGATACACTCCCCTTAGCACGGTCCCCGGTGGTGAGACGAAGCTAGCCACTACTTGGGCGGACTATGAGGATGCCCCTGCCGTTGGCTTCGCGACAGCATCTGAGGTTGTGACCACCAAGTTTTGGGTAAGACATATATTTCTCGAGCACTGTTCATAGTTGATGACCCTAATGTGCTAACTCATGACTTTCACAACTGATTTATGCATGATTGAAGTGCTTCTATCGTGTGGACCCGGAGCTTCATAGGCAGGCGCTTCTCACTTTGTGTGGCGCTTGTGAGAGGTTGACACCGCAGCAGTGGTACAACCAAAAGGTCACCTACGCTAGTGCCTTCTGGGCTAACAAGGGTAAGATGGTCAAGAAGGAGTACTATGTCTGTAACGAGCCTACGGAGGAATGGGCAGTGACCATTGATGAGTACATGTCGGTGAGTAAAATGTCAATGAGATTCTACATTGCTGCTAAGTTTTCATTGGATTACCTTGAGTTGAGTATTGCGTTTTCAGGTTTGTCCCGAGTGGGTCGAGCAGCATAAGGAGGCATGGGAGGAGCTGATTAGGGCGAGGTGGCTCAGGGAGGATGAGGAGTTTGCAGCCGTGTTGATCAGGCGTAACATGGAGAACCGAGGTACCGGTGGCACACACTGCGCGGGAAACCGCGACTACACCCGCTACAAGGGGAAGATGGTATGTATATACATGGAACGACCTTCTTTCATTTCCCGTCATGTTACATTTGTGATACGCATAACCTTTCTTTTCGCGATGCAGTTGGCCGAGGCACCACCTGGGGTGGTGCTTCATGATCCCCAGATATATGATATGATGCAGACGAAGCAGAAGCCCAATCCTGCATTGCCTCAGCCACAGTACTATGGCAATGCCAAGGCCGCCAAGGATGACTACTGCGACATGGTGTTGTCTCGTCACCCGGAGGTGGATGACCCCTTGCACATGCCGACCGACGAGGAGTCGTTGGTCCCGTAGGGGCGCGGGCGTAGGCATGGACGTTACCCCTTTCTGAATAAGGCGGTCAAGCCTACCCCAGCCACGAGCTACACGCGTCTCAAGCATACCCTCACCGACGACAACCCCCAGCCACGTCCCCGGCCTGCTCGTCCACCCACCTACGATGTAAGTTTTCCTCATTTTCATCCTGTTATCACCAGATTTTGGCCAAATCAGGAGATGGGCCGTAAGGGAGATGGGCTTGGAAGTTTACACGTGGAAGATCTCTGAAGCGGCCTTACACGAAGAGTTTGGGCTAGATTGCCCGTGTATCTGTAATATAGTAGATCGCATCTTAGATTAAAAGGATAGAGTTTTACCCGTGCACGGTTAGGTGCACGCCTAAATTAGAAAGTCCCCTGGACTATAAATATGTATCTAGGGTTTATGAAATAAACAACAATCAACGTTCACCACAAATCAATCTCGGCGCATCGCCAACTCCTTCGTCTCGAGGGTTTCTTCCGGTAAGCATCATGCTGCCTAGATCGCATCTTGCGATCTAGGCGCCTAAGCTTATTCCGTTGTTCATGCGTTGCTCGTCTGAAGCCTTTTTGATGGCGAGCAACGTAGTTATCTTAGATGTGTTAGGGTTAGCATTGTTCTTCGTATCATATCTGTCGTAGTGCAACCCTTAGACATCTAGCCGCCACACCTATCTTAGGTGTAGGGGCGGCCCCGCTTGATCATTATTTAGTAGATCCGATCCGTTACGGTTGCTCCTTGTTCTTCAAGGATTAGTTTAATATCTGCAATAGTTAGGCCTTACAAAGGATTGGAGGATCCAGCGACGCGTAGGGTGTAGTTTGCTAGCCCTAGACAGGATGTTCCGGGGATCAACCTCGTGTTGGTTTTTAGGCCTTGTCTAGGATCGGCTTACGATCACCGTACGTGACCGCGAGGCCCAATCGTGAGTAGGATGATCCGATTATGCGGTGAAAACCCTAAATCGTCGTAGATCGTTTTAGCTTTATCTTGATCAAGCAGGACCACCATATATTCGTACACCTCATGCGAATCATGGGTGGATCGGCTCATTGAGCTGATTCACAGGATAACCTGAGAGCCGATCGAGGCTCGTATTTAATGTTTACGTGTATGCCATGCAGGAAACTAAGCGAGGCATCTCCATCACCTTGACGAGGTATAGGTCAGGTGGCCTTGCACCAGCATCGGACGTGCGTGCCGGAGCTTTGCGGGCCATCGCTCGGAGGGACCAGGGCCAGCCGCAGCCCTATGTTGTTCCCGGCTCTACTGTGTTGCCCGTCGCTGCTTGCCAATGGGTTTCGACCACATTCGCCCGGTGGGACAATCTTCTACATCAACCACATCGCCATCTACATCCGAGATGGCGGACGGCACCAGTCACGTACGAGGATCGGCCGACGAGCTCAGAAGAAGTATGACGAGGTCAAGCGATCCTCGAAGCCGACCTCATCGGCTCTTTTCACGAACCCGTTCGCAGCATCAGTGGAAAGGGTTCTACGGTGCGCTCGATGGAATAGACCTGTCCGCCCCGTCGAGGAATGCACCAGGTCCCTGCGTCGGGAGATTAACTACATGGTGGCTCACTCGCTGCACCGCCACTCGAGAACCTGGTGAACACTTTGGAGCGTGTCGCTCTTCGGGTGATCCGGAGATCATGAGGCACCAGTACTCTCCGTCAGGACCAGCTCTCGGGACATACCAAGGAGAGATGCCACTCCAGTCCCGTCCACCGCTGCCATTTGCGTTGGCGGCACCGAAGTGCCGAATTCACCGGCATTCGTCGTCTACAAGATCGGTGGTGACCCTAGTGACTAGTTCTTGCATGAGGCGCCTAAGGAGATCCCTCACGGGTACATGTGCACATATGTGCCAGCTGAATTGGCGCTCACAAACCAGGCCGCGACAGCGGGACTTCAAAGCGGGAGGAACGTCGGCAACGAGATCTTGAGAAAGCGACGTGGCTAGCTAAGTATGCCACTTCGACGAACCTCCAGAGCTCAGCTCCTGCAGTTGGCTCCGAGCTGGAAAAGCAAGCATGGCTGGCTAAATACGCCACCGGCGAATCTTGTTCGACTCTGCAGAGCACCGCGGATCAAATCAGTACTATACTAAGAGATCAGTTCGGCATGGTGCCGAAAAGGAGGACAATCGGCTATTCCAAGCCATACCCCGATGAATACGAGTTGGTCCCGCTACCACCCAAGTATCGGCTCCCTGACTTCTCCAAGTTCAGTGGATCAGATGGTTCCAGCTCCATCGAGCATGTGAGCCGATATTTGGCACAGCTAGGAACGGCCTCGGCGTCGGATCCACTACGCGTGAGGTTCTTCGCACAGTCCCTCACGGGATCGGCTTTCGGGTGGTACACTTCGTTGCCACCGGACTCGATCCGGACTTGGAAGCGATTGGAAGAACAGTTCCATATGCGATTTCACTCGAAGCTTCCGAGGCCGGCATTGCCGATCTAGCTCAAATACGTCGAAGCGTGGAGAAGCTGGCAGAATACGTCAGGCAGAAATCTGAGGAACCGATGTTATTCGGCTCGTGTGACCGAAAAAAGCAGTCGAGTTGGCGGTGGTGGGCCTTGCATCACAAATCAAGGATATGGCCTCCCAAGCAGATTACCCTTCACGCACATGGTTCGAACGTCAGCATATGAACAGCGCCATCCGAACTTGTACCAGGACAAATTCAAGCGTGCGGTAGTCCTGGTTGAGGCAGATGAAGACGAAGGCTCTGCGGGAGATCAAGAGGTAGTAGTGGCTGAATGGACTCGGGGGGCAACCCCCGTGTCCTGCAAATGGGTTAAGCCACCAGGTCCGCCCGGAGGGTTCGATTTTGACGTGACTAAAACTGAGCAAATCTTCGACCTTTTACTCAAGGAGAAGCAGTTGAAGATACCCGAAGGCCTCAAAATCCCCACGGTACAGGAGCTGAAGCCATACTGCAAATGGCATAACTCGGTCTCCCATGCCACCAACGACTGCAGGGTGTGGCGTCAGCAGATCCAAATGGCGATAGAACAAGGACGTCTGATTTTCAACCAGTACGCCATGAAGGTCGACACCCACCCCTTTCCCGCCGTTAACATGGTGGAGTGCACTTACCACGAAGGTTGCCAGCCAGGATCCTCGTTCAGCATCAACATGGTAGGACCTGGGCACCACTCGGCAAGGATGGAGGAGGGCTCTGTAGCAAGGACATGGAGGAGGCCGCTCCACGCGATCGGCTCCGTCACGATGGCAAGCGCTACGTCACAGAGGGAGAAGTGAAGAACATAAGATATCGCGACCTCTCCGATCACCTCCTCAATAAGTATGTGAGTCAATATAGCCAACGCCGACGATCCAGCGACGATGATGATAGAGACCGTCTGGCTAGGGACGCCCGGAGACATCGTCGGCATGATCGCGATGAGGAGAGTACGAGCGCCGTGCCAAGGAAGAATCGAGGGAGCAAGATGACGAAGATAGGCACTGGGACTGTCCTTCTTCACACTGGGATTCAGGAATGAGCCGATTGCCTACAATCGGCCCAGAATGTAGACAGAAGAGGAAGGATGCAGCTAACGTGTCTATGTTCAAACGTCTAGGGCCTCTCCCACCTCGAAGCAAACACGCTGAGTCCCCTCGGGTGGAAGATCTCGAGGATTTGGAAGACGAGGGAGAAGAAGAAGAAGATAGGTACCACCGACCAAGGAGGAGCCCTGATGGACTCAGCCGTTCCCAAAAGCGTAGGGTTTAGCGATTGCGCGGCTTGGAGGAAGCCGAAAGGTTATACCTGCACACGCTAAGGAAGGCGCGGCCTGATCTGCCGCGAAAATTCAGCGAACCCTGGATGAAGAGGGTCGACCACAAAAATGGAGTGGCGCCCCAAGCAAAGGAAAGCCGATGATGAAACATCTGGCACAAACATGGTGTTCATCCTTCCTTCGGAGTTCGGTGCTCCAGGATTAGGCAGGCTGTGTGGCTGCGGCCACGGCCGGTTATCTTTGAGAAGCCACAAGAAAGAAGCTACAGACATCTGAAGGCCTGTACTTGCGAGGTTATATCGATGGAAGGCCTGTCAATAAGATGCTGGTGGACACCGGAGCGGCAGTCAACATCATGCCATACTCTATGCTACGTCGGTTGGGACGCTCTAGCTCGGATCTGATCAAGACCAACGTGACATTGAGCGATTTCAACGGCCAAGCGTCGACGCACAAGGTGTTCTGAACGTGGATCGGTAGGAAGGAAAACTATCCCTACGACGTTCTTCATCGTCGATAGCAAGAGCACCTATGCTGTTCTGCTGGAAGAGATTGGATCCAACTGTTGCATTCCTCCACGATGCACCAATGTGTAATACAGTGGGACGGAGATGAGGTAGAGGTCGTCCAGGCCGATGACTCAGCCGAGATTTCAACGGGTGGCATGAATGCTTGGGAAGCAGCAGGCCAAGAGCCACTCTCGGGTATCAATTTGGATGAGCGAGCGCATCGACGTGACGAAGGGCAGGGTTAGGCTGGTCTTATCCACCGCCTGACCGTGTAGCAAGAACAAACCGATGAGCAAACGTGGCGAGGCCGATCCTTGGGATCGGCCCCAAAATCTATGAAGGAACATTACAAAACCTTCATTGGCGCGATTAATATGGAGGCCGATTCCAGCAATCGGCCAAAATTATCCTCACCACATGTTCTGCTTGGGCAGCGGTTTTACGTCGGTGATGAGTTAGGAAAAATCAACATTGGTCCTACCGGCGACGTGCAAATACGGTGCCTTGGCTAAACTCAGAGCGGTATGCGGTTGACGATTCGGCTCGGGGGGCACCTAATCAGATGAACATGTGCAGATGAACATGTGTGCAGTGAAACATTGGGGGCCGATTAGAAAAAATTGGCCAGTAAAAAAAAAAATCAGCATCACGATATACAGCCGATGCAAGGACATCAACTTTAGAACTAAGAAGCGAAGCCGGTGCGCAGCCATCGACTCTATTACAATTACACAAGACCTACCGGCTATGTGCTCAAGGCTCAGATTTTCGCCAAGATAGTTTTCAGTTCGGCTTCAAGAGCTTCTGTTTCCTTGAAGGGAATGTACAATGAGAGCAGCCTCGGCTGTAATGAGCCGACAACCCTTTGCGCCAGTTAACATCAGTTTGGCATGCAAGGCAGCCTCTTTCTCATTAAGCTGTTGGTGTTTCATCTACAACATCGGCGTTCAGTGGAAGAAGCTGATCAATGGGGGCAAGTTTGGCTGACTCTTCATGGTGCCTATCTCGGATTACCAGATTACCTGGGGTCGAAACCTTTTCGTTTGACCTGTGCATCCTCACCGGTATTCTCGCCTTGATTAAGGCTCGGGGGGCAACTAACTTGGTAGATGCTCTGTTTTTGGGAGCCGATTGGAGTTGCATCGGCTGACCCTGCATCATAACCTTCTCCGAAAGCGGTGAGTTGTTGCAGAAGAAAGACTAAAGCTACGGAGAGGAGCCGGAAAGGGGAGCCGTCATCTTTTACAGGGTTTGGACCGACCTTGTGCAAGAAAAGGAAGGAGACTGGATTCTCAAAATAGCCGATGAACAGTCATCGGCTATAGGATTGCGAAATATTATGGTTAGGTACCAAATCACAGCCTGATTGAGAAGAGTGCTGACGGTCTGATCGATATCTGAGTCCGGCTTCATGGGCGTCTAAAGGAAAAAATCGATACGTTGCTATCGGTCTTGGTGTGGCGAGCGGAAGGATTAAAATTGGATTAATTGAGGGATAAATTGGAAGAACAATTCTTATTAATTCAAAGGAGCGGCTTTACAGGAAAGAGCCGATGGCTCTCAAAGGGGGATCGGTGCCTAGTGCACTACTACTAGTCCTACTCTACTAGTCGTCGCTGTCCTCATCGTCGCCGTTGTCGATGCCGTCGGCGCTGCTCCCGAAGTTCCTCGTCGCTGCTGCCCCAGCCCTCGGCGGAGCTTCTTCTTCCTCGTCATCATCATCATCCTCGCTGTCCCCAAGAGCGGAAGCGCTTTGTCGGCGGGTATCCGATGGAGGAGGAGGATTCATCCTCCTCCTCTTCCTCCTCGTCATCATCATCGTCTTTGTCCGCCCAAGCGCGGAATCGCTTTGCCGGCGGATGCTTAGCGGGGGAGGAGGAATCATCCTCCTCCTTTTCCTCTTCTTCCTCTACTTCTTCTTCTTCCTCCTTCCCGTTGGAGGAGGTGGGTTTCACCCAGGGATGGAGGTCGTCTTCGCTTTCGCTTATCAGCTCCCCTTCGATGAGGAACTTGAGGTCGTCTTCCCCATCGGTCAGAGGCAAGTCGCCATCGACCCGACGAGTGCTTCGGGTGGACCGTCGGCACATGGTCGAAGTTCCACTCCGGCTCGCTCGAGGAGAAAGACTGGAGGAGAGGCCGGAGGAGACGGAGGAAGAGGAAGACATTGCTAGGAAAGAGGGTTTTTCGGTGCCGATAGCTAGAACAGAGAAGAGGATGAAGAGGGCTAATCAATCGGCACGGTTAAATAAGGAGGAGCCTAGTGGAGATTTAATGCCATTACAGTTTCCGAGGAAGTGATGCTAAAGCTATCAGATTTTGCAGAGAAGTTGAGAAGACAAGGCATCATGACGAAGGATACCGCGACGGTTCTGCTCTGCCACGACATGACCCGACGAAGAAAAGCAGAGTGGTTTTGAAATTATCATTACCAAAACCAGGGGGCATGTGTTATCACCAGATTTTGGCCAAATCGGAGATGGGCCGTGGGAGATGGGCTTGGAAGTTTACACGTGGAAGATCTCTGAAGCGGCCTTACACGAAGAGTTTGGGCTAGATTGCCCGTGTATCTGTAATATAGTAGATCGCATCTTAGATTAAAAGGATAGATTTTTACCCGTGCACGGTTAGGTGCCCAAATTAGAAAGTCCCTGGACTATAAATATGTATCTAGGGTTTATGAAATAAACAACAATCAACGTTCACCACAAATCAATCTCGGCGCATCGCCAACTCCTTCGTCTCGAGGGTTTCTTCTGGTAAGCATCATGCTGCCTAGATCGCATCTTGCGGTCTAGGCAGCACAAGCTTATTCCGTTGTTCATGCGTTGCTCGTACTGAAGCCTTTTTGATGGCGAGCAACGTAGTTATCTTAGATGTGTTAGGGTTAGCATTGTTCTTCGTATCATATGCTGTCGTAGTGCAACCCTTAGACATCTAACCGCCCTTACACCTATCTTAGGTGTAGGGCGGCACTTGATCATTATTTAGTAGATCCGATCCGTTACGGTTGCTCCTTGTTCTTCAAGGATTAGTTTAATATCTGCAATAGTTAGGCCTTACAAAGGTTGGAGGATCCAGCGGCGTAGGGTGTAGTTGCTAGCCCTAGACAGGATGTTAGGGATCAACCTCGTGTTGGTTTTTAGGCCTTGTCTAGGATCGGCTTACGATCACCGTACGTGACCGCGAGGCCCAATCGTGAGTAGGATGATCCGATTATGCGGTGAAAACCCTAAATCGTCGTAGATCGTTTTAGCTTTATCTTGATCAAGCAGGACCACCATATATTCGTACACCTCGTGCGAATCATGGGTGGATCGGCTCCTTGAGCCGATTCACGGGATAACCGAGAGCCGATCGAGGCTCGTATTTAATGTTTACGTGTATGCCATGCGGGAAAGCGAGGCATCTCCATCACCTTCCTGACCAGGTATAGGTCAGGTGGCACGCCTGCCCCATCGGACGTGCGTGCCGGAGGCTGCGGGCGTCCTCGGGAGGACAGCCCGCAGCCCTAAGTTCCCGGCCTCCTTGTTGCCCGCTCGCGTGGGTTTTCCCGCAACACATCCTCTTTCCGGTTTTCCTTCCTACATGGCTAAGTGTTGACGAGATTCATTGTTTCTGAAATTGTAGCATGAGTTCGAGGTGGCCTTCGAAGCCTGTAATGAAGCGTATCAGCAGGCCGCTGCGCAGTGGAATAAGCAGAATACGGCCTACATGGCGTATATAGGAGTAAGTTTGAATCTTTCTTCTCGCAAGTAGATGACAAGTCTCAGTTTGATGCTTTATTTCTGCAAAGCCTGACTTGTAACCTATCTTGCAGGAACTGATGATTTTTTTGTCTAGTGGTACACCGCCACCGGCTAAAGTTCCCATGGTGGGGGAATTGCCTATCATGCCATCGAGGGCAACTTTCGCTCTGACTTACTACGGATCCACACCGGTAAGTTGTTTGCCAAACCGGTAGTTACCACTTTCCTTTGCATCGCAAGTAGCTAACATGTAGGGAACATGTAGGGAACGGGATGCTCCGGGAACCAGGCCTCGTGGGGTGGGCGCAAGGTCACACCGGTTCATGAAGGTGGTCGGTCTCCTGGGCGTTCTGCTGGTGCCTCTCCGTCGACTACTCCTGGGACTACTCCCGGTGCCTCTCCGTCGACTTCTCCTGGGCGTACTCCCGGTCCTTCTCCAGGTGGTTCTTGTAACATCCCAAGTTTTCAGATTCAATAAAGACAAGAAATTCAATTTCCCAAATTTTGGAGTTAACAAAAACTTTTCTTCACATATAGTGCTATGCATAATTGATCATGCATTCTTATATGCCATTGCCATGATGAGTGTTTGATTGTTGTTCTAATGTGCTTAAACCCTAAACCAAGATCATCAAACCCTAATTTGAGAGAAATAAAAGAAAGGGAAAAGAATCCAATTTTCCCTCTCATACACATTTAGCCAAATTTGCAAATCATCAAACAAGGCCTCATTTGCTTGTGCCATTGCTTGTGAAACCCTTAGATATCAATAACACACAATTTTGCATCCAAGAAACACAATTCAAATCAAAGAAAATTTCAAATTCCACATACATGTGATAATGGTCATTTGGGCACTTTTTAATATCTGACCTACTTTGCACCCCTGGTTTGGATTATTCTTAAACCAAACTTGGTCAACACTTTCCACCTCATCCAAGACCTTGTCAAGGTGAACCATTTTGATGTTGACCACCAGGGTTGACTCTGAATAGGTTGACCAGAAAAGGGATGACAAGAGGAGACATTGAAACAAAGAGAAGGTGAACTCATATTTGAAATCTTGCAAACCTTCACCAAATTGACCGCCACCACCACCTTTCTACTTCTTTAAATATATGAATGAGATGCATCAAAAAGAATTTCAAAATTTGAATAAAAATCTCATGCGGCCATTGTGTCGAACACATGGTAGGCAACATTTCAGAATTGTAACACACCTCTTTGTCCATTTTGGGCTAAATCACTTTTGATTTGTGATGATGTTGTTCTCCTGCATCCCCTGCATCAGTGCATGTCCTTGCTCTTGCTGGTTAAAGTGTGAAGAAAGCAAATTCATCACCATGCCGTGCCATGCCGACCACCCTTGCTCTCTTTCTCTCTGGCCTCTCTCTCTCACTTTCACCTTGTCTAGTACACTCCCCCGAACATGCTGATCATGACCATGCACGGCCGAAGCGCGCGCGAGGCTGGCATTGGCCAGGCGACGCACGCCCAGCACCATGCCAGTGCACGCCAGTACGCGCGCTCACCGCGTACTGGACGCACCAGAGCGTCGCTCGCCCTGTCGACTCAGTCCTTCCCCTGCATGCCTACCACTGTGTCGAGCACCACCTCCCTCTCCTCTAGCTGCTAGACATGCTCCAGAACGCGCAGAGGCCATGTCGCCGTTGTCCTCGTCAGAAAAGCACCGCCAGTACTGCCGCACTCATCACACGCGCCCGATCGATCCCTTCACTCTTTTGCAGCGTCGAAAGCTGGTTGACCATCGCCATGCCGCCGCCCATCGAGTGATGTACTCGCCTTGCCCCTTCACGCCTCAGAACGGCCGCGCCATGGACGACCTCTCATAGCACCCGCGGCACTCCCCTTAACCCTATAAATAGAGCACTCCCTCAACTCAACCCTGCACACCATCTCACTCTCCTCCCTTCACTGCTTCTCCTCGCACCAGTAGCTCATCCAATCATCGCCGGAGTCGCCGCAATTAGAAGCTCGGAGCCACCAGTACCCGGAGCTTGCCGCCGTCGATTGGAGCCTCCCCAAGCGCTGCTACCTGTACCAGACGCCTCAGCACCCTCGCCAACGTCGCCGCGCACCTCACCGCCGACCGCCGGAGCCTTGGTACGCCCTACGACCCCCTAGGCTCGCCGCCAGAGCTGCGGCTTCTCGCCGGAGAAGAAGATGATCGTGCGCCGCACGATCACCCTCTAATCCAACGATCCACCTCGCGCGTACCGCTTCGCGTGAGTTAAGCCGCTGACAGCGGGCCCCACTAGCCAGGCGGCCCACTCGCGCGAGACATGTAGACGGGCTGGCCTGTTTAACTTTTCCCCGTTGCGGCCCGTTTCCCTTTCCCGCCAAGCCCAATTAATTCAAATCCAGATTTTGAATTGTTTGATTAGCCTACAGATGCTTTGGTAAATTTTGAATAGTTTCAAATCTACTGCACCAAATTTAGCAAACTTTATATCTCTGGAAAGCCCAGGAAATTATCTAACCAATGTCACTAGTCTCACCTCCAAATTCATAGTAGAATTTAAATGATAAAAATGACAAGGCAGGGACTTTTACAAATTGAAACTTTATTTAAAATTCAACCATAATTAATTTTGAGTTGATTCCAACTCTCATAAATCACATTTGATGTACTCTAATTGATTATGCAAAAAGATAGCCAAGTTGTTTGTATGATCATGGACTAGATCAAAATAATGGCTATGGAGCCATTTCTAGTGCATTTAAATCTTATAATTCAAATTCTTTAAAGAGTATGAGAGCTACTCTCTCATTTAAATCATGATCCTAGGTAATGCAATGAGAGGTAATGACCTTAGGCTAATGAACCTCTTATTCTATTACTTAGTGATTTTAAATCATTACCATGCTATTCTTAAAATGCATGAGGTGTACCACCTCATTTAAATTATGCTCCCACATAATAGATATGAAATGTTGACCTTGGTCAACCTATATTTCATACCTTAGTATTATTTGAGGAGATTAAATCTTAATAGGATTTAATGAGAGGAAATTATCTCCCCAAAGACTTAAATAGCAAATCAAATCAATAATTGTAATGAGAGGAAATTATTTTGCTCTTAAATAAGAAAACCAAGTAAATCACCATGCTATGAATGATGTGATGCTAGAATAAGTTTGTGTGAACCTTTGGTGTGTTTTAGTCTAGCATATAAGTTTGGTTTGGTGATTGTATACCTCGTATTCGTATATAGACGCTAGTAACGAGGAGTATCAAGAGGAGGAAGCCTACTCTCAGGAGGAGGAGGAAAACTTTGACCCCTACCCTACTCAAGGCAAGCTAATATTATTGCCAACCACCCTAATGCAAGGCTCTACAAGTGCAAGGCACCATCACACTTTATTTTATGTCTTATCAACATATCCCATGTTTTTACTTTGCAATTATTTTGCTTATTGTATTTCAAAGTTTACTTTTGATTTATGTTTCACTTGGTCTAGAGTAGAACAATAGTCAAAGTTAGCTTAGAGCAAATCAAAGCTAGATAGCACCCCTCATGAACTAGTTGCTATTGCTAATCAAATTAAATTTTACTACTCTAGATGGGAACATGTGAAGTGAAATGACTTTGAAAGAGTTGAAGGTGAAGGTGACATGGTTGACTTGGTGAATTTTAAGGAAAACTGATGATAGGGTTTGAATGCGATACCTTTCCAATTATACAAGTACCCCCACAATACCTGATTATGGGTAGGGCTTAACTAGAAATTTGTGTATCTTAGTATGGGTTCCCTCTAAACAAACATCATAGGGGTTATGCCGAGGCTGCCTCCGTTAACAGTGAAATGATGTGAATATGAGGTGAAGGTACGACCCAAGCCTGTGCGGTTCCGGGTTGACGGTTTGTTTTCACCGGGAGGCCAAGCTCATGGGGAGAGGTGCCTATACTAGGGTGTATAAGTGAAAGGTTAAGGTTGATGATCTGCATACTGAGTTACGATGATTCGGGGTTATCCTCGACAGATGTAATCAAAAGTTGTGGCACAAGAGTACAACCTCTGCAGAGTGTTAAACCTATTCGAATAGCCGTGTCCACGGTTACGGACGATTGGAAAGGCCATACTGTTCCGTTGTCAGAACTTTTATCTTAAAAGGGGATTGTTGAATTGAAAGGTGATCTGACTTGAATCACAAATGATTTGTGGGAATGATACTAATGTTCCCACTTGAGTTAGTCTAGCAAATGATGAGTCTTTCCTAAATGTTTATTGAACTAAAACTTAGCTTTATGCAAATAACCCTAGAGCTTAGCACCCTTTTCTACACTTGATAAGTAATTACATTAGTATTAGTTTGCGAGTACTTTAAAGTACTCATGGCTGTGTCCCTGGCTATTCAAATGCCAGACTATGAAGAGGAGCAACAGTATCAGGATGACGGACAACAGGACGTCTACGATAACTAGGATCATCTTCTAACGTCAAGTGTTGCCTGTGGAATAGATAGTCCACTACTACTTCGCTTCCGCTACTTATTGTGTTGTTGAACAATCTATTTGTGTAATATTGGATCATATGATCTATTGTTGTAAGACAAGTATGTGTTGAAATAAATGATGAATCTATGCTACTTAACTATTATGTCTCGCAAAAACAATATGCCTGGGATTGCGAGGTATGGCATAATAGGCATCTGGACTTAAAAAACCGGGTGTTGACAGTTCTTCTGCAGCTTCTACCGGAGCGCAACTCCGGGCTTCTCGTTTCGCCAACGATGAGGGCGGATACACCCCGCCCGGGTCCTTCATGCACTAGTCAGCTCACACTATCTATGCGCTTGCTTGCTACTACTATGTATTTGGATGACATGACACTCTCCTCTTGTATGCTATTATGTGCACCATGTATGCTACTATGTGGATTTTATGCTATTTTGGTGAATTATGGTGAATTTGGATGAATTTGGATGAATTTGGATGTATGAACTGCTAAACTGTTCAAAGTGAACTGCTAAAATAAAAAAAAATATTGAGCATGTCTACGCCGAGGGCAATGCCGTCGGTATAGACCCCTGCTGCGACCATATGGTTAGGTCTATGCCGAGGGCATTACCCTCGGCGTAGACCCTGCGTCTGGCAGCCACGCGCAGCGTGCCGCGTGTCCGTGCATGGCAGATGCAGACGCCGAGGATTTGCCGTCGGCGTAGACGCCGCAGATGGCAGTTGCGCGACGCGCCACATCGCTCCACGGCGCGCAGATGGCTGCCCTATGCCGAGGACAACGTCGTCGGCGTCTGGGCTGCTCCGTTAACGGCGACGACGCGCCGTGGGGTGACGCCGAGGGTGAAGGTGCACCGTCGGCATAGGCGTCGTACGCCAACGGCCGGGCCTACGCCGATGGCACGGAAGCCTACGCCGAGGGAGCTGAACGCCGAGGGCTGCCGTCGGCGTAGCCTACGCCGAGGGCCTAGCGTGGCTACGCTAAGGGCAGCCGGCCGTCGGCGTCTTCTGGGATTCCTGTAGTGTCTTCACTAGCATGGACACATGTGCCGGTCACGGAAAGAGAAAACAAAGGAGTATTGATTTCCATGTGATTCTGGTTCATCTACCGACCTTCACATGCATGTAGGCAGCAAACATTTGAGTCCCTTTGAAACAGTTCTCATGTTTCAACAAATAGAGAATGTACTGGTTATACCCGACTTGGGGTGTCACCTATTTAAGCGACTTACTTCTACTTCAGCAGTTCAATACGTAATACCTCTCGTGTGACGATTAGATCGATGCATGCATGGCAAATACGCCATTCCGTTCTCAATCAAAACAATACTTTGGTAGCTATATAGGCACGGTAGACGTCGGGAATATTGCTCCAGGAATGCTCTTCAGCCCTTGTAGCGGCTTGTGAGCAAGCTGTTCCCGGCCGTCGCGTAATTTACTACTCGATGACTTGTCTTTTACGTTTGAAGCTTCGACTGGAACATCATCCTGGTCTAGCTCCATGTCAATTTGTCACATGCTGGCGCGCCGGTGCCAATTCGTCACCAGCTTGAGCGGTTGATTAGTCTATCTATTTAAGCGGCGCGCTGCAACTCAGGTTGGTCTAACCGTGTAGTAGAAAACATGCACCTCCGAGTGATGCATTTTTTTCGACAAAGAGCATATATTAATGACGAAGATACTAATTACACCCAGCCTCTGCAAGAACGCATTGCCCTAACTGTATTACGGATGCACACAGCCAGAAAAAGAAAGAAGAATTACAGAAAAAGAAAAGTCCCGCTATGGTGGTTTAATCATCGGAACAGCAACACAAACACCACCAAGACAGCACCATAAGTCCAACTTCTTCAAAAGCGGCGCCTCCAAGAAGAAAACAGTGCACAAGCGCTGTCGTCGCCCGATCAAAGATCTGGATTCTCATCCTGAAGATGGTCCTCGCTCTCAAAACAATGCCTTCAACAAGGTAATTGCCAGACACAACCAATTAAGGCCAGACCTTGGGTTTTCACCCTGAAAGGTAAGACTTTGGTCTTCTCCGGTGCAGTCGCCCCCACTTGCATGCCGCTGCTCCAAGTCATGAACCACCAAGCCAAAACCTCATCGCCCCAAAGATTGGGACCTCCATTGGTAGTCCTCAGATTTCGGCCTTCATGACATTCTCTGCCAGCACCATGGAACGAGAACGTGCCCCATGATATTAACAGCCAGCATAGCTTCGAAGCGCTCCCTCTGAAACCAAACAGCCAGAGTAAAACACGGGTGCGCACGACCGAATCCCACCCGATCCAGCAATCTCCAGGCATGATTCGCCCATGGAAGATCGCCGGCGGAGCCTTCCGGAACCCGTTACTCTAGCCAGATCAATGGGGTCACTAGTAGAAACAAGAGCTTTGGTTTTTTGCCCCAAAAAGCTTTTGCACTGAATTTGGCATGAACCGGTGCTAAAGGGGGGTCATTAGCACCGGTTCGTGCGTTCTGGACGTTCGAGGGACCTTTAGCACCGGTTCATGTTACGAACCGGTGCAAATGAGCTATCTTTTGCACCGGTTCGTAACATGAACCGGTGCTAAAGGTTCGTCGCCAGGCACGTGCCAGCCGCGGCACGAACCGGTGCTAAAGGACCCTTTGCCCTATATATTGAGCTCGCCCCCAACCAGCCAACTCACTTCATTTTTTCTTGGAGAAAGGTGTGTGTGTGTGTGTGTTGAGTGTTACCTTGCTTTTCTTTGGCATGCACATAAGGTGCTCGATGAAATGTCTGAGAGAATGATGCCGCTTAATTTTACACAAAATAAAAATGATGAGGTGCCGGAGCGACACTTAAGCTTTCTCCTCTTTCTTTCCTCCTCGATCAAGGTTAAGCAACTTTACCCTTTCATTTGTACGGTGCTAATTTCCACTATTTATAAATATTATGATGTTTTGTAATGGTTTTTTGATAAACTTAATTATTTGATGTAGATGAACCGGTGGCCCCTTGGGGTTATCCTGCGCTTGGAAGAAGAACTAGGAAAAGGAAAAAATATAGCGATAGTTTTATTCTTCGTCGCATGGATGTACATTGACCGACGTCTACCTGAGTTCACTTCGGGCCTGAAAGAATTTATCCGTGTGGCTGAGAAAAACCCACAGGCGGATGGTTTTATGTGTTATCCATGTGTTGATTTCCGGAACTTAAAGCAATACCCTGAATGGCAAGTCATTCACTCCCACCTGCTTTGGAAAGGTTTTATGCCCAGCTATAATTGTTGGACCAAGCATGGAGAAAGAGGGGTTATGATGGAAGATGACGACGAAGAAGAAGAGGATGATGATATGTACCCTAACTACGGTGATACTGCAACATGGCATGTTGAAGATGAAGAGGCAGGAGGAGGTGAAGATGAAGAGGCATCAGATGAGCCCATTGATGATGATCTTCGTCGGGCCATCGCGGATGCACACAGAGAAACGAGAAGTTAAAGGGCATGTTAGATGATCACAAAAAGAAGTTATACCCAAATTGTGAAGATGGCAACACAAAGCTCGGTGCCACACTGGAGTTGCAATGGAAGGCAGAGGCTGGTATATGTGACAAGCCATTTGAGAAGTTACTGAAAATAATGAAGAGGAGGTTTCCAAAGAATAACGAATTGCCTGACAGTACGGTACGAAGTAAAGAAGGTTCTCTGCCCTCTAGGATTAGAGGTGCTGAAGATACATGCATGCATTAACGACTGCATCATCTATCACGCTGAGTATGAAAATTTGGAAAAATGCCCGGTATGCACTGCACTGCGGTATAAGATCAGGCGAGATGACCCTGGTGATGTTGAGGGCAAGCCCCCTAGGAAGAGAGTTCCTGTCAAGGTTATGTGGTATGCTCCTATAATACCACGGTTGAACGTCTGTTCAAAAATAAAGAGCATGCTAGGTTGTTGTGATGGCACAAAACGGTGTTGGGAGCTCTTGGGATCTTCGAGAGCGAACCAGCGGCGAAAGCTAGGGACATACTCATCTGCACCATGGAAAGGCAGCGTCCATCGGCCAGCCCGCAATCACATTTCACAGAACATATCGAAGGTATAGGTGCCTTTCTTGGACGAAGCGCAAATGGTTGAGCTATTGACCAGGGCCGCATCAAAGGAAGGTATAGCGTGAGCAGTACCATGTTATGAACACACTCGGCTGATACAAGGTGAAGGGGATTGGAGAGGGAATTGGGGGATTCGGGAGTTGACAGAAGCACGGGATGCTAGGGATTTCAGAATTCCGTTCCAGAGTTTTCTTCTTCATTGCCTCAACATGAGGACTTTCGTCACACATATACGGCTCACTCAGGAGCACGCCCACTCACGCTTACAGAAGTGCCAAAAGGCCACAGTGGCCAAAGGCCCAGCCCAGTAAGGCTCACACCGACTCTATGCTTAAGTAGGTACCAAGCCTTACATTACCCCCTCCTTTTTAGGACTGCTTGTCCCCAAGCAGGCGCTGATGGAAAACGTCGATATAGATCATCTGTGTCTTCCCAGGATGTTAGAGCAGGTTCACCACATGACCATCTGACCTTAACCCGTGTTGCAGTAGAAGCACCGTGAGGAACCATGGCCGTCTCGAGCAGTTGCACTGGCATCAGAGGGAAGTCATGAGGATGGTCAATGATATTGAGTGTTTTGTGTACCTGGGTAGACGCCGGCACATGACGCTTGAGCTGTGAGACATGCACAACGGGGTGCACTTGGCTGGATGCAGGCAGTTCCAATTTGTAAGCAACCTCGCCCACCTTCCGGAGGATCTTGTATGGACCGAAAAATCTGAACGACAACTTCTGGTTGCCTCGAGCTGCAACAGATTGTTGGATGTACGGCTTTAACTTGAGAAAAACCTTGTCACCAACAGCAAAAGAGCGTTCCGATCGGCGTTTATCGGCCTGAAGCTTCATACGCTGCTGTGCTCGCACGAGGTGGTGTTGCAGCAACTGAGTCATCGCTGCTCATTCCTTGAGCCAGCTTTCCAGATCCGTGGAAGCACAAGAATCCACTTCAATGCCAAAAGTGCGAGGAGGATGCCCATACAATACCTCGAACGGAGTGCGTCCTAGAGCCGAGTGGTATGTAGTGTTGTACCAGTACTCCGCTAATGGCAACCAGGACAACCATTTCTTCGGACAGGAGTGGACAAAACAATGAAGATAGCCTTCAAGGCACTGATTCAATCGTTCTGATTGACCATCCGTTTGAGGATGATATGCCGAGCTCATATGCAGGTTAGTGCATGCTTTTTGAGTCGCCGACTAATCGCCGATTAGTCGCCGACTAATCGCCGAGTCGTCGCGGCGTGGCTGGGTCGCGCAGGCGACTTGACTCACAGAGCAAGTCGCGCCACGTCACTGGCTCAGCGGCGACTTCCTGCGACTATACAGCGGCTCAGGAGGAGAGGCTCGAGCCGCCACCTGATTTCAGAGAGAATGGGAGAGAAAGTGCAGAGCTCAAGAGGTTGCAAGGCCAGCGGCGCTAGGAGGAAGGAGAGGGTCGCGCGGTGACGCTGCGAGGCTGGCTGCCTCCGTCCGCCGCCGGTCGCCGCTGCTCCTCACCGGCGGCGGAGAGGCTGGCGGCGCTAGGAGGAGGCTCGAGTTGGGCGGCGCTAGGAGGAGGCTCGAGCTGGGCGGCGCTAGGAGGAGGCTCGAGCTAGGCGGCGCTAGGAGGAGGCAGAGGCTGGCCGTTCAGATTCTAGGTTTTAGTGACGGGGGTAGGCTGGGAGCTGTTAGTTGGGCTGGGCTGGGCCTGGCAGGCCTGGTGTGATAGATGACAGGCCTGGAGGCAGAGGGTGGCCGTTTTAGATTTTGCTGTTACAAGTTTGATGTTACAAAGATGAAAAAAAACTGCTAGTACATGCTAGGCGACTTGGGGCGACTATACAAGCCCTAGTCGCTGAGTCAAGTCACCAAGTCACGAGTCTCAGCCTCGGCGACTTGACTTGACTCGGCGACTCAAAAATCATGGGTCAGTGTCTGAGAGCTTGAACAGTTCTGGCCACAAGCGGCTCGTAAAAATCTTGTCGCGGTCAGAGATGATCGTCTGGGGAAGACCATGCAGTTTGTAGACACTGTTCATGAACTCATGTGCCACTGTAACTCCTGTGAATGGATGCCTTAATGGTATAAAATGCGAGTATTTTGTGAATTTATCAATGACCACTAATATCACATTGTAACCGCCAGACAGAGGAAGTCCCTCGATAAAGTCCATGCAAATCACTTTCCAAGCACCTGTCGGAACGGGCAAAGGTTGAAGCAACCTGGGGTCTTGACATGCTCTGGTTTTGCTTGCTGACAAACTTGACAACCAGCAACAAAATCTTGTACATTTTTCTTCATGGATGGCCAAAAGAAATATTGTTTCACCCGATGGTATGTTGCCTGTACACCGGAGTGACCACCCACACCACTATTATGCAATGCTTGTAAGATATGGTTCTGTGCCAGACTATTTTTTTTCGCGAGCACGCAAAAAGCGTGCCGTATCTTTATAGAAGAGAAGCAAACAAATATACAAGAAACCGATAGGGGATGCGAACACCTGCCCACGGTTGAACACACACACACACACACCACAAGGAAACCTAAGCCTACTCTCGCGGCATCTCACTCCTCTCCCTCGCTCCCGCCAACCGCCAAAGGCTAAAGACCTCTAACACTGTGTTCACGATCTGCTCTGTGGACAGCTGACTTTGCACATTGCCAAACACTCTTGCATTACGCTGCTTCCAAAGGGTCCAGGCAATGAGCAGCACAAACGTATCAAACCATCTCCTGTCCTCCTTGAGAAGCCTCTTCCTGGCCTCCTCCCACCACCTCTCCAGGTCGGTGTTTTCCTACGGCTCTTGGATAGGGATATCAAGCCTATTCAGGATCTCATACCAGACCATTTTTGCATATGGGCATTGAACCAAAATGTGATCGATGTTGTCCTCGTCCTGAAGACAAGTGGCACAAGGATTCGGGTGTGTTTGCAAGCCATGTCTGGCCCTTCTATCGGATGTCCATAATCTCCTTCTCAGGGCTAGCCATCCAAAAAAATTGCATTTAACCGGTGCAAAGGACTTCCATATTGGCTTGGCCATGATCCAAGAGATACTCCCCTGGCAGAGCAAGTTGTAGGCGCTCTTCGCTGAATAGGCATGCGCGCCCGAGCCTTTCCAGGCGATCTTGTCCAGCATATTGGCATCTGTCTCCACTAGGTCAATTTCCTCCAAGAGCTTGATGGACTGCATCCATCCTTCGACGGACGGATCTCCCGCCATATCATCTATCCAGCTATTGTTTAGAAGTGCATCAGCAACCTTTCGCGTGTTCCTCCTTCTATTGGGTACTAGAGCTGCAATCTCCGGTGCTATGTCCTCCACCTTCCTTCCATTGACCCATCTGTCCCTCCAAAACTGCGTAGTCCTTTCGTCTCCGATGTGAAACCGAGCAAGGCTCTGGAACACCTCTTTAACATCCGCGCCGTTAATAGCAGGCAGCCCTTGCCAAGGTCTGGCCGGATCCGTTCGCCTAAGCCACTCCCATCTCAGGCGGAGGGCAAGCCCTTGCAGACGCAGGTCCTTAATGCCAAGTCCTCCGTGAATAAGAGGCTTACATATCGTATCACATGCCACAAGACATTGGCCTCCATGGACTTCCTTCTTTCCCGCCCAAAAGAACGCACGCAGCCACTTCACAATTTCCTCCAGCACCCACGCCGGTGCCTCAGCCACCAACAATTGATGAATTGGTCGTGCAGAGATGACGGATTTGATGAGAATTAACCGCCCTGATTTCTAGATCATTCCGCGTTGCCAAGCATGTACACAGTGCACCACTTTATCGATTAGCGGCTGCCATTCCGCCTTAGTTAGTGGCCGGAGTGCAAGCTGCATTCCCAAGTATCTGATAGGGAAACTCACAATCTGACAGCCTATCGCCTGCTCAATCAATTCTGCATCACCTTCCTGCCCACGGATCAAGGTCGCTGAAGTCTTGTTATAATTGACACGAAGGCCTGATGCCTCTCCAAAAATCTGCAAGATGGCTTTGGTCGCCTCGAGCTCAGTCCTCAATGGCTTGCAAAACATGACTACATCATCAGCGTATATAGATACTCTCTGCAAATCCGTGATGCCCGCCAGGTTAGTGAATAACTGTTGCTCAGAGGCCTTTCTGATCGCCGCCGTCAGCACCTCCATAGCTGCAACGAAGAGCATGGGGGATGTGGGGTCCCCCTGCCTAAGACCTCTAACATGCACAAAGCGTCTCCCCGGCACACCATTGACTAACACCTTGGTGTTGGCCGTGCTAAGGAGCACCACCACCCATTTCAGGAAGCGCTCTCCAAAACCCATTCGCCTCAGCACTTCCATCAAAAAACTCCAAGAGATAGAATCGAACGCCCTTGCAAGGTCTAATTTCAGCAAAACTCCTGATTGCCTCCTGAGATTAATCTTCCTAGCGACTTGTCTCACCAAGACGAAGTTGTCATGTAAAGATCTCCCTTTAACGAAGGCGGATTGGTTATGGCTAACCATCTCGCCCAGTCTCCCTCTCAACCGGTTTGCCATAATCTTAGAGAACAACTTTGCAAAGCTATGGACTAGGCTGATCGGCCGGAAGTCTTTCACTTCCGTTGCATCTTGCTTCTTCGGTATCAAGGTGATCAGCGCACGGTTGAGTCTAGCGAAACCCCTGCCGTCGCCTACATACAACTTTAGTAAGCCCGCCATGATATCTCCTTTAATTATCGACCAAGCCCTCCGATAGAAAGCTCCAATAAATCCATCTGGCCCTGGCGCTCGATCCGGATGCAGCTCTTTTATGACCTGCCAGACCTCCTCCTCCGAAAAAATCGCATCTAGATCATGCAAATCCAAACTCCTCCAAATTGATGGAATGTCTCCTATTTTGCACACAACCAAGCAGCTGGGAAAAGGCATCAGTGAAAGCTTCCACTTTATTGTCCTGGTCCGTAATCAACTCCTCTCCCACTCTAACTGAAGCTATATAATTTTTGGACCGTCTTCCATTGGCCACCGAATGGAAAAAAGCTGTATTGGCGTCCCCTTCTTTGAGCCACCGGACTCTAGACCTCTGTCGTGCCATGGTACGCTCCAAGGATGCTAGGCCTAGAACAGATTGCTTAAGGGTCCGTCTTAGCCAAGCCTCGGCCTGGGATAGGCATCGCCTCTCCTGGGCCACATCTAGGTGCAAGATGAGTGTGTTGGCGATTGCAATCTTAATTTTGATGTTCCCCGTTTTCCTCTGACCCCAAGACTGTAGGTGCTGAGCTATGTTTCAAAACAGCGCGTCCAGGCGACGGAACGGGTCTATGATCTCCGGCTCATAGACCCACGCCTTTCTGACAGCCTCCTCAAAGCCATCCAGTTTCAGCCAAAAACACTCGAATTTAAACCTCCTCATTGGTCTAAACGCAGCATTTAGCGTGAGATGGAGCGGGGCGTGGTCCGAAACTGAGGACGATAAACCCTGAAGCACTGCATCCGCGTTTTGTAGGTCCCAGTCCACAGAAACAAGGACGCGATCAATCCGCGTGAGGGTGGCTCTTTCTCTCTCGTTACTCCAGGTGAAAGCTCTCCCATGCATGTAAACATCCTTGAGCTCGTTCTCGTGAACGAAGCCTCTAAACCTCTGTATCATCGCACGATTAATGTTATCGTTGTTTTTCTCCGCCGCGTTTAGGATCATATTAAAGTCTCCTGCCACAACCCACGGCCCTGGGCATAGGCTCCTTCTCTCCGATAACTCTCTTAGGAAGCCAACTTTATCCTCTGTCGCCTGTGGTCCGTAAACCGTCGTGAGCCACCACTTGTTCCCCTCCTTGGTCGTCACCTCTCCCGTAATGGCGTGCGTGTCGAAACTAACATGATCAAACTAGACCATAGAGGAGTCCCACGCCACCACAATTCCCCCTCTCGTCTCTTCTGCCGGTAGAAAAACGAAGCCATCAAACGATGGTCCAAGACACTGGGAAATGTAAAACTCATCTACCAAAGCTGCTTTCGTCTCCGACAAGCAAACAAGGTTGACTCTAAGACCCTCCAAAAACTCACGAATGGCACTTTTTTTAGCTGGATCGTTCGTGCCTCGAACGTTCCAGAACAAACACTGAAGATTACAATCCATAAGGAAAAAACACTCCAACTCTAGGGTACACACCGCACACACTCAGCGCGCAGCGACCGCCACCTGGCATCCCAGAGGGCGATCGAAACTCGGGGGAACCACCTTGCCAAAAATAGCTGCCATGACCCTCACCTGGCGTTCACCCAGCGGAGAGTCAAACATCTCATTGAACGCTCCTAGGTGTTCCTCATTCACTGCCAGCTCCTCTGGGTAGATCCCTAGAGCCTTGAGCTGAACCGTCTCCGCGGAAGAGGCCTTCTTCGCATGCATCCCTCCAGCTATCGCCGCTGCTCTCCTTGTGATCCTCCTTGGGGTGAATGGCTCCACATCCGCACGCAATCCAGAGGTAGCCTCGACCTCTCTTAGCAAGGGCGGTGCTAGCTTCTTCAGGATGGCAGTGCAAAACATTTTGATACGGTTAAGTGCCATCCGTTCCTGTTGCAAAGTCGTTTCCTCCACCCCAGGATCTCCCACAGCCTCCTGTACAGTAGCAATGGTCATCTGCGTAGGAGCTGTATGTGGTACCATTTGCATGGCGCTGTTTGGTCCCGTGAACGACTTGCACGGGGAACCGACCGGGTCACTCTCGAAAGACAAACTGCCACCCAAGCACTCCACGTCCGGGCCAGGTGGATCCAGAGATGCGCTCCTCTTTGAGGTCGAGATGGAAATCTGAACGTACCCTTCTCGTTCGCTGCAGCCATTGCATGTGCCAGAACTCGATGCCACGGACGATCCTGGAGAAGACAGCATAGTCTGCTCCAAATCGACTGGGGTGCTGCTTCCCTTCGTATCAACGTTCCAGGTGGTCCCTTCCTCCAGGCCAGCCATGCAGTTCTTGCCACGCACAGGAGTGGTGGAGAACACCTGTTCAGCCTCGTAGTGGGCCACCTTTTGAGGAGCATCCGAGGGGAGGGTTGGACCGGCGACAGGATCCTCCTCTGGATCGGCGCCAATCGGGAGCGAGTCATGCGCATCCTGCCAAAACGGTGGCCCCAGGTCTTGACCCGTGTTGTGCACGATGGGGTTCCCACGCATATTCGGAGAATCTTCCAGCCCTGGTTGGACATCTGTCTCCCGCACATGCCCTTCAACCTTTTGCTCAACAGGCCTTGACCCAGTCTCCTCATATGTCGCCATCCCCTTTTCTGCACTTTTTCCTTTTCCTTGATCGCTGACCACTGCCGCAGAGGATTGGCCAGCGCTGTCAGGACGCTTTCCAGAACTGCCCTCTACCAGAGGCAGAGGGATTTGAACAGTGATCGGAGCGGCCGTGGCCATGTAGGGCAGGTCCCACCCCATCCTCTCGCAGGCCGCCACGTGGGTTCCAACCTCACCGCCTCGCTGGATGGGCCTACCGCCAGGCCCACCTCGGCGGTCAGGGACTCCTCTCTTCCAGGAAAAACTCCGACTGCTGCGGCGGCCGGCTGCGCCGCCCGCGCCGCCACCGCCGCCCTCCGTCGTGCTACGCCAGGCCTCCTCCGAGCCTGAAGCACCACTCCGCCGAACCGATTCCACTGCCTCGTCTTCTTCGATGGATACTACATGGATAAGCACTTTATACTGCAAGGTTTTGATCTCTTCGGCCACGGACGCTGTTGCCGATGCCGGCGCCGGAGACGGAGAGGGCTGCTGTCTCTGCCCCAGTTCCAGCGGCTCCGGTACCGCCAAAATACGTGCGACGGGGATAGCTTCCACATCGGATGTCCACGCTGCAAGCTTGAACAACGAAAGATCCGCCCTTGATCTTGTCTCCGATGCAACCTCCTCGACGGCACAGCTCCTCCCAAGCAGATTCTCCACAACCTCAACGTCCCAGGCGTGTGGTGGGATACCCTCAATCGCCAGTGAAACTCTAGACCTCAAAGACACCTGCGAGGCTTGAGATTGCCTGTTCCATGGCCGGAAAACCAGCGGCGCCCCGGCCACCAACACGGGAGGCATTGCCGAAACATGTCTCCTAAGCTCCGCCGACTCCAGAACTACCAGAAAGTCCTCAGGCGCGTGTGCATGGACCGAGAACGAGCTCGCCGGGATACCACGCCACTTCAAAGCCACCGAAACCTGCTCACAGGACACAGTAGGCCTCCGTCCTCCGACGGATGCCACCATGGCGAAGCGGAGCCTCCGCTCCAAGTCGCACATGGCCGCTGTCCTTCTCACAACGCACAAGGTTGGGGCTTCCTCCATCGACGTCAAGCACGACACCGGCTCCGGCGCAGGACACAATGGCTCGACCCTGAGCGGCGGCCATCCTCCCAAGGGCGGAAGAGCTGAGGCCGGAGCGCCATGAGGAGGGGGAGGCGGAAGCGGTGGGGAAGGGGGTTGTGGCGGAGGGGGAGGGGGAGCTACCTCGAGCCTGGGCGGGGGAGGCGCAGGGGCCCTTCCCGGGAACCTCTGAACCCGGGGAGGCCGCTCACGCTCCGGCGACCCACGGCGGGCGAACTTTGCCAGCGCAAGGCTCCGGAGTTCGTCCTCCGACGTAGGGCTCCGGGGCCTCTTGCACTCCTTGGCAGGGTGCCCCCTGAGCCAACACCTGATGCAAACTTCCTCGTTCATGCAATCTCGCTTACGGTGGCCCGGCTCATAGCAACGAAAACAGAGTCCGTCCATCTCCGGAGCAACCGCGCCCCGACTTGGAGCAGCAGCAGCGTTGCGCGCCTCCACGCGGCGCCGCCACATGGACCTCTTCAACGGCCGCGGCTGCTCCCACACGAGGCGATCCTGAACACGGCCGCGCTCCTCCGCCGGCGCGTGCACCGGAGCCTCCGCGCGCTGCATCGCAACGCTGTTGCCCGACGATGCCGAGGAGAGACCCAGACCCAAAACATGGTCTTTGCGCGATGGCGACGCCGAGTCCACGCTCCTCGACCTCTGCCAGCGGAGCGGGAACCCAGGCGGGTGCGACGCCGAGGACGCCATGCCGCCACCGGGGAAGGAAGGGAGGAGGAGGGGGCCGGGGACCAGGGGGTCACCGGCGGGGAAGCACTCACCTTTCACTCATAGCTCTCCTCTCCTAGCTCTCCTAGAGGAGGTCCTTTGGCCCAGAGATTACAAGCATCTATTGGCCAAGTCCAGATTACAATGCCAGACTATTGTTACCAACCCAGATGCGTTTATTCCACCTGAGCATGCCATCTGTTAAGGAGAATCCCTGTGCATTAGTTCCTGTAACACTAAGCTCTTCAATTAACTTGCGAGCTTGCTCATCGTCTTCGTAACCAACCTGCAAGCGATCAAGCCAAGCTGGTTGCAGCGTAGAAGAGGTGACAGCTGCCAAGTTCCCGAACTGACGTGACAAAGCATCCACAGCTAGGTTTGTGTTCCCTTTCTTGTACTGAATCCGAAACTGGAGCCCCATAAGCTTCACAAATGCCTTCTGTTGCAATGATGTATGTAGTCGTTGATCAGATAGATGGAGGAGACTTTTGTGATCCGTACGAATCACAAATTCTCGGTGTTGTAAATATGCACGCCATTTGTCGATGGCCATCAATATGGTGAGGCACTCTCTCTCATAAACTGATAACGTTTGATTTCTCGGCCCTAGTGCTTTGCTTAAGAAAGCAATGGGATGATCAGCTTGCATGAGTACTGCCCCAACACCAGAATTAGAGGCGTCTGTTTCGAGAACAAATGATTTTGTGAAGTCCGGTAATGCCAACACAGGAGCAGAGGACATGGCATTCTTGAGAGTCGAAAAGGCTGTTTTCTGTGCAGGACCCCAAACAAACAACACACCTTTCTTCAGAAGTTGTGTGAGAGGTTGAGCAATCACACCATAGTTGCGGACAAATTTACGATAATAGCCAGTAAGTCCGAGAAAGCCACGCAAAGTTTTCAGATTAGTAGGAGCAGCCCAACCTTGAACCGCAGCAATTTTGGAGGGATCCGTAGATACACCTCGAGGCCCAATAATATGACCGAGGTATTCCAATTCTTGAGAGGCAAAAGAACACTTACTCTGCTTTACAAGTAACTTATGTTGATCAAGTAGCTGAAACACTTGCCTGAGATGTGTGATATGAGCATCCATAGTGGGTCTATACACCAATATATCATCTACAAACACCAAGACTGACTTGCGCAGTAATGGTTCAAAAATTGTGTTCATTATACTCTGAAAGGTAGTTGGGGCGTTGGTGAGCCCGAAGGGCATCACCATGAACTCATACAGCCCCTGGTGCGTGTGGAAAGCCGTCTTGTACTGTTCCCCATCTGCCAGGCGTATCTGATGGTACCCGGATCGCAGGTCCAATTTAGTGAAGTACATCGATCCTGCCAACTCATCCAACAACTCGTCCACGATGGGCAATGGATGTTTGTTTTTCACACTCAGCTCATTCAATTGACGATAATCCACACAAAAGCGCCACTGGCCATCTTTTTTCTTCACTAACAAGATTGGAGATGCAAAAGGACTGGTACTTCTTCTGATAATACCATGACATAGCATATCATAGACTTGTCTCTCAATCTCATCTTTCTGTTGTGGAGTGTAGCGGTAAAGGACGCACCTTAACTGGTTGAGCTCCAGGTAATAAAGGAATAGTGTGAACCTGGGCTCTTTTTGGTGGCAATTCGGAAGGTTCTTTGAACAAATGACTGAACTCCTGCACAAGGTTTTGAATATCAGGCTGAAGAGCTGGACCAGGTACTGTATGTTCATCAGTTTCAGAGTTTTGTGCCAATACAGACACATTTGCATTGTCATCATGAACAGACTTCAACACCACTATCTCAGAGACACTGCCTTTCTTCAAGAGTCCCTTCAGTTTATGCATTGTGACACGCTTGCAACTGGTTTGTCTGGTTTGTACTCCACGAAGAGTGATGCGCCTCTTATTGTGAGTGAAACGCATAACCTTCTTGCGCCAATGCACCCACATAGGACTATGCAAATCCAACCAATCAGCCCCCAGAATCATGTCATAGCAACCTAAGTTCAGAACATGCACAGAATGATTGAAAGTATGTCCCTGCACACCCCACTCAAAATTAGGTACAAATGATGTGCAATGAACTGGATGGCCATCTGCCACAGTAAACTGACGTGGTGGCATAGGTTGAGTAGCACACTCCAATCTCTGTGCTAAATTTGTACTGATGAATGAAGAGACGCTGCCAGAATCGATTAAGATCAAGATCTGGTGCTTACCAACAGCTCCTTGCAAGCGAATGGTGTGCTTTTTGACAGCAGAAGAAGGAGGGTCTGTGGTGCTAGCCAATAGCATCAGGTCATCACCATCAGAATCATCGTCACTGATATCATCAACTTGTGCATCAGAAATAGGCAGGACTTCCATCAGTTCCTCAATGATGTGGAGAGAAATTTTATCTGGACACTTGTGTATTTTACTATAACGTTTTCCACAGGTGAAACATAGGCCGGAGCGCCTATAAGCCCTAAGTGTATCCAGACGATCTTCCCATTTTGTTTGCTCTGGTTTCTTCTCATCATTTTTGTGCCCCTGTTTCTCTTTGCTGCCATATTTCTCACTGCCAGCCGAATAACGAGAACTGAATTTGGAGAACTCATTAGGATCAATCGAGAAGGGGATTTTTTCTTCAGAGAATCCATATCTTCTTCCTGCATCAGAGCAAGCAAACTAGCAGAATCTAGATCTTTTGGGCAATGAAGATGAATTGCAATACGAATGTCATCTCTTAAACCATGCATGAATTCATCAACAAAAAATGCCTCATCTAATGCAGGGTTATACAGCAGCAACTGATTTCGAAGAATTTCAAATTTGTCAATGTATTCTGCTACTGTGCCTATCTGACGCAAAGCACGCATTTGCCTACGGTACTGCATGTATTTATTTTTGCCAAATTTATCATGCACTAACCTACACATTTCACCCCAATCCTCTACACGATCCTTAGCCTGAACATTGCGAAGCCAAAGTGCAGCGGTGCCTCTAAAATTGAGCGAAGCATATCGAGTGCGCAAACCATCACTAACATGATACAACTCAAAGTAAGTTTCACATTCTTGTTGCCAGACCATAGGATTTTCCCCCTTGAATTTTGAAAAATCCATTTTCGGAGTGGATTCACGCCCTCCAGTATCAAAACCAGTGACATGCTCATGCGCGTGCTCAGGGGAATTAAGCTGAGCAGTGGATCTCGCATGAGGTGAAGGGTTGGTACCTGTGCCCGGGGCAGATCGCTGGTTCGAGAAGATACCAGGCGCATCTCCCCGGTGAAGCGATGGATCGCGGTGGTCCATAGACCCGAAGCTCGTAGTCGACGCAGATGGGCACGCCGTTGCGGCTCCCAACGCTGGTGGCCGCGTGGAACCCATAGGATTTGGCTCCGCGCCATGGCCGTCGCCAGCACCCGGTAGTGGGACTGAGATGGGCTTCAGCGCGGTGCGTGCGCTCAACTCGACGGCAGCGAGACGGTTGGCGATGTCGCCCATCCGCTGCTGCCCTGCCACCACCGTTGTGGTTGTCTCTGCTAGCGAGCCCTGGATCTCGTCAATTTTGGTCTGCATCCCCTGTAGTGAGTCGAGGACCTGCTTCGTGTACCCCTCCATGGAGTTGTTTTGTGCGGAGAGCTCATCCATGGTGCTCTTCAACTCAGCCTCGAGCTGTTGAATACCGCATCGGGGAGCCATTGCGGTCGCTGATTCGAATCAACCAACCATAAGTAGGCGTCTCCGAGGAGAACTTTGTGCTAGAATTTCGGAGAAATTCAACAGACGGAATCCAGAGGATTAACTGGTGATTTCGGATCGAAACAAGGAATCTGATACCAATTGTTATGAACACACTCGGCTGATACAAGGTGAAGGGGATTGGAGAGGGAATTGGGGGATTCGGGAGTTGACAGAAGCACGGGAGGCTAGGGATTTCAGAATTCCGTTCCAGAGTTTTCTTCTTCACACGAGGACTTTCGTCACACATATACGGCTCACTCAGGAGCACGCCCACTCACGCTTACAGAAGTGCCAAAAGGCCATAGTGGCCAAAGGCCCAGCCCAGTAAGGCTCACACCGACTCTATGCTTAAGTAGGTACCAAGCCTTACATACCAGTCCTGTTGTAAGGTACGAACGGCCGCACATGCGGCAGAAGAGCCCACCGCCAATCGTCTTGAAATGCAGAGAGGCTACTCATGACATATAGCTCTTGGTCTCTCCGTCTCCTTCGACACTGCCGCAGCCAGGTTGGTTAGTAATGGACATGGTGATGGAGTTGGCCGGCTTGCAGATGTCGAGTGGGCGCATGGGAAAGTCTGACTTCATCTCTGCGTCGTAGACTGTGACAATGCCGTCAGGATCTGCGAACATGACACAGCCCTCGCCCTGCCCTGGCAGCAGGGAGAAGAAGTGGAAGTTGGTGGCCCTGGTCGTGGCGGCCGGCTGCATCGACGGGAAGAAGAACACCGCCCTGGGAATGTCACTGAAGTTTAAGAACGTCGGTGGCCACCCGCCATTCTTCTTCTCGGCCTTTGCAACTTCTTGGGCAGTTGCACTTTGAGTTTCTTCATAGAAGAGGTTCTTGGAGAGTTTGATCCGGTACAGCGCATAGAATCTAGGGTGGCAAACCACTACGTTCAGAAACTGCCGTTTCATCGCGCCCAATGATCCTGACTCGAAGGAAAAAAGAGAGTATCCCTGTTTTTTGAAAGAGAAGAGTATTAATTGCATAAAAAGGATTGGGAAGATAGTATTCATGGACATAAATAGTTTTGTATTCACAACTATTTACTTTTTTTTTGCATGATGCAATAAAAGGCTGTGTGCATCCTTTGGATGCAAAGGCCGGGGAGTTCCCCCATTTCCAAAAAAAAAACAAAATCGGGAAGTTCATACCTGGAACAGCACACCGAGCGTCCGATTCCTAGATTCGCGTCTAACTGGGACCGTTGAAGCTAATTTAGTTCCACAATCAGAAACCTGCGATCCGGGGTACGGTGCGTCAGATATGTGAATCACGGGCTCAAAACTTACACCTAATGAAGGGTACGCAGGCTCTTGTCCGCCTTAAGAGTAGTTGCTCAATAATCCACCAGAGGCGGAGCAGAACGGGATCCGATTGATCTAGAAATTACATGCTGACCTTTGTAAGAAAGTGGCGACAACAAGGACCAGACGACATATGTGCAGGAGTTCAGGCGGGCATAAAGGCGGTGGGGCGTTGGAACGGCAAATCCTATACACCGACCAGGTCGGTGCCTACCAGGCACCGCACACCCTGGTCGGGTACTGGGCCTAGCCCATTTTCACCTTTTTTTCTTTTTTTTTTAGTTTTCTGTTTCTGTTTTTGTTTTTGTTTTTTCTTTTCTTTCTTTTTTTCTTTTTGTTTCCTTTTCTTTTCTGTTTATTTTTTATTTTTGTTCAAAATTGAAAATGTTCAAAATTGAAAAAACGTTCAAATTTGAAAAGTGTTCAAAACGAAAAAATGTTCAAAGCTAAAAATTGTTCGTATTCGAAAAATGTTCAAATTTAAATTATGTTTGTTTTCTAAAAATGTTCAAATTTTGGGAAAATTGAATTTTTGAAAAAATATTCAATCTAAATTATTTTCAAATTTTGAAAAAAGTTCAATCTAAAAAATATTCAAATTTTGAAAAATATATTTCAAACATAAAAAATGTTCAAATCCAAAAATTGTTCAAAGTCCAAAAAATGTTCAATTCGAAAAATGTTCAAATCCAAAAATTGTTCAAATTCGAAAATTGTTCATATAAAAAAAATAAAAAAACTCAATTTTTTAATTTTTCGAAAATATATAAATTTAGAAATATTCAGATTTTGGAAAGGTCATATTATAAAAAATATTATTTTTCCGAAAAAAATTTACATTAGCGTTTTAGATTTATATAAAAAAAGAATGAAACAGCAGAAAAGAAGAAAAGGAGAAAAAAAAAACAAAAAAACGTGACTGGGCCGGCCCAATAGACTCCCTTGGGGGTGCGGTACCTGGTCCGCACCGACCAGGGTGGTGTATAGCACCTCCCCGTTGGAACCTCGTATCTATAGAAGATGTTCTGTTTATGGGCTGGCTCCTCGGTTCGGCTTGATAGTGGGCCAAACTTACAATGGAACGAATAGCCGGCTCAACCAATACGTACCTAAATTATTGTAATCTATAATATCTAAATAGGAGCAACCCACTAAGTTGATTTTCCTCAACATGCAAGCATGCCACATCATTTTTTTAGTTTCAGGTCCACGTCATTTCGTCACATTTGCCACATCAGCAATAATCTCCCATTTTCCTTGCTCACTTTTTTCTGTTTCAGTCGATGAAACACACAATAAAGGCATTTAGCAAAAGAAGTCAATAGCAGGCCATCCCATTACTTCAGCCCACATATGCATCCGTCCTCCATCTTCATTGATTTTTTTTTTTTTGAGCTTATCCTCCATCTTCATTGATGATCACGTGATGTACTGGCCCAAGGCTGTTTGTCTTCTCCATCCAACTCTACACCGCCTGGCTCTCCCTCTTCGCTATTAATTCCATGACGCCGCACTCTGTTCCTCTCCCGCACGATCTCAGCGAGAAATGTAAACCGATGGCGACATACGATGAGTCAGTGCATATTTTTCTCCCTTTAAAATCCATCAACTTCAGTGCAGCTTCCATGGCCGCCATCTTCCCCATACCCTCCACCATATTTCTCCACGGGTCGTCGTCCATCTTACTTTACCCATGCGCGGTTGCCAGATCATGACTCGCAGTCGCGCACCGCAAATAATCCCGCTGCCGCCATGGCAAACTGCATTGCATGACATACGCAAGGGAAAATAGGCCTCCAGGACGACCACACTGCATATTCCGGAGCCCTGCTATATTGGAATTGATTCGAGCTTCCGTCCACTATGCAAGCCTATACTTTCTGAAGCACCCACGGGAGGAACTCTATTCCCCGTACAAGGTGAGCTCACAGCTGCCGACTTTGTTTAGAATCAGATTGGATTCATCTAGCTTTTACACTTTAAGTGATCCTCCGATGCAATTAATGGTTCTACAGGAGGTGTACCTGCTGGTCAGCTTCAATGTTTCAATTCAACTGAGGTACTAAACATGCATTTATCCCGATTCTCACACTTTCCACTCGAATGGCGCTTCCTCTCCCTGGACTGTGCGTGCCACCTCAAGAATAAAGTTTGCATATAAAAACTAAAAGCTAATACCATGCGCTTCTTTTGTGATGAGGATGAATGAGAAGGGTCTTGCCTAGAACAGATTGTAAGTTGCCATCTTGACCTTGAATCTTCCGTTATAAAATTTTCCCATATTTCAGTGTCTATGTAAGCCGGCCACATCTTACCGGAAAAATACTTGATGGTAGAACTTCGATCAGCTTTTTTTGTTGTTGCAGATCTGCTGAAAATACTAGCTAATTGATAAAACTTTTTAGATGCGCATTCACTATTTTAGCAGCTTTCCAAGTACCTGCATAAATTGATCTTCATATCTATGGACGCTCAAATAGTAATGTTAGAGTTTTATATGGAGTATATTGTAATGATGAACACTGATATATAGTTAGAACACAATTTGATAGTCCTACATCTATTTTGAACTATTGGCTTCGAGCACCTGATCCATTCCACAATCATGTTTCGTGCATCTTGAAAACTGAGGTATTTTGCTATAGCATCTTCCATGATTGTTGGACCAAATGACAATTTTGCTATAGCACTGACTATAAGGATTCATTTCATGACCATTCATTCTGCAATTAATTGCATGGATTATGAATTAAAATTGACTCTTATTTCTGTAGTATTGTTTTCTTAGTCATGTCGTGCCTCAATGCAAATGTTACAGATCGATGAGCTCAAATATACATAGTGGCTTCTTCTTTCGGAGCAGTTATTCTGGAAATACAGAGGGCACATAAGTGCAGAATTGCCAAAGTATGATCGTCATGGCATCAGTATATTGCTTCCCATAAGAGATAATTGCTTCTTTGGACAGAGCAAGCAACAGTTATTAACTTCCTTTTCTTTTTCATGTATGCAAATATGTAAACGCTGCAAAATTAACAAGATCAAAATGACTATATATGCATGTGGAATGTTTTTGAATGAGCCAGGTGGTCATTATTTAACCCTTACATGTATTTTATGCATGTTGTAGTAAAAACAGTTACATGTCTATTTTCTACGAGCATATCTAAATTCAATTCTTTTTACCAAATGTTTTTCCACCAAATGTTCTGCAGCAACGCGCGGGAAATTATCTAGTTTAATAAAGTGTGTGGTTTTCCCCTAAAAAAAACCAATACGTACCTAAATTATGGATTCAAAGGACAAATATATCAGTTGTCCAGACTGTAATATCGGCAAGTTGCAAAGGATAGGGAAGTTCATCTAAAAAAAGGATATTGAAGTTATAGTTTTCCTGGAGAAAAAAGAGAATAATTCGGGAAGTTCATACCTGCAATAGCACCCCGATCTCGGATTCGTAGTTCGGCCGGAGGTATTTTGGTTCCACAATTAGAAACCTGCAGTGCGGGGCCGGTGCCATCGTCAAGATGTGGTGAATCACGTACGTACGGCCGCAACACTTGCACGGCAGCCAGCAGTAGGTAGCAGCTGGTGGAATCTTAATAGGAGTTAATTGTGATTTGTTTGACATCATTGCTTGAGAAATTAAGACGTTCTCAGTCACTGTTGTCCTTAAGAATATAATCTCCAATTTAGCTTGTAGAATTACAATTGTTCTATGGTCCTTCTTTTTTTGATAAAGGGCGCTTTATTACTCAAGTTTAACCAATACACCCGGCATCTGCATAACTGGGATGCACACAGCCATTCAAGTTCGCACACGGTGATAAAACAAAAGTACAAAAAGATAGGATATGAACGAAACAAAAGCCTAGACGTTTGGAGGTAGGATTCTTCGATTATGTAGCCACCCATGTTAGATAATAAAATCCTTAGTCGTTTCCTCCAACCGTGTAGACACCTCCGTAAAGAGGTCCTTCTTACTAGGAAAATAAACAGGTGAACTCCATGGGCTTTTCCTCAATTGGGAAGTGCCTGCTATGATTGGTGGGGTTTTCAATTTTAGTGAGATCACCTAAAGATAAAAGTATATGAATGTACATTTTAGATTTAATGCATGGGTTGAGATGTGGGCTCTACTGGAGATAGGTTTATCTGGCAGAGCTTATACATGGGGTTACATGGCCGGTCCATACATATTAAGGGCCCTGGGCGAGATAACAAAAAAGATGCCTTGCTTGTAAAAATAATTTAAAATGCACTGTATTTCAAAAGCTATCCAGTACATTCCATATAGGGATGTTATTTGAACTATGAAAATCGATAATCTATTAGTATATTTGAGAAACATTATATGTCTCTAACAAACTCAAAAATATCCCTAGCACTGAATGGCACACTGGATTCTGGTAATTTGCAGTAGACTTAATGCAGAAAAGAGATCATCTAGTTCAACATCACTCTGAGAAAACGTTCCCACATCACAATAATCATCTAAATTCTGAGTTTTTTGATGTTGAATGTTTACTACGGCCAATTGTAGGGAGTCCCTGCAAGAACTAAAAAATGACAATTGAACCTCTCTGTGACCTTGAAGAATTCAAGAACATACATAAGTAGAGAAGTAGATATGTGGAGCTGTCGGAGCAAGGGAACTGCACTTTTTAACAACGAAGCAAATGATGAGTAAGATTAGGGGAGGGTGGAAGCAGCGCTATTTAACAACGAATCAAATAAGCTAGGAACAAGATTATTGGAGGGAGGAACTTTTATGATGGAAAGAGAGATGATTGGGAACATAATAGCATCGTTGGTCTCCATTAATGGCTGCAGGCTGCAGCGACCTCAAAATTGGAAATGTGCCGGGGCAGCGGCGTTGTTCTCTTCGGTTGGGGAATTTGGGGTAACTGAGGAGGAGACAAGTCGAAAACTTTGAGTACAAGACTACAAAGGAGAACGATGGGAACTTATCGATAGATTAAATTTTTAGCAGTTCTGATCCGTCGGTGCTAGCTAGTGGTGTTGGGCCTAGTCCATATTTCTTTTGTTCTAATTTTATCTCTTCTCCCTTGTTTTGTTGGACCTAGTGTTGTAATACAGAAATATCCTCGAACTAAAGTACTACCTGGGCCAGGGGCCTAACTCCCGAGGGCACAGGGCGGTCGCCCCCCCCCCCCCCCATGGGCTGGCCCTAGGGGTACAATCAACAAAATCATATCAAGTGCAAACTTGATAAGATGTTTTGCACCACTCATTTTGATTCGTATGTGCCCCTTGAAAATGCTAGAGCTTTGACTATACTAGGAAGTGATCACATTCCCACTATTTGGGATTCTGGTGAAGCTCAACCTCTAAAAAAGTGTTATTTTGTGTTTGAGAAATGGTGGCTAGCTATTCCCAAGGTCAAGGACTTAGTCAATAAAATTTGGTCCTTGAATGTCAGTAGTACGGATGTGGTTGACATCTGGCAAGCTAAACATGGAAATTTTAGGAGTCTAGCCAAAGGTTGGAGTGCCAACTTTTGGGCAGCTATTAGGAGGCAAACGAAAAAGTTGATGGAGGAATATGATATTCTTGATACCATGTTTGAAAATCAACTCTTTCCTCTGATGAAAAAGCTAATTTTGAGTTCAGTTTTAGAGATCTAAATAGTTATTGGGTCCTACAGGAGACAAAAGCTAATTAGAGGTCAAGGGATAGGAACATACTTGAGGGAGATAAAAATACCGCATACTTCCATGCATCGGCTAATCAGACAAGGATGAAAAAACTCATCCATGTACTAGAGGGTCATGATGGACATGTCACTAAGAACAAATATATGCTTAAAGTTGCTACTGACTACTATAAGGACTTGTTCAAATTTGAGGACATGCTTGATATTAGACTGAAAGAAAAAAAATCTCTGAGGAGAGAAAGGTTACTAGAGAAGAAAATGATATTTTAGGCGGTGATTAGAAGAGGCAAAAGAAGCAAGGTTTGTTTCATATGTTGATGGTGCACCAAGACCTGATGGTTTTTCCTTTATGTTTTATCAAATTTTCTGGGATATTGGGCGGCATGATCTTATATCAATGTTCAATGCCTGGTACAGAGATGAATTAGATTTATATAGATTAAATTTTGCTATGATTACATTATGCTAGGAGTTTACTGAACTTCTCTTTTAAGATATTTACTAAAGTTCTTACTAATAGATTAGCTAGGATTATTAATAGAATTATTTCCTATCACCAATCTCCGTTCATTGGAGGCAGACTTATTTTAGAAAGTGTTGTTACTGCTCATGAGATAATACATGAGGTGCATAAGAAGAAGGATCAAGGTTTAGCGCATAAAATTGACTATGAGAAATCTTATGAGAAAGTTAAGTTAGAATTATTATATGAGGTGATAGAACTCAGAGGTTTGAACCCTATGTTCATTCGTTTAATCAAACAAATCACCCAATGGGGTTTTGTTGGTGTTAAGGTAAATGATGTAGAAATAAACTACTTCCTTACTGGGAAAGGGCTGATGGGGGGGGGGATTGCCCCTCTCTTGTATAATTGCGTGGTTGATGTCTTGTCTACGATGTTACTTAAAGGAACCGAGAGAGGATTAATTAGAGGTATGTTTCTTAATTTTAATTCGGGAGGTGTTGTTAGTCTCTAAAATGATGATGACACCTTATTATTTTTAGAAAATGACTCTAGGGTTGCTATCAACTTGAAGTGGATACTCACATGTTCTGATTTCTGAACAATTCTATGGTATGAGAATTAACTTTCATAAAAGTGAGCTACCTCTCATTAATATGGAAATGAATGAAGTGTAACCTTTCCTAGATATCTTTCAATGTATGGTGGGGGCTTTCCCAATTAAATACATGGCGATTCCCTTGTATTTTGATCGATTAGAAATACACAGGACTTGCAACCTCTTATAGAAATTATTCCGAGTAGGATTACTGGTTGTAGGGGAACTTTTATCCTCTGCATCAAAGAAATTTTTGAATCAAGCCTCTTTTTCTAGCATTCCAACATACCTTCTATCCTTCTTCAAATTCCCAAAATGGTCTTTGAATTTGTTGGATACCCAATTATCCAATTTTATGTGGAATGATGGAGAGGGTAATCACACATTATATTTAGCTAACTGGCTTTCCATATGCATGAAAAAGGAATGTGGAGGTTTAGGTGTCCCAAACTTGCAATACTTGAACATCTGTCTCATAGGATCATGGATTAAAAGGTAGATTCAGAGTGAGGGGTCACTTTGGACGAGAGTACTTAACTCCAAATATAATACTCGGAATCCTAACATACTCTCTTGTCATGATATCCAATCTTCTACTTTTTGGAAGAGTGATGTGGACATCAAAAGTAGTTAAAATAGGCTATAAATGACATATTGGTAATGGTAGATCTATGAAACTTTGGGAAGAGATATGGTTTGGGAACTCTCCCCCGGCAACAAAATTTTGGAACATTTATTTTCTATCCAATCATCAAACCCAAATCATTGTTTAACTTTGGGATGGAACTGATATTAGATGTACATTTAAGAGAACCTTCACTGATGGAATGGTGATTCGGTGGCAATAGGTATTAGAGATAGCTAAGACTGGTTATCTGGCAATATAACACAAAAGGTGTGTACTCATCTAGCTCCCTCTACGTTGTGATCCATTAGCCTATTTATCCGACTTCTGTGTAGAACTTGAAAATCTCCCTAGGATACAAATTTTCTTGTGGCATTTCTCACGGAATAAAATTATGATTAGAGATAATCTCAGAATTAGATGCACGAACAAACCCAAGGAATATGAGAGATGTAAAGAGTTTGAATCTGTCAAACATCTTATGTCTGAATGTATAGGTGCCAGGACCATGTGGGAAGCAGATTTTGAGGTTTTTGATGTAATAAATGTCTCAAACTTTGAATCTATCGCTTAAATCGATATGTTATAAGAAATTCTTACATTTTAATGTAGTTACATATGTTATCTTGTAGGGATGGTCGTTAAATAGAAATAATCTTGTATTTAACAAGGTTACTTGGATTAATATTAAATATGTGTGGCGTCTGATGCTTTCCTTCCTGAGAGATTAATTGGAAGGTTCCTTTCAAAGGTCTAGAGGGAGGAAACATTGAACAATACATGGACCGACTGCTTGAATAAGCTTGCAACCAAGTTTTGGTCTCCTTCTAGTGTACATTCTATCATTTTGTAAGGAAGTTGTTGTAGCTCATAGCTCTTGTGTCACTGAACTTGATGGGATCTTGATTTTTGAGAAGTTCTAGTAGTACCTAGAGAAGCTGGTTTTTATCTTGTATATGTTCCTCATTCTCCTTCGCAACCCCTCCTTCGAGGGATCGGAGGGTGGAACCAGCGGAGGTGGCATCCTCCCTCGGATGGAAACGCGTGACGTAGCCAACACCGCAACCATCAGCATAGATGGCACCTGGACAACATCGACTAGGTATGTAGAGGGAGATGAAAACACCATGTACTTCCAAAATGGCACAACCGGGAGCTGCACCGGTGAACCAAAGCAACAGTGACCGATCAAGAGCTGGTGAGAGTGGCGGTAGTGGAGTAGAGCCTATGGTGTAGACAAAACAAGAGTGGCACTAGGGTTAGATGGATTAAGTGATAGGAACTTGAATAATATAAGCTAAGTCGGTTGTCTTTTGGGTTTCCACATTTGCGGCTTGCACATAAATGTCTGTTGCCTATGTCGCTAACATGAAAATCGACCTTAGTACTGTTGCGGTCAGAAACCCACCGGCGAGCAGCGACGGGCAACACAGGAGAGCCGGGAGCAACTTAGGGCTGCGGCTGGCCCTGGTCCCCGAGCGACGGCCCGCAAAGACTCGGCACGCACGTCCGATGCTGGTGCAAGGGCACCTGACCTATACCTGGTCAGGAAGGTGATGGAGATGCCTCGCTTAGTTTCCTGCATGGCATACACGTAAACATTAAATACGAGCCTCGATCGGCTCTCAGGTTGTCCTGTGACATGATTCGCACAAGGTGTACGAATATATGGTGGTCCTGCTTGATCAAGATAAAGCTAAACGATCTACGACGATTTAGGGTTTCCGCATAATCGGAACATCCTACTCGTGATTGAGCATCGGCCGCGCACGTGATCGTAAGCCGATCCTAGACAAGGCCTAAAAACCAATACGAGGTTGATCCCGGAACATCTGTCTAGGGCTAGCAAACTACACCCTACGCGCCGATCCTTCAACCCTTTGTAAGGCCTAACTATGCGATATTAAACTAATCCTTGAGGAACAAGGAGCAACCATAACGGATCGGATCTACTTAATAATGATCAAGCGGGGTGCCGCCCCTACACCTAAGATAGGTGTAAGGGCTAGATGTCTAAGGGTTGCACGACGACGCATATGATACGAAGAACAATGCTAACCCTAACACATCTAAGATAACTACGTTGCTCGCCATCAAAAAGGCTTCAGTACGAGCAACGCATGCCCGGAAGAAACCCTCGAGACAAGGGAGTTGGCGATGCGCCTAGATTGGTTTGTGGTGAACGTGATTGTTGTTTATTTCATAAACCCTAGATACATATTTATAGTCCTAACGTGGGAATAATCCCAACCGTGCACGAGCCAAACTCTAACTAACCGACACGTATCCTACTATATTACAGATACACGGGCAAACTAGCCCAAACTTTGCATATAAGGCCGATTCACGTATATTCTTCCATGTATATTCTTCAAGCCCATCTTGATCGCGGCCCACCTCTCGATTCGGTCAAATTCGGTGATAACACATGCCCCTGGTTTTGGAATTGATAATTCCAAAATCACTCTGTTTTTCTTCGTCGGGTCATGTCGTGGCAGAACCGTCGCAGTATCCTTCATCATGATGCTTTGCCTCTTCCACTTCCGCGTGTCCTGGCAATTTTTTCGTTGGGCACCACTTCCTCGGAAACTGCTGTGGCATTGAATTTCCACTATATCCCCTTTTATTTAACCGCTCCAAACAGTTTGCTTCTTCATCCCCTTCGCATTAGCACTCCCAAAAGCCCTCCTGCGCCACCATGTCTTCTTCCTCCTCTGGCTCATCGGATCTTTCCACCCAATCCTCCTCCTCCGCGAACCCGCCGGAGTGGAACCCGAGAGGAGGCCCACGCGCCAACATCCGCCGCGCCATCGAGGCCGGGAGTCTAGTCACGACTTCTCCATCTGGTCTGAGGATGACAAGTCCTCGACCGACGGGGAAAGTGACCTCCGCTTCCTTGCCGACGGGAAACGGAGGAGGAGAGCGATGACGATCGCTTCTCCTGCGACGACTTCACCTCCCCGAGGAGGAGGAGGAAGAGAAGGAGGAGGAGGAGGATGACACCTCCTCCGACGAACCGCCGGCGGCCGGACCTCGGCGACCGACGGCGACGACGCGACGGCGACGAGGAGGACGAGGACAACGAAGGCCCGGCCGGCGGCGCTGGGCAGCGGCAGCGAGCACGCAGGCCGGCAACGATGACAGCGCGACGAGGGCACGGGCCCGTAGATAGGACCTTTAGCATAGGATCAGTAGTAGTAGATGGGGCAATGTATCCCCTAGTACTTCCTTTTGAGAGCAATCAGCTTTTTATGTAAGAAATCCTGCTTATCAATGAAGAACTTCTCCCAATTTGATTTTGCCGATTTCCTTGAGCTAATTTAGCCGATTTCCCCTCTTACTGATTTTGCCGATTTGTCCCCTTAGCCAATGCTTAATGAGCCGATAGCAACGCATCGGTCTTTTACAATCCATCCTTCAATTCTTCAACTGATGACTTTGAGATCTGGTGGATAATGTGGAGCCTTCAAGAGAGCCCTTAAATTCCTCCCACCAGGTCCAGTGATCCTCTTCTGCAAGAACTCACAATTTTTGAAGAAGGTTGCGACGCAGGATCAGCCGATGGCACCCCAATCGGCTTATAAAACAGAACATCTACCAGGCCAGCTGCCCCCCGAGCCTCAATCAAGGCGAGAATATCGGTAAGGATGCACAGATCAGACAAAGGGCCTTGAACTCAGGCAATTGAGACAACCACCATGCAGAGGTCCTAGTCATTCCTACGAGCGTAGCTGAGAAAGTGGCCAACCTCGCCAGGCCGACGGTAGATGCACCGAGCCGATCACCTTTCTTCCTTTGAAAGCCGATATTGTAGATGAAGTACCAACGGCTTAATGAGCAAAGGGCTGCCTTGTATGCCAAAACTGACAGTCTGCTGAACTGACGCAAAGGGTTGGAAGTCCTCGAAGAGAAGGTTCAGGCACCAAAATCGGCTCATTGTTCACTCCCTCGAGGAAGCAGAAGGCCTCACAACTGAACTGACTTGGTCGAAATCTGTGTCTTGAACACGCAGCTGGTAGATCTTGTGTAATCGTACTAGAGTCGATGGCTGTGCATCGGCTTTGTTTCTTAGCTCTAAAGTCAAAAAAAAAATTTACTGGCCGATTTTTTCTATCGGCCCCCAATATTCACATGCCCATGCACATGTTCATCGACTAAGTGCCCCCGAGCCGAATCTGCAGTAACTGCAGATATCAGCTCAGTTAGCCAAGGCACTGTATTTGAACGTCGGCTCCGTTAGGACTAATGTTGGCTCTCATCAGCCGACGTAAAACCGCTGCCCATCGGATCGATGTTGAACACGGGCGAATGTGGGTGAAGATAATTTTGGCCGATTGCTAGAATCGGCCTCCATGTTGATCGAATTGTTCAATGAAGGTTTTGCAATGTTCCTCCATAGATCTTTGGGGCCGATCCCAAGGATCGGCCTCGCCACGTTTGTCCATAGGTTTGTTCTTGCTACACGGTCAGGCCGGTGGATAAGACCAGCCTAACCCCATCCTTCGTCACGTCGATGCGCTCGCAGTCGTCATTGATGCCGAGAGGCTCTTGGCTCTGTCTCCCAAGCGTTCATGCCACCGTTGAAATCTCGGCTGAGTCATGCATGGACGACCTCTACCTCATCTCCATCCCACTGTATTACGCATTGGTGCATCGTGGATGGGATGCAACGATTGGCGTGGATCCAATCTCTTCCTAGCAGAACAGCATAGGTGCTCTTGCTATCGACAATGAAGAACGTCGTAGGGATGGTTTTCCTTCCTACGGTCAGATCCACGTTCGAACACCTTGTGCGTCGGACGCTTGGCCGTTGAAATCGCTCAATGTCACGTTGGTTTTGATCAGATCCGAGCTAGAGCGTCCCAATCAACGTAGCATGGAGTATGGCATAATGTTGATTGCCGCTCCGGTGTCCACCACATCTTGTTGAGCTGCCCATTGATATAACCTCGCAAGTACAGGGCCTTCAGATGTCGTAGCTTCTTTCTCGTGGCTTCTCAAAGATAACCGGCCGTGGGCCGCAGTCAAGTTGTGCCACAGGTGCTTCGTCTAATCCTGGAGCGCTAAACTCCGTCGGGAGGATGAACACCATATTCGTGACAGCCGATGTTTCATCATCGGCTTTCCTTTGCTTGGGGCGCCACTCCATTTTTTGTGGTCGACCCTCTTCATCCAGGGTTCGTTGAATTTTCGCGGCCAGGTCGGGCCGCGCCTTCCTTAGCGTGTGCGGTATAACCTTTCGGCTTCCTCCAAGCCACGCAGGAACCCTACGCTTTTGGGAACGGCTGAGTCCATCGGGGCACCACCTTGGCGGTGGTACCTGTCTTCTTCTTCTTCATCCTCGTCTTCCAAATCCTCGAGATCTTCCACCCGAGGGGACTCAGTGTGCTTGTTCCGAGGTGTGAGAGGCCCTAGACGTTTGAACACGGACACGTTAGCTGCATCCTTCCTCTTCCGTCTACATTGGCGCTGCCGATTGTAGGCAATCGGCTCATTCTGAATCCAGCGTTGTCAAGAAGGGCGGTCCAGTGCCTATCCTCGTCGTCTTGCTCCCTTGACTTTTCCTTGGCGTGGCGCTCATATCTCTCCTCATCGCGATCATGCCGACGATGTCTCCCCGTCCCTAGCCATCTCTTTCATCATCGTCGTTGGGTCGTCGGCGTTGGTCATATTGACTCACATACTTGTTGAGGAGGTGATCAGAGAGAGGTCGCTGATATCTCACATTCCTTACTTCTCCCTCTATGATGTAGCGCTTGCCATCGTGACGGAGCCAATCGCGTGGAGCGGCCTCCTCTGTGTCCTTGCTACGAGAGCAGCTGCCCTCGTCTCCGTCCTTGCGAGTGGTGTCCAGGTCCTACCATGTTGATGTTGAACGAGAATCTGGCACCCTTAGTAAGTGCACTCCACCATGTTAACGGCGGGAAAGGGTGGGTGTCGACCTTCATGGCGTACTGGTTGAAAATTAGACGTCCTTGTTCTATCGCCATTTGGATCTCCCTGCAGTCGTTGGTGGTATGGGAGAACGAGTTATGCCATTTGCGGTATGGCTTTCCGTTCAGCTCTGTACCGTGGGGATTTTGAGGCCTTCGGGTTCAACTGCTTCTCCTTGAGTAAGAGGTCGAAGATTTGCTCATTTAGTCACGTCAAAATCAAACCCTCGGCGGACCTGGTGGCTTAACCCATTTGCGGGACACGGGGTTGCCCCCGAGTCCATTGCTACTACCTCTTGATCTCAGAGCCTTCGTCTTCATCTGCCTCAACCAGGACTACCCCATGCTTGAATTTGTCCTGGTACAAGTCCGGTGGCGCTGTTCGTATAACGGTTTGAACCATGTGCGCCAGTGAAGGGTAGTCTCTTGGGAGGCCATATCCTTGATTGGTGATGCAAGGCCCACCACGCCAACTCGATCGCTTTTTCGTCACACGACCGAATAACATCGGTTCCTAAGATTTCGAAGCGCTGGACGTATTCCCACGGTTTCTCCACGCTTCGACGTACTTGTGCTAGATCGGCAATGCCGGCCTCGGAAGCCTCGAGTGATACGCATGTGGAACTGCTCTTCCAGCTTCCACGTCCGGATTGAGTCTGGTGGCAGCGATGTGTACCACCAGCCGATCCTGTGAGGGACTATGCGAAGAACCTCACACGTAGCTCATCCGCTGCTGAGATCGTGCCATGTGCCAAATATCGGCTCACATGCTCGATGGAGCTGGAACCATCCGATCCATTGAACTTGGAGAAATCAGGGAGCCGATATTTGGGTGGTAGCGGGATCAACTCGTACTCGTTGGGGTACGGCTTGGAATAGCCGATTGTCCTCCTTTCGGCACCGAACTGGTCTCCCAGTCGATTTGATCCGCGGTCTGGCTGCCAGAGTCGAACTCGAAGATTCGCGGAGTGGCATGTAGCCAGCCATGCTTGCTTTTCCATCTCGAGCCAACTGCAGGAGCTGAGCTGGAGGTTTGTTGGAGTGGCATACTTAGCTAGCCACGTCGCTTCTCAAGATCGCTGAAGTTCCTCCTGTTGTTCCAAGTCCCTGTTGCGGCCTGGTTTGTGAGCGCCGATTCGCAATGCACGTATGTGCACGTGTATCCGTGAGGGATCTCCTTGGCGCCTCATACAAGGTAATCACTAGGGTCACCACCGATCTTGTAGACGACGTATGCCGGTGGTCGGCCGGTGCTGCCAATGCGACGGCGGCGGTGCGGGCGGGTGGCATCTCTCCTTGGTAAGTCCCGAGAGCTGGTCTGACGGAGAATACGGTGCCTCATGATTTCTGGATCACGCGAGCGACACGCTCCAAAGCGTTCACCGGGCTCTCGAATGGCGGTGCGCGAGTGAGCCACCATGTAGTTAATCTCCGACGGGGACCTGGTGCGTTCTTCGACGGGCGGACGGTCTACTCCATCGAGCGCACCTTCGAGCGGAACCCACCCACGCCATGTGAACGGGTTCGTGAAAAGAGCCGATGAGGTCGGCTTCGAGGATTGCTTTGACCTCGTCGTACTTCTTCTTGAGCTCCTCGGTCAAATCCTCGTACGTGACTGGGGTGCCGTCTGCCATCTCAGATGTAGATGGCGATGTGGTTGATGTAGAAGATAGTCCCGGGTGTTGAAATGTGTTGCGGTCGACCCGCCCAGGATGGGCAACACGAGAGGCGGGAGCAACTTAGGGCTGCTGGCCCTGGTCCCTCGAGCGACGGCCCGCAAAGACTCGGCACGCACGTCCGATGCGGTGCAGGGCGTGCCACTGACCTATACCTAGTCGGGAAGGTGATGGAGATGCCTCGCTTAGTTTCTGCATGGCATACACGTAAACATTAAATACGAGCCTCGATCGGCTCTCGGGTTGTCTGTGAATCGGCTCGAAGAGCCGATCCACCCATGATTCGCACAAGGTGTACGAATATATGGTGGTCCTGCTTGATCAAGATAAAGCTAAAACGATCTACGACGATTTAGGGTTTTCACCGCATAATCGGAACATCCTACTCGTGATTGAGCCTCGCGGCCGCACATGGTGATCGTAAGCCGATCCTAGACAAGGCCTAAAAACCAACACGAGATTGATCCCCGGAACATCCTGTCTAGGGCTAGCAAACTACACCCTACGCGCCGCTGGATCCTTCAACCCTTTGTAAGGCCTAACTATGCAGATATTAAACTAATCCTTGAGGAACAAGGAGCAACCATAACGGATCGGATCTACTTAATAATGATCAAGCAGGGTGCCGCCCCTACACCTAAGATAGGTGTAAGGGCGGCTAGATGTCTAAGGGTTGCACGACGATAGCATATGATACGAAGAACAATGCTAACCCTAACACATCTAAGATAACTACGTTGCTCGCCATCAAAAAGGCTTCACGAGCAACGCATGAACAACGAATAAACTTGTCTGCCTAGATCGCAAGATGCGATCTAGCAATGATTACCGGAAGAAACCCTCGATACAAGGGAGTTGGCGATGCGCCTAGATTGGTTTGTGGTGAACGTGATTGTTGTTTATTTCATAAACCCTAGATACATATTTATAGTCCTAACGTGGGAATAATCCCAACCGTGCACGAGCCAAACTCTAACTAACCGACACGTATCCTACTATATTACAGATACACGGGCAAACTAGCCCAAACTTTGCATATAAGACCGATTCACGTATATTCTTCCATGTATATTCTTCAAGCCCATCTTGATCGCGGCCCACCTCTGATTCGGTCAAATTCTGGTGATAACAAGTACATGTTGTATTTTTTGGTTGTCAATGTAGTTAGTTCAGCAGCCCATTCCTGGCGTGCTTTGTCACCGACACATTTTCGCTTTTAATTGTGCCTAATGATTGACTGTTTTCCTTCAGAGGGTCTCATGTGTCACGCTTTTTACTAGTGGTAAAAACTACACACTGATAACGGAAAGTATACGCGCAGTAAGATGGAAGTATATACTACACACAAACAGTGATAACTACACACATATTAATATGAGAAGTATGCAGTCACTAACATGTGAAATAAACAAGCTAGCCGAGGTACACATATTTTAGCAGCGAAGTACAAATAATAATAGAGAAGTACCAATGGCAACGCCAAGTACATGTACATATATTAACATATGAAGGTCAGAGTGCAGATTTTTGGGTCATGAGCAACATGGAGCTCTTTTTTGAATGATTCATAAACGGCAATTGAGGTTTCAAAAAATCCAGATAATTTTTTCAGATCTAGCAAATAATGTAATCTACCAACACGAAATATCACCTCGAAATATCCAGTATTTTGGGCTGCATAAAAATGATAAAATCTAACATCTAAAAGTAGTGGACATTGCAAATTTTCAAACCTCCCAATTCTACCAGATTTTATCATTTTTGTTAAGCCCAAAATAGAAGGTATTTTGGGTCAGGATTTTATATCTTGGTAGAGTACATTATCTATGTCTAGGTTTTCTCTAGAATATTTTGAAACTTTCAAATCATGTTTTTAAATTTCGAAAAATAAAGAGCTCCATGACACCCGAGCTCCAAAGTGAATTTTCGGTTCATATACAGACTAATATGGAAGTACACAAAGGCGTCAACAAAAGGTCACTGAACGTAGGAGTCACTGAACGTAGGATCTCCTTTCCATGGTATCAACACAAGCAACGAATCTTCAAAAAAAAAAACACAAGCAACGCAGCGATCAGCTCGATTTTTAAATTTGGATGTTTCTTCTATGAGTTACCTTCATTTTTGAAGTTTCAGTATGGGAAATAACACATAGGTCATAGGCACACCTCTCTTTTTTACAACTAATAACGATAGAAAGAAAAACAAATGGGGAAATCCATCTTGGCTCCCGGGTCCAGATGAGCTCGATACATGGACCAAAGAGAATCGGACAGATCGATGGAAAACTTCGTATTCCCGACTATATCTGCTCGTACAGCTGAATATGGTACAGTGTCTTTTGTAACGGTTGGGGCTGAATTCATTGCTATGGCCCGGGTACGGATCTACCAGAACAAAAGGTTTCATCACGTCATGGACTGTCTCGTGGCTTGCTGGACCACAAGTTCGAGGCCCAACGGCTCTCGGGTTGGCAACACGCGTCTAATAAAAGCAGCCCACCTCCGATGTCAACAGACGAGATCCACTCCATCTGACGTGATGACGGCTGAGTCCGACCAGTTGCTGGGGGCGCCATTGCTGCTGTCCATGCTCTGCTTCTTCCTTCCCCCTCCTTAGCTCTCAGCAACTGCTTTGTGTTGTGTGAGGAGAGGCCTCCCTCGTAATGGTAGCCACCTCCGGCTCCCAGACTTTACACAAACTTCCCTATGCTTTGAGTTTCAAATTTTGAAGACAAGGGGTGTGGCATGCCATCCAGTTGTACACCTGAAAGTACACTTGTCAACACCCATGCATTTACTTCAGGGGCTCCAACAATTTTTGACGCATTTGCTTTGGAATAACTTGTGTTTATTTTTGACGCATTTGCTTTGGAATAACTTGAGTTTCTTTGGCTGTCTGTCATACTGAAGTTTTTACACAGAAGGCCATACGGCCCGGCTTTATAAATAAAGCCCACAAGGCAACAATTCAACATAGTCTTACAACGCACAAACACATAACTCGCCCAAAGGCATAACAGGTCAGTCCCAACCCACGACACGGAGAGATGCGAGGGTGCGAAACAAAGCACGCCTAGCCAACACAAACACACACACCACTACCACATAGATAGATAGATAGATAGATAGATAGATAGATAGATAGATAGATAGATAGATAGATAGATAGATAGATAGATAGATAGATCCATGGTGTAGAGCCTGGGTCCCCGGCTACTCAGCTCGCAGTCTCGCGTACAGTCTCCTGACGTCGTCCACCGCCGCGTCCAACATCGCCCGATCCCTCTGTCTGACCAGAACCCTCCAGCACTGCATATGTATCAACATTTGGTAAAAAACATTCTCAGCCGGGTGTCTGATCATCTTTCCTTCAATGGTAAGCTTGTTGCGGATAGTCCACAAGGTCCAGCACTGGGCTGCGAACGTGAACCAAACTAGCCTACGCATCGGACCGTAAAGGCCTTGGGCGATTGCAATGAACTCCCCCGGCCCTGCGGGGTTCCAATCACAGTGGAGGAGTTCCCTAACTCCAGACCACATCATTCTGGCGATGGGACAGGAGAAGAAGATGTGATTGCAATCCTCCACCTCCTGACAAAGCGCACATCTCCCATCCGAAGGTCCATGTCTTTTAGCAACTTGTTCACAAGAGGGAAGGCGTCCTCGGATTAGTTGCCACAAGAAGACCCGGATTTTGGGAGGAACCCTAGTACGCCAGGCCTCTTTGAAGCAGGTAACCGACGCTCCCTGTGTCAGTGCCAAATAGACTGAATTGGCAGTGTAGGAACCTGAAGCGTCGATGGACCAGGAGACCGTGTCCTCCTCAATCCCTGGCTGCCATCCCATGGCCTCCCGACAAAGGTTGTCCCATTCAACCACTTCAGCCGTGCCAAAAGGTCGCCGAAAGTCAACTCCCCATTCCCTAGGGTTCCCATCACGTGGTGCCGCATCAGCCACCGAAATAAGCGGGTCGATACAGCAGCTAAAGAGACGGGGGAACCTAGCCATGAAGGGCCCCCGGCCCGTCCACCAGTCCAGCCAGAACCTCGTGCGTCGCCCATTTCGTGCACTATGTTTGGCTCCCAACTTGAAATACCATTTTATTTTATGTATGGAATTCCAGAACTGGGAGCCTTTAGTGGGGACTGTACCATCAAAGAGGTCCCGACCCCTCAGGTACTTTGCACGAATGATGTCTGCCCAAAGACCCTCGGCGTCCTGGTACAGTTTCCAAATCCATTTGAGCATCAGAGCGATGTTCATGAGTTTGGTATTGAGGATTCCCAATCCTCCGAACGACTTAGGTTTACACACCGTATCCCAGTCTACCATGTGGTACTTCCGTTTGTTGCCCACTCCTTCCCAAAAGAAGCGGCACCGTGGTTTGTCCATGGCCTTGTGCGTACTATCAAAGAGCATGTAAAGGCTCATGGCAAACTGCGGGAGGCTGGAGAGGCAAGAATTGGACAGCTCTAGCCTACCTGCCGAGGCGAGGAACAGTCCTTGCCAGGGGTCCACCCTATGCCCAATCTTCTCCGGCAAGAAGTTCCAATCCGCTACCCTAAGCGGCTTGTCACTAATAGGTAAGCCCAAGTACTTAATCGGGAACTCCCCCCTTTTGCAGTTGAGCATACCCGCAACCTGGTGTTGAAGCTCTAGGGTGACCCTTGTCACGACCACTTCACTTTTGTCGAAGTTGATTTTGAGCCCCGACATATTCTCAAAGCAGAGGAGAATAGTCTTAAGGTTCGCAATTCCTACCCCCGTAGGTCTGATCAACACCATAGTGTCATCCGCATACTGAAGATGAGTAACCCCCCCTGGGATAAGGTGCGGGATCACACCCTCAATGTGTCCCGCGGAACTAGCCTTTGCCAGAATGGCAGCAAGCCCATCAACAATGAAGTCAAATAGAATCGGGGAGAGAGGGTCGCCTTGCCGAACTCCCCTAGCGTTGCGAAAGAACGGCCCTATCTCGCCATTGACATTGATGGCAGTCTGGCCACCCTTGACCAACTGCAATAACCGGTGGACCACCCTCGCGGAGAATCCTTTCCGTAGGAGAATCTCCTGTAGGAAGTCCCAATTGACTCTGTCATAAGCCTTTTCGAAGTCCAACTTGAGGAGCAAGCCCTCTTGCTTCCCCACCCTGAGTTCATGTGCAATCTCATGCAGGGCAAGAGCACCCTCGTGCAGACATCTCCCTTTGATGAAAGCAGATTGGCTCCGATCAATCGTCCTATGCGCAAGTGGTGCTAACCTAATCGTGTACGCCTTGGCCACGAACTTGAAGATGACATTAATGAGCGCAATAGGCCGAAACTGTGTGATCCGATCCGCCCCCTTAACCTTCGGGATGAGCGAGATAATCCCAAAATTAAGGCGAGCAATGTCCACCCTCCCTAGGGCGAAATCGTTCAAAAGCTTGAGAATGGGAGCCCGAAGGGTGCCCCAAAACCGCTTAAAGAACGCCACCGGGAACCCATCCGGACCAGGCGCCGAGTCCGGCTTCATACTAGCGAGAACCTCATCCAACTCGACGGCCGTGAAGGTGATCTCAAGGCCCCAGTTCTCCTCGGCAGAGATCCGTTGTTCCTCATCCCAGAGGTCCGGGCCAAGGGAGAAGACCCTCTCCTCCCCCTTGGACCCCATCAGACCCTGATAGAACTGGTAGATATGATCCATCAGGGCCCGCTGCTCGTCCACCTCGCCATCTGTAGTGAAAAGGCGAGGGATAGAGCACTTGCGCTTGCGACCATTCGCAATGGCATGGAAGTACACGGTGCACGAATCCCCCTTAAGGGTCCACTGGGTCCTGCACCGCTGTCTCCAGTACTCCTCCTCAACTCGGTCCAGCGCCACCAGCTGATCCTCGAGGAAGTAGCGGAGGGCCCAACCCTCCTCATCCAGACCGTTAGCATCAGCCACCCGGTCCAGGTCGTCCACCTGGCGCAGCAGGTTGGAACGGAAAACCCTTTTCTCCCTTCCCAGATTGGCTCCCCAGCCTTTGAGGAATTGGCGAGAATTCCTCGAAGTAAATTGCCACATCTCGACGGCGCACCGGTGTGTCCCACAGTCAGAGATAAAGTAACGGAGCTTCTCCCCCATGAGGTCCCCAAACCCTGGCACCCCAAACCACCAAGTCTGGAAGAAGAATCTCGACTAGCGGACTAGCGTGCCTTCTCCACTGCACAGCATCAGCGGGGTGTGATCAGAACCCACCCTAGTGATAGCCGTGAGGGAGCACAGCGGAAAAGCAGCCTCCCAGACCGGAGAAACCAGCACCCTGTCCAACACACACTGCGTGGGACGGAGGCGCCGATTCGTCCAAGTATAGCGATCCCCTGCTCTAGCCAGTTCTCGAAGGGCCATAGTGGCGATAGCCTGATTTCACACAACATTCCGATGTTTTTTGCCATTGCCATACACACGAAATCTAAAATTTTGAGTACAAATTTGAGCTGAAAACATATTCCTTTGAACATACATCTCCTCAGTTAAATGGTGGCAATGCACAAACTTCCACAATGCCCGATATCACTGAAACCTATAGGTTTAATACATGTGCTCTTTCAATGACCAGTCACGCCACATCAGTTACATCTAGCTTCTTTTCTTCGCTGTTTCAACATGTCTCCTCTTTCAGGACATGTCGTTTTCTTGTGCCTAGGTTTCTTGCAAATGCTGCAAAATCTTGTTCTTCTACCCGACTCTTCGTAGGGTGCTTTCTCCCTGCTCGAACTTGGCCTACCTGCTTTCACCTTCTTAGTAGGAGTTGTAAGCCCGACCAACGGGTTGCCGTTATCTAGCAGCAATGATGGGCCGTCTTCACAGCCTTCAGCAGGATTTTCTTTCGTTTCGTAATTGTCATTCTGTCCTGAAGGCCAAGGCCATCTCTAGCTTGGTCCAATGGCACCATGGCTGCAAGGTTTTGCTTCAACAGGGACACAAGCTTCTCATACGCTTCTGAGCTAGCATATGCCCGACCTCCCGCAGTCCTGTTCCGCGCCTCCGCTGCTGCCTCCGCAGATCGCAGCACGCAGAACCGCAGCTCGCCTTGAATTGGTGCCGGTCAGCCAGCCACCGCGCAAGCAGAGGTTGAGCCTCTAGGACTAGCAGCAACAACAATTCTGCGGGAGCTGGACTGAATGGTGTGCTGATTTTCCTCTACAAAACATCAAATTGCCACATTATTTCTGGTTATATGAAAATATTGTTTGTTAGATTGCAAAGGATAAAATGCAACGTATGAGGTCACATGGATGGGAAAGATTTCTTGCAAATGTGACACTGTTTTGCAAGAAACATGGCATTGAATATAAGATGTTTCTAGTTGAAATCTCCAAATTTATTGAATTGTTATTTTTGTGTGGCCCAAAATATAAGGTGTTTCGAGTTAATATTTTACACTGGTAGAATATAGCATTGGCAATATCTAGGATTCTTCGCAGAATTTCTTAACACTTCGAAATGTTGTTTTCAAAATTTTCAACATAGAATAGAGGGAGAGCAAAAGAAAATTTGAAGGCGTGCCCACCCTTCAATTATTTCCTGCCTCCGCCACTGATGGTGTGGTTATGCTTTTCTTTGCTAAGTCATGTACCATCCATTGTCTGCGGTCAACAATCTTATCATAGCTGGGCACTCGCACCTGCATGATTTTGTGTTCCCACCGGGCCAGAAGCTTCTCAAGCTCAGGCCTGCAAACTCGGTATTTGATTCGGAGGACATGGAAAGCTCAATATCTGATTCCGAACGACGTCGGTTTGCCCTGTACAAGGAGAGACCAATCACACCTGTTACAGGCTGCTAGCATTTTTTACATAAAAATAGCCCATACATGCAGTAAAAGATTTATGTCAGATTTACACTAACTTACCGAGCATCCGCACACAATCTCTTGCATGCATTTCGCCTTCTTTGCATTCAAACGGCTTACCATACCTAATCCCATAAACCTGAAATCATAAGCTCCATCGAGAGAATCGAATGTTGTCCCTAGGCAAGGATCTATAACCTCATCCCCAAGCTTTTCTGCGTACCCACGGATTGATTTTTCCAGGGCACTCTTCCTGGACGCGCACGGTGTCCTGTCAGGTGGTGCCCGCCTGATCCGCAACCTGCATTTGCCAGAGCACATATCAGGCAACCGGGTCTCTGCCTCTGATGGCCACACTAAAAATCTATTATTTTGTTGATAGTGAACACAAGCAGAACCATCATGGCTCAGGGCATCATGCAGAATATGTAGGCCTCACATGTTTTCATTCCATCGCCGACACCTCTTGCTTCCAGATGAACATTGCAACTCTACACATATATTAACCTACTCACAATCTTGATAAATTCGGGTTGGCCGGAAATCCATCTTCGGGTCACGGGTCATGACCGCGAGTTTTTAAGTTGGCGCCAAATGGAAGTTTGCAATCGCAATTTCAGTCCTACTTCAATCGAGATATGCTGCCAACTTCAGTGGGTATCACAGAGTTGCCCTAGTCAGTTGCACAATTCCTATGTAATTTGTTTTGCCATTGAACACAATCAGAACCATCAGTGGACTATGTGGAAAACTACAGGGCATCATTCACATTCTGTTCACTTAAATTTTTTTAATTACATCACCTTTATAACTGAATCTGCGGGAACATTGCATCTACCACATAATTGTAGCCTATTCTAAGTTTCACCTGTGTGTGTTTGCCATGATGTGCAAAGACTATTTTTTCCACATTGACTCTCCCATCTCAATGCGTATGTACAGACAGCTAAAAATCAGCAATACCAAGTCTAGGCAAATCACTTACATTTTTGTCCAGCCCGGGGATTGTGGATCCATTTTCCCTGTTGACATTAGGGAGTCGGCTTGTCCATCCCCATCTGGCTCACCACATCCAGCAATAGCATGCACGATGTCCATCACGGATTAGTCCTGCTCTACCGAGCCCACTTGGCTGCACTTGCCGTCTTCCTTCGCTTCCACACCATTCACCACAGTTTCCGCCGCCCCCTCGTAGATAGGGTCGCTGCAATATAGACGACCGGTCGGTCAGATGAAGAACCTACCTCCATGCCGCAGGGAAGAAGGGTTTACCTGCTCACTCGATCCAGCGGGAAATCCATCCAGGCGATTCCGCTCGCTGGTGAAACCGTTGCTCTAATCTCGGTAACCTTCGCCGCCAAATCCTCGCGCCCCGGCTGCCTCCCTCCCGTTCCACGCCCCGGACTTTGCTGCGTGAAGTTGCGCCGTATTATCTGTTCCGGGGCGGCACTGTCGTTTCGACCGATGAGATCTGGGGAGATACTGTCTGACGGCAACACGATGAGGTAAAACTGGACCTGTGGTCTACGACGCCGCGTCGACATGTACCGCGAGTCCGGACCTCCCAGTGCCGTCCCCGTTCCATATCCCGTCTTCTTTCCCGTCAGTCACAGCATGCATTAACGATGCGGCCCCCAGCTATCTGACGTACGCCCACCCAGCGGTATTATTCATTTTCTGGCCGACGTACATCCTCATTTCTCTTCCGCCTTGGCAATCTCGGAGCAAAATTTATCGGTCCAGATTTCCGGTGCATCTCAACCCGGGAGCCAAAACTCCAAGCAATACAGGCCTAGCCTTGTGAAAGGGTACTCTTGTTTTGGCGATCCGCTAGAATAATAGTCTTCCCCATGGCTGGCCCAAATAGCAGAAGAGTCTAGGACTCCCAGTCCCAGCCGCCATCCCATCCCAGGTTCCCAGCGCCGTCGCCTTTCTATTCCCCGACTCCAACGCATCTGTGTGGTACTTGTCGCCGTTTCCTTCCAATGCTCGGCAGATCATCAGACTAATCGATCCCCTTCTGCTCGGCCTCTGGTGGATGATCAGCAATTGGAGGTACAACGAGAGACTGCATTCGATTCCGTTCGAACTGTTGATTAACATCTTTGACGGCACTGAAGGCTAGTGATTGTGCAACTAAATTAGTTCTTCGCACCCCAACAGCTACCCCTGGTTTGGACTTCGGAATTGGAGGCTCGGACTGCTGCTGCAGGTATATATGACTTCCAGATTTATTCTCCTCCTTGCCAGAGAAATTACAGCCTGAAATCTATCCTTTTCCAACGATCAGGTATTACCGTCTCGACAACTGATACTAGTATCCTTTTTCCCGAGTCAGGAAGATATAAATTAGTTGAGTGCGATGCCATGGCAGCGGTATTTTCTGAACCTAGTGGTGCGCGAGCCCGACACCGCACGCTACGCGCTGCACCGAATCAGGCTCTCCAAGAACCTCTTCTACGAAGCGACTGAAAACGCAACCGCCCAAGATGTCGCCAAGGCGAAAGAAGCCGCGGACGCCAAGAAGAAGAACGGGGGGTGGCCGTCGAAATTCCTAAGTTGCGGACGCCTGCCCAGGCCGGAGATCTTCTTCTCGGCCCGGCCCAGCCTGACCAGCAACAGAAGCTCCCACTTCTTCTCCCTGCTGCCGGCGCAGGGCGAGGGCTGCGTCATGTTCGTGGATCCGTCCGGCAGCGTCTCGCTCTACGATGTAGACATGCAGTCCGTCGTCGCCATGCCCCGGGCCAACTTCTGCAAGCCAGTCAATTCCATCACCTTGTCTATGGCCAATGCCAGCCGACGCTTTGGCGAACACCGTCTTTATGTCATGAGCACTACTGACGGCAGCTTCGAGCTCTTCAACCACTGCAGGACGACTAATCTCCCCTACTGCTCTCAATTTCCAGACGACGACTGGAACTGGCAGCCTCTGGGGCACGTGCCGCCGTGGCTACAATACAGCTACGGTGCTCTTAGCTCTGCCAGTCCTCCCTTCGCGGCGGCGGTGGTCGATAGCTCCACCATATGTGCGTCGTCCAAGGAAGGCACCTACAACTTCGACATGGCCAGGGGCGTGTGGAGGCAGGCCGGCAGGTGGACGCTGCCTTTCCACGGTGCAGCGGAGTATGTCCCCGAGTTTCGCCTCTGGTTCGGTCTCGAAGGTCCCAAGAACTCCTACAACCACCGTCTGTGTGCTCTCGACCTAGCCTCCACTGCAGTGGAGGTTCCTGCTTCCCTGCATGCCTGGGATTATCTCCATGCCCTGCCTGATGGGTGGTATCCCTCGGAGCGCCACCTGGTGAACCTGGACCTGGGCCGGTTCTGTATCGCCACCCGCTGCTTCTACACGCCTTCCCCTGAGGAGGAACATGACGTGAACAAGGCCAAGGTTGTTACTGTGTTAACGGGCGTGGAGGTGGTGCGTGCCGGCGATGGGCTTCAGATGATCAAGCACAAGTCTCGATATTACAGCCATGAAAACATGGAAATCCACTGTGTTCTCTGAGAATATCGCGTTGGCTATCTTGCATCATCGGCTACATTGAAGATCAGGTTGAATCATTATACATGGTTAATTATTCACTGAAATGTCCACTCGGAACACAGCGGTTTACTTCTCTAGGTTCATATACGGCATTACATTCAGAGTAAAAGTTGCAAACTGCAGTCAAACTATGGCTTATGAAATACATGCAACAGGGAGATTTCGTATCAGATTGATCTAAAACCTTCACTATTCTCCAAGCTTTGTCGGGTGGGTTCAGTCAAGTTGACACCCAATTAATGGATCTTGCTATCACCATGTTCTTTTGCATCATGAAAAGAGTTCATATCATCTGATGTACGTATGCAATATAATCTCTCTGTATTTGGTATTACTTGAATGAAAGCTATTAAGTATTATATTTTCACTGTTAGAAATAGACGGGTGAGAGCAAAGTGATGGTACAAATTGATTTTAGCACTCAGAAGCTTAAGCACGTTTAACCTTGATCTGCGTCAGGTTGGTGCAGAGTAAAGACGGAAAGCCAATGTCAGGTCGTTGTTTGGCTGCAATTTTCCATTAATATTTTAGAGTAGATTCCAGTTTGTAACCATGGCCAGGAAAATTCCATTGCCTTTGTATCTTCTCATTCAAATTGAACTAAAAAATGTTCGTGTAACTATACTGAGAGACCTGCATGTCTAAACCAATAGAGATATTTAAATCGTGCAAGGTAAACGACATATTTTATGGTATTTGGGCAACAATCTCTTCTCTTTGATGGCATGCAACACTTCAAACTTATGTACTTGTCATATTGTATATTTTTTGTTGAAATGGGGCATAGCCCAGCCTCTGCATCAAAACAATGCACACGGCCTTTATATTTATTGCGGAGTTCCGTAGAGTAATAGTTTTACATCACAGATCAGAGAGGGCTGAGACATGTATCAACCATCGAAAAATGAAAAACAATATCATCTTAAGCATTTTGTAATCTACTAGTGTCTGCCACCCAGTAGCCTAGAAATAGAAGTCCTGACTAACCGTTAGCACACGGTTGCACCCAATAACCAAAGTCTCCCGTTGATCCTCCGGGAGAAGAAAAGCCCATTGCTGAATCCAGTATGTTGCTCGTCAGATAACCTACAAAAAATTAGTTCCCTTTAGTCTGTAAAAAATAATGTCATTTCTAGTTGTCCAAATAGACCAACATATAGCTGAAATTCCAATTCGTAGTCATGCTTTATCATTTTTATTGACCCCACTGAGCCATTTGCCAAACATATTGGTAATATTAGCCGGAGGAGGCAAATCATATGTTAAATAAATCATACGCCAGATAATCTTAGCGAAAGGACAAACTAGAAATAAGTGTTGCACAGTCTCTGATTCATTACAGAAGCAACACTTTTGGCACCCTTTCCAATTTCATTTAACTAGGTTATCTTTGGTGAGTAACACTTTGTTGTTAAGAAACCACGTGAAGATTTTGATTTTGAGCGGGATTTTTAACTTCCACAAATATTTGCGTAGAAAAATTGTATGTCCCTGCACTAAGTCAAGGTACATTGATTTGACCGTAAAAATACCTAAATCGTTAAGTTTCCACACAAACTTATCCGGGCTGTTTCACAACTGCACTCGCATGAGGCGTTGACAAAGACGAATCCATTGAGTCCACTTATGATCATTTAAAGTCCTCTGGAAAGTAATATTAATAGGGGTTTGTGCTAACACAGTAGCAACCAAAACATTTTTTCGATGTACTATATTATATAACAAGGGATATTGTTGTGCTAATGGAGTGTTACCTAACCAAGCGTCTTCCCAGAAATGAACTGAATCCCCAGTTCCCACTTTGAAATGACCCCTGCTGAAAAAGTCATTTTTAACCCGCATACGACCTTTCCAAAAAGGGGAATGCAGTGGGTTCAACCTCAACTTGTGCCAACGTTTGATTTTTCAAATATTCATTAGAAAGAAGTTGTTGCCACATTCCCTCCTTAGTGAGAAATTTGAACAACCATTTACTTAACAGGCACTTATTTTTCAATTCGAGGACCTCAATACCTATCCCTCCTTTATCTTCGGGTCTACAAACCATATTCCATTTTGTAAGCCTATATTTTTCCGTTGTGTCATCGGTTTGCCAGAAGAAACAGGAGCGATAAAAGTCCAAACGCTTTCTCACTCCTACAAGTATTTCAAGAAAGAAAAGCATAAACATTGGATGGCTCGTCAAAATTGAGTTGATTTAACACTAATCGATCACCATAAGAAAGTAATTTGCTACGCCAACAACCTAGCTTAGCACCAAAACGGCTTTCTATGGGATTTCACTCAGCGTTTCTAAGCTTCCGATGATGAACTGGTATACCAAGGTATCAACAAGGCACCAACCTTACAACCAAAGATCTGCCTATATTCATGCTCCTTATCTTTAGCTTTCCCAAAACAAAAAATCCCACCCTTATGGAAATTTATTTTCAGACCGGATAGTTGTTCAAACATAAAGATTATTAGTTTCATGCTAATGGCCTTTTCAGTATGTGTTCTAAAAAAAGGATTGTATCATCAGCGTATTGGAGAATCGAAACTCTCCCATCAACCAAATGAGGGATGAGACTTCCAACTTGACCCTCTTCTTTTGCACGAGCTATAAGAATAGCTAGCACATCGGCCACTATATTGAAAAGAATGGGAGAAAAAGGACACATTGTCTCAACCCCTTTCTTGTTTGGAAATTATGACCAATATCATCGGTGACCCTAATTCCAACACTACCCCCTTGAACAAAATGTTTGATAAAATCACACCACTTTGTATCGAACCCTTTCATTCGCAACACCTGTTGAAAGGACATTTGACTTTATCATAAGCCTTTTCAAAATCTATCTTAAAAAGAACCCCGTCCATTTTTCGGTTGATTTCGTGAATAGCTTCATGTAATACAACTACTCCCTCAAGGATATGACGGCTTGGCATAAATGCCGTTTGTGTTGGTCTAATAACCTTATGAATTAAACCGGAAGTGCGAACAGTGGCAACTTTAGTGAAACTTTTGAAGCTCACATTCAGGAGGCAAATTGGTCGGTATTGTTGAATTTGGACTGCATTTTCCTTCTTTGGCAACAGCGTAATGACACCAAAGTTTAGTTTATAAAGAGGCAACTCACCCTCGTAGAATTGTGCAAACAAAGCCATCAAAACATCTTTGATTACACTCGCGAAATGTTGATAAAACTTCGCTGGAAAACCATCAGGTTCGGGAGACTTATTATGTTCCATCTGGGAGATAGCCTCAAATACTTCCTCCTCAGATAAAGGTGTTGTTAGTAAGTTGTTTTCCTCATGCGTCAACTGTGGAATTGCTACCTGCCAAAACCCACCGGCGGGCAGCGGTTAAGCAACACGAAGAGCCGGGAGGCTCCCAAGACTGCTGGTGGGCCTTGGTCCCTCGGTCAACGGCCCGCAGTGCTCGGCACACGTCTGGCGGATGCGGGCGTGCCTGACCTATGCACAGTCGGGAAGGTGTTGGATCGCTTCGATTAGTTTCTGCATGGTAGACACGTAAACATTAAATGAGCCTCGATCGGCTCTCAGGTTACCCTGTAGATCGGCTCATGGAGCCGATCAACCCATGGTTCATGTTATATATGCAATAACATGGGTTTCTTGCTTTATCAATACTAAGCTAAATAGATCTACGACAGTTTAGGGTTTTCACCGCATAACCGGAACATCCTACACGTGATTGAGCCTGGCAGATACGTAAAATAACAGAAAACTAACCCTAGAAGAGGCCTAAAAACCAACATGACGTCGATTCCCGGAACATCCCTTCTAGGATCGGTAGACCGTACCCTACGCGCTACTGGATCGTTCAACCCGTTTGCAAGGCCTAACTATGCAGATATTAAACTAATCCTTGAAGAACAAGGAGCAACCGTAACAGATCGAATCTACTAAATAAAGGCAAAGCAAGGCGCTGCCCTTACACCTAAGATAGGTGTAAGGGCCGCTAGATATCGAGGGGCAGCGTAGCTAAGCAAGCAGATCATAAGAGCATCGATACAAGCCCCAAAACACCTAAGATAAACGGTACTCGCCATCAACAACGCTTCGGTACGAGCAATACAGATAACGAATAACGTATCTGCCTAGATCGCAAGATGCGATCTAGGCAACATGATTTACCGGAAGAAACCCTCGAAACAAGGGTGGCGATGCGCCTGGTTTGTGTTTGTTGTGAACGTGATCGTCCTCCTTTCTCAATAACCCTAAGTACATATTTATAGTCCGTGGACTTTCTAATTCGGAAGTACACACAACCGTGTACGGGCTAAACTCTATCTCTTAATTCTAAACTAAGATGCAATCTAATATACGAGATACGGGCAATCTAGCCCAAATTCTCGTACAAGGCCGATTCAGAGACTTTCCACGTGTATATCTTTCAAACCCATCTCCATCGCGGCCCATCTCCTGATTTGGCCAAAATCTGGTGATAACACATGCCCCCCTGGTTTTGGCAATGATAATTCCAAAACCACTCTGTTTTCTCTTCGTAGGGTCACATCGTGGCAGAGCAGAACCGTCGCAGTATCCTTTCATCATGATGCCTTGCCTTCTCAACTTCTCTGCATTTGACAGTTTGGCACCACGTCCTCGGAAATCACCGCAGCATTAAATCTCCACTATGTCCCCTTTATTTAACCGCGTCGAGCAGTTCGCTTCTTCATCCTCTGCTCTGCACCAGCCATCGGCAAAAAACCTCTCTTTGCAGCCATGGCTTCTTCCTCCTCTGCCTCTTCCGGCCTTTCCTACCACTCCTCCTCCTCCAGCGAGCCAGAGCCGGAGGTCAATCTGGCGGCTATCTATGAGGCTCGCCCCGGAGTATTGGGACGCGGGCGGGACTCCTCCATCGAGTCGGAGGGACGACGAGGCCCCTCACAGACGGGGAAGAAGACCTCCGGTTCCTCGTCGACGGGGAGCTGGGGCGAGCGACGACGACCTCTTCCCATGGGAGGCGGACCTCTCCTCCGACGGAGGAGGAAGGAGGCGGAGGCGGCCTCCTCCCACCCACCGGCCAGCGCTTCGCGCCGGGTCGAATGCGGCGGCAGCCGGCGACGAGGATGAAGCCCTGGCGGCTTCATCGGCGGAGCGAGGACGCCCGGCCGGCCAGCGCCCGGCGCGAGGCAGCGGCAGCGAGGCAGCGACGGCCCTTAGATTAGGGAGTAGTGTAGGGCTAGTAGTAGTAATGCATTAGGCATCGGATGATCCTTTTGAGAGCCATCGGCTCTTCCTTGTAAGATCCCTCTTCAAATCAATGAAAATTGTGCCCCCAATTTGATTTTCCGAGTGTCAATTTTCCGATTGTCAAAGTAGATCAACGCACCAAGAACCGATAGCAGCGTATCGGTCTTTCACCATAGGCCCATAATCACCAAATTAGACAGGTTCAAGCAAGCATTCTTCAAATTCAGACGATAACTTGATACCTGATCATGATACTTTGTACTTTTAAAGTCGATGGCTGCACATCGGCTGTCTTATTCTCAAGTCGATGTTTGTGCATCGGCTGTTTCACTCTAAAGTCGATGTCTGTGCATCGGCTGTGCTCAACATCCTGTTGCTTCGCACATATCTTTTTTTTTGTTTACCGGCCGATTTCATACATCGGCCCCCATATTTCACTGTTCATCATCCCCATACTTGGGAGAGAATTTTTTTTACTGGCATTTCGGCAGTTATACTCCCATCATCCCACATACTTGGGAAATACTTCTTAAGATGCTGGCCATTGGCCACCCAGGAACTTCACACCATCCAGCTGCTCGAGCATGTATGCATTCCCCTTTAAAACTTGGTCGACTTTGTAGTGGATTTTGGAGACCATTTACCATATACTGCATCCTTAGTCCCTAATGGCAATAGCTTCCCATACAAGATCACCAACTTGGAACTCCTTTGGTCTCACCTTCTTATTATATGCGCGAGCCACCTTGGCTTTATTCTCCTTGATTTTCTCAAGTGACCATAATCTGAGTTCCATCACATCCTCAATGTTGTCGCTCATCAGGGCTGCATATTCTTCAGTGGTTAAGTCATTCTGAAACGCAACCCGTCTCGAGCCAGCCGTGATTTCCCAGGGTAGCACGGCTTCTTGTCCATAGACCAGATGGTATGGCGAGGTTTTTATCGCTCCATGACATGACATGCGATACGCCCACAAAGCCTCTGACAATACCTCGTGCCAGCGTCTAGGGTACTCGTCGATTTTCCTCTTGATCAGCTTGATCAGACTCTTGTTGGATGCTTCAGCCTTCCCATTTGCTTGGGCATAGTATGGAGACGATCGGATCAGCTTGATTCCCGTATCCTCGCAGAACTTTCTAAACTCCTTAGAAACGAAGACCGAACCTCCATCGGTCGTGATAGTCTGGGGCATCCCGGATCTGTGAATGACATTTTCTTTCACGAAATTGATAACATCTGACGATGCCACTGCCTTCATAGGGACGGCCTCTACCCATTTAGTAAAATAATCTGTAATGCCAGAACCCATACATGGCCTTTGCTCGACGGAGGATTGATTTTGCCGATCATATCCATGCCCCAACCTCGAAATGGCCAAGGCTTGATGATGGGATTCATCGCTGATGCGGGTACCATCTGTATGCTCCCAAACTTCTGACATGCTTGACACCCTTTATAGTACTTAAAACAATCCTCAAGCATGGTGGGCCAATAAAATCCCGAACGCCTGATCAGCCACTTCATCTTATGAGCCGATTGGTGAGTTCCACAGGCACCTTCATGTACCTCATGCAAGAGCCGATTGGACTCGGCTGGTCCCAAACATTTGAGAAGTAACCCTTCTAGAGTCCTGTAGAACATGTCATCCTCAATCAGGACGTACTTCATGGCCTTGTATCTTATCCGTTTAGGTGCCCCCCGAGCCGGATCTTTCAAGTAATTAAAGATATCGGCTCTCCGGTCCCGGTTCCATGGGCACCTGGACATCGGCTCCATCGCTACGTCCTTGTATCCGATGCCATTTGTGCGAGATCGTTCGCCTCGGTATTTTGCGACCTTGGGATCTAATTGAAGTTTATATACCTGAACTGGGCCATCAGTTCACGGCATTGCATCCATAATGGGAAGAGCGAATCGCTCTCACATTTGTATTCCTCCGTGAGTTGGGAAATCACTAATTTGGAGTCTCCAAAAATTTCCACTGCTTCTGCTCCGGCTTCCAACAGCAACTCCATTCCCTTGCAAATTGCTTCGTACTCAGCGACATTGTTGGTACAAGGGGTAGGTAACCTGATGGAGAAGGAATATGGTGCCCCCCGAGGCGATACGAGGAGAATGCCAATGCCGCAACCATCGTCACAAACCGATCCATCGAAAAACATGGCCCATGCACGCACAGATAGTGCTGCTATATCGGTGTTGATTCGTTCGGCAATAAGATCGGCTAACGCTTGTCCCTTGACCGCTTTCGCAGGCGATACGGATATCAAATTCCGATAATGCAAACATCCACTTACCGAGTCGGCCTTTCAACACAGGAGCCGACAGCATATGTTTGATGACATCTGATTTGCAGATGACTCGAATCTCCGCATTCAGCAAGATGTGGTGAAGCTTGGTGCAGGTAAAAAATAGGCAGAGGCACAACTTCTCGATCTCAGGGTACCTGGTTTCTGCATCCAACATCCTTCTGCTGAGGTAGAACACGACTTTCTCTAGGCCATCATAAACTTGCACCACCACTTGAAGCAATGGAAGTGTCGGCCAGCAGCAAGTATATGTAGAATGGCTTTGTCTTGCTGAGGGCGGCACCAACACGGGTGGCGTCAGTACTCTTTGATTTCGTCAAATGCTCGTTGTTGCTCTGCCCCCGGTGGAAACTCCTCATCATTTGATTTTGACCGGTCCATGAGCGGCTCGATTCGTCTGCAGCCAGTTGAGATAACCTCTGCGAAATTGATTTTGCCGATAAGACACTAGAGTTCCTTCTTCGTGGTAGGCGGCTTCATTTCTCGCACTGCCTCCTGACTTTTCAGGCCGATCTCAATTCCTCGTTCATGAACCAAGAAACCCAAGAATTGAACGGCCGTTACACCAAAGGCACACTTCTTTGGATTCATTCTTAGTCCGAACTTTCTAGTTCGGTCCAGGACGCGTCGCAAATCCTCCAGGTGTCCATCCACTGAAACAGACTTGACCACCACGTCGTCAATGTAAATCTCCACCAACTTGCCGATTAGATCATGAAAGATGTAATTCATGGCTCTTTGGTATGTCACGCCGGCATTCTTCAGTCCAAATGTCATGACTACGTATTCAAACAAGCCCACCGATCCTGGTACTCCGAATGCGGTCTTGTGTATATCTTCACGGAGCCATGAAAATTTGGTTGTAGCGGCATTGCCATCCATGAAGCTTAAAACCTTATGACCAGCAGCCGCATTGATCAATGCCTGCGCGCTGGCATTGGATACTCATCCTTTGGAGTGGCACTATGGAGATTCCGAAAATCTATGGCGACGCGCCATCGGCCATCCTTCTTCTCCACAGGTACGACATTAGAAATCCACTCAGCGCACCTGCATGGCCTAATGAACCCGGCGTGCAATATTTTCTGGATCTCTTTCTTGACTTCTTCTAAGATTTCGGCCTTCATCTGTCGTGCTCGCTCTTGGAACGTCGAAATCCTTTTGAGAGGGAGCGATGCTCAATGATGCTCTGTCTAACCCGGGCATCTACGTGTAATCCCATGCAAAACAATCAGGTACTCTTTCAACAAAGCTATCATCGGCCCCTCAGATGCGGATCTAGCTTTTTGCCGATAAAAGTTGGTCGTGGCTTATCCCAGGACCAATGTCAATCTCTTCTAGTTCATCATTGATGTAAACCCATATCCTAGCTTCCCGTCGCTTTGCTAGATGCTGAACACAGGCAAAACGCATGTTGAGGATAATTTTGGCCGATTGCTAGAATCGGCCTCCTTTTCCATTGCATTGCTCAATGAGGGTTTACAACTTATTGGTGCTCTACTATGACTACGTGACATGCTTGAGATGAGATCATTGCCTTTTATTTTTTGGGGCCGATCGCAGGGATCGGCCTTGGCACGTACGTCCATTGACTTGGTTCTTGCTACTCTGTCAGGCCGGTGGATAAGACCAGCCTCACCCCGTTTTTTGAAGCTTCGATGCGCTCACAGCCGTCCAAACTAATTCCAGAGAGCGGCTCTTGGTCGTCTGCATCCCAAATGTTCATGCCAGGCTAATGAGATCTCGATCGAGTCATGTGCAAGAACGACCTCCACTTCATCTCCATCCCACGTATGAGGCATTGGTGCATCGTGGATGGAACGCAGCGATTGGCGTGGATCAATCTCCCTAGCGGAGACAGCGTAAGTGCTTTTCTTGTGGCTTGATAAGACAGCCGTCGGGATGGTTTCGCCACAGTTAGCTCCACGTTCGAACGCCTTGTGCTTCGATGCTTGGCCGTTGAAATCGCTTAGTGTGACGTTGGTCTTCATTAGATCTTCGTTGGTGCGTCCCAAACGTCGTAACATGGAGTACGGCATTATATTGACCGCCGCTCGTGGCCGACCAACATCTTGCCGGCAGGCTGCCCATTGATATAACCTCGTAGGTATAGGGCTTTCAAATGCATGTAACTCCTCTCTCGTGGCTTCTCAAAGATAACGGCCGTGGACCGCGAGTCAAAGTGCTACTCGACACTTCTTCGGTCCTCGGTCACGAAACTCGACGGCGGTATGAACACCATGTTTGTGCAGCCGATGCCTCGCATCGGCTTTTGTCTGTTTGGGCGCCATCTTTCTTACGTGCGTGCCTCCGTCTCCAACGTTTGCTGAATTTTTACGGATGGCCGAGCACCTCAGCGTGTACAGTGCGTGCCTCGGCTTCCTCAAGTTACGTAGCCGTTGCACCCTACGCTTTTGGGAGTATTTGGTCCATCGGGCACCACCTTGGCCGGTGATATCTCTTCTTCTTCATCTTCTGATTCCTCGAAATATTCATCTCGAGATGACTCAGCTCGTCGGTTCTGAGGTGGGAGAGGTCCTAGACATTTGAACACTGACACCTCACTTGCGCCCTTCCTTGGTTGACTACATTCCGGGCAGCTGTCGATTGTAGGCAATCGGCTCATTCCTGAGTCCCAACAAGCAAAGAAAGGACAATCCCAGAATCGTCAGGTCTTCCTGCTCTCTCGACCGTCCCATAGCGCGGCGCTCATATCATGCGTCGTCTCTATCATATCGACGATATTTCCTGCTGTCTGCATCAGACCGACGATATCTCTCATCGTCCACGTCGTAGCGCCGACGTCGGTCATACTGATGCTCATACTTGTTAAGGAGATGCGCGGAGAGTGGACATTGATACCGCACGCTTCTCACTTCTTCCTCGGTCAGGTATCGTCTGTCATCATATCGGGGCCGGTCGCGTGGATCGGCCTCCTCTTTATCCTTGCCATGGAGTGACTGCTTTCTCCTTTATCCTTGGCATGGCGGTTTACAAGCCCTGCCATGTTAACATTGAAAGAAAAACCTGCTGGCTTCATCGGGTGATTGAGTTCCACCATGTTGACGCCAGGGAACGGATGTGTGTCTACTTTCATGGCAAACTGACGAAGATCAATCGGCCGACTCTATTGCCATTTGAATCTGCCGACGCAACTCTTTGCAGTCGTTGGTGACATGGGTGAATGAGTGGTGCCATTTGCAGTACGGCCTCCCGTTTATTTCTTGCACCGTAGGGAATTTATGGCCTTCGGGTAACTTCAGCTGCTTTTCCTTCAGCAGCAGATCGAAAATCTGCTCAGCTTTGCTTGTGTCAAAGTCAAACCCTTTTGCAGGCCCGGTTGTTTCACCCATTTGCGGGACACGGGTCAGAGCCCATTCAGCCACGGCGACTTCTGATCTTGCGAGTCCTCATCTTCTTACGCCTCGACCGGGCACAGGCGCAGACTTGTCTTGGTACACTGTGGCGCTGTTCATACAATGTCGGCTTACGGACCGGATGCGCCGGCCATGTAGTCCACTTGGAAAATCGAGATCCTTGAGCGCGTGAGAGGCCTGCGCCAGGATCGGCTTGCTTCTTTCTCGAGATAAACGAGCAGAATAACATCGGTTCTTGACGATCTGAAAGCAGTTGAATGTATTGGAACACCGTCTCTCCCCCGCCTCTGCCGCACATGTCGAGATCCAGCAATGCAGCTTGACAGCAAGGTGATATTGTGCGGTAAGCTGCTCTTCCGGTGCTTCCATGGCCAAGCCGAATGCGAGCAGCAACGAAGATTGTACCACCCAAAATTTGGACCCGTGATTAACGCAAAGAACCTTACACGTAGCGGGTCAGATGCTGAAACCATGCCCAGGTTGTGCCAAATATCGGCCCACATGCTCAATCGAGCTAGACCCTTCTGATCCACTGAATTTCGTGAAGTCAGGGAGCCGATACTTGGGCGGCAACGGAATCAAGTCATATTCATTAGGATACGGCTTTGAGTAGCCGATTGTTCTTGATACGCGTAGATGCACACGTCCGTTGGGAACCCCAAGTGGAAGGTATGATGCGTATAGAAGCAAGTTTCCCTCAGTATGAAACCAAGGTTTAATCGAACCAGTAGGAGCCAAGAAGCACGTTGAAGGTTGATGGTGGCGAAATGTGATGCGGCGCAACAACGGGGATTCCGGCGCCAACGTGGAATCCGCACAACAAAACCAAAGTACTTTGCCCCAACGAAGCGGTGGTTGTCAATCTCACCGGCTTGCTGTAACAAAGGATTAAAAGCGTATCGAGTGGAAGATGATTGTTTGCAAGAAAACGGTAAAACACAATTGCTGCGTTAGATTGTATGCTATGTAAAGAATAGGACCGGGTCCACGGTTCACTAGAGGTGTCTCTCCCATAAGATAAAAGCATGTTGGGTAAACAAATTACAGTCGGGCAATTGACAAATAGAGAAGGGCATAACAATGCATGTACATGATATGATAAATATAGTGAGATTTGTCAGGGCATTACGACAAAGTACATAGACCGCCATCCATTGCATCTATGCCTAAAGTCCACCTTAAGTTATCATCCGAACCCCATTCGGTATTAAGTTGCTAAGCAAAGGAGACAATTGCATTAAGTATGGTGCGTAATGTAGTAAACCAACTACATCCTTAGACATAGAATCAATGTTTTATCCCTAGTGGCAACAGCACATCACAACCTTAGAACTTGTCACTGTCCCAGGTGTCAATGAAGGCATGAACCCACTATCGAGCATAAATACACCCTCTTGGAGTTAAGAGTACAAACTTGGCCAGAGCCTCTACTAATAACGGAGAGCATGCAAGATCATAAACAACACACATAAACAATAGATTGATAATCACCATAACATAGTATTCTCTATCCATCGGATCGACAAACACAACATATAGTATTACAGATAGATGATCTTGATCATGTTAGGCAGCTCACGAGATCCAACAATGAAGCACAACAAGGAGAAGACGACCATCTAGCTACTGCTATGGACCCATAGTCGAGGGGTGAACTACTCACTCATCTCCCTCCGGAGCGATCATGGCGATGAAGAGTCACGGAATGATCCCCTCTCCCGGCGAGAGAGGAGTGGCGTCTGGGGAGCCGAGATGGGATTCGCGGCGCGGCGCCGGAAGGTTTTCCGTATCGTGGCTCTCGATCCTGGGAGTTTCGCGACGGAGGCTTTAGATAGGCGAAAAGGAGCAACGCGGGGGGGCCCGGGGGCCCCCCCCCCTGTGCATCTTACACGTCCGTTGGGAACCCCAAGAGGAAGGTATGATGCGCACGATGGCAAGTTTTCCCTGAGAAAGAAACCAAGGTTGAATCGAACCGGGAGAGCCAAGAAGCACGTTGAAGGTTGATGGTCGCGAAATGTGATGCGGCGCAGCACTAGGGATTTCAGACGCCAACGTGGAATCTGCACAACAAAACCAAGTACTTTGCCCCAGCGAATAGTGAGGTTGTCAATCTCAGGCTTGCTGAAACAAAGGATTAAGTATCGAGTGGAAGATGATTGTTTGCAAAAATAGTAAGAGACAATTGCGGTAGATTGTATGCTATGTAAGAATAGGACCGGGGTCCAGTTCACTAGAGTGTCTCTCCCATAAGATAAAAAGCATGTTAGGTGAACAAATTACGGTCGAGGCAATTGACAAATAGAGAAGGGCATAACAATGCATATACAGTAAATAAATATAGTTAGATTTGGGCATTACGACAAAGTACATAGACCGCCATCCATGCATCTATGCCTAAAAAGTCCACCTTCGAGGTTATCATCCGAACCCATTCGGTATTAAGTTGCTAAACAACCGAGACAATTACATTAAGTATGGTGCGTAATGTAATGGAAACAACTACATCCTTAGACATAGAATCAATGTTTTATCCCTAGTGGCAACGACATCACAACCTTAGAACTTTGTTGTCACTGTCCCAGGTGTCAATGAAGGCATGAACCCACTATCGAGACATAAATACTCCCTCTTGGAGTTAAAGAGTAAAAACTTGGCGAGCCTGCTAATAACGGAGAGCATGCAAGATCATAAACAACACATAAACAATAGATTGATAATCACCATAACATAGTATTCTCTATCCATAGGATCCCGACAAACACAACATATAGTATTACAGATAGATGATCTTGATCATGTTAGGCAGCTCACAAGATCTGACAATGAAGCACAACAAGGAGAAGACGACCATCGCGCCGCATGGACCCATGGTCCGGGGGTGAACTTACTCACTCATCACTCCGCGGAGGGCGATCATGGCGATGAAGAGTCCTCGGGGACGAATCTCTCCGGCAGGGTGCCGGAGGCGACTCCTGAATCCCCCGATGGGATTCGCGACGTCTCTGGAAGGTTTTCCGTATCGTGGCTCTCGGTGCGAGGGTTTTGCGACTGGAGCTTTAAGTAGGCGGAAGAGGTAGAGAGGGGCCACGAGGGCCCCACACCCTAGGTCGGCGCGGCCGAGCCTGGGCCGCGCCGCCTATGGTGTCGGCGCCTCGTGGCCCCCACTTCCTTCCCTCTTCGGTCTTGTGGAAGTCTTCGTGCAAAAATAGGACCACGGGCGAAGATTTCGTCCAATTCCGAGAATATTTCCTTACTAGGATTTCTGAAACCAAAAACAGCGAAAAAAGCAGCAACTAGCTCTTCGGCATCTTGTTAATAGGTTAGTTCGAAAATGCATAAATATGACATATAATGTGCATAAAACATGTGGTATCATCAAATAAGTAGCATGGAACATAAGAAATTATCGATACGTTGGAACGTATCGGCATCCCCAAGCTTAGTTCTTGCTCGTCCCGAGCAGGTAAAAACGATAACAAAGATAATTTACGAAGTGACATGCCATCATAATCTTGATCATACTATTTGTAAACATCTCTAACGGCTGCAGCGGTCAAAACAAAGGTAATGACATGAGTAAACAAGTGAATCATATGACAAAGACTTTTCATGAATAGTACTTCAAGACAAGCATCAATAAGTCTTGCATAAGAGTTAACTCATAAAGCAATAAATCAAAGTAAAGGTATTGAAGCAACACATAGGAAGATTAAGTTTCGGCGGTTGCTTTCAACTTATAACATGTATATCTCATGGATATTGTCAACATAAAGTAATATAACAAGTGCAATATGCGAGTATGTAGGAATAAAAATACACGGTTCACACAAGTGTTTGCTTCTTAAGGTGGAGGGAGATAGGTAAGCGACTCAACAATAAAAGTAAAAGAAAGGTCCTTCAAGAGGAAAGCATCGATTCTTGTATGTGCTAGAGACTTTATTTTGAAAACATGAAACAATTTTGTCAACGGTAGTAATAAAGCATATGAGTTATGTAAATTATATCTTACAAGTTGCAAGCCTCATGCATAGTGTACTAATAATGTATCGCACCTCGTCCTACTTAGCTTGGACCTCCATGCTCTTCACATGCCATGTTTCAACCAAGTGTCACAAAGGGGTACCTGTATCGTTTGTACAAAGGTCTAAGGAGAATGCTCGCATTTTAGTTTCTCGCTTTTTGATTATTCTCAACAGACATCCATACGGGACAACATGGACAGATAATGGACTCCTCTTAAATGCATAAGCATGTAGCAATGATTATTATTCTCATATGAGATTGAGGATATATGTCCAAAGCTGAAACTTCAACCATGATTGGCTTTAGTTAGCGGCCCAATGTTCTTCTCTAACAATTTTGCATGCTCCAGCACTAAAATGATAGATCCTTGAGACAAGACGAACATGTAGCAACTCACATGATATTCAGCAATAGTTGATAATTCCTGAGCGTGATTATGCTACAACAAACGACCAATAAAATAAATTTCAAAGTACATATTCATCTGGATGGTTTTAAGGCTATTTCGTCCAACATTCTCTATGTACAGGATGAACAGATCTCAATTTTAAAGGTAGTGAAGTATTACAGAAGTACTGGGGAGTTCTGAATCTTGAGGAAGTATTACCCAATTTATTGATTAATTACAAGGAGACAAAGATACTTGTAATATAAGACAAAGCCGGTCCAGATGTGGCGATGATTGAGACTTGCTCGCAAGAGTTTATCATTAGTAACAGTTTTATGGCGGTGGAAATAGCGAAATAGCGGCGGTGAAATAAAGACGGCCGGTAGTGATTATAATGTGGGAGTAAAATACTGTAGGCACCGGGACGGATTTAACGGGCGTTGCATGGATGAGAGAAACTCATGTAACAATCAAAGCATGGGCATTTGCGGATAATAATAATAAAACATTATCCAAGTACTAATCAATCAATAGGCATGTATTTCATATTTAGTCCATGCGTGCTCCCAATGAGAAACTTGCACAACATCTTACGTCCTACCCTCTCAGCCGAGCCTCTAGGGAAACTCCTGGATATTAAGGTACTCCTTTTAATGAAGCACCGGGAGCAAAGCATTAACATCCGTGAACACATGTGATCCTCACATCACTACCATCCCCTCCGGTTGTCCAGATTTCTTGTCACTTGGGGCCATTGGTTCCGGGACGACGACATGTGTATACAACTTGCCGATTAGATCATAAACAACGAATATCTTCATGAATAAATAACATGTTCGGATCTGAGATCATGCATTTCGGGCCTGTGACCAAGCATTAAGCATAACAAGTTGCAACAATATCATAAAAGTGACATCTCTGGATACTAGGCACTATGCCCTAACAATCTTATGACTATTACATGACCAATCTCATCCAATCCCTACCATCCCCTTCGGCCCACAGCGGGGAGATTACTCACACATGGATGGGGAAACATTGTTTGGTTGATGGAGAGGCGTTGGCGGTGATGGCGGTGAAGATCTCCTCCAATTCCGTCCGTGAGTGCGAACGGAGACTTACGCTCCCGCGCGGAGTTGCGATGTGGCGCTCTGGAGGAGGTTTACGCGGCCGACTTCTCGTGCGTTTTGAGTCGAAACCAATAAGTAGTCCGAAGGGCGTCGGAGGCCGGCCGAGGGGGCCACACCATAGGCCGCGCGGGCCCCCACTGGGCCGCGCCGCCTTATGGTGTGGGGCCCTCGGGCCTCCTCCTCCTCCGTCTGGCTCCGTTGATATTTTGGTAAAATAGGGCCATACGAAGAAATTCCGAGGATTTTCCGAAAGTTGGATTTACGCACAAACGAGACACGAGCAATTCTGCTGAAAACGACGTTAGTCCGTGTTAGTTGTATCAAATACACAAATTAGAGGCAAAACAATAGCAAAAGTGTTCGGGAAAGTAGATACGTTTTGGACGTATCAACTCCCCCAAGCATAGCTTATTGCTTGCCCTCAAGCAATTCAATGGCAACTGACTACGATAAAGAAACTGTCACGAACACATTTGCTTCATATGATGTATATATTCTCACTATATGATAAATTACTCAGGCAATTCATAATAAGAAATATGCAAATAAGATCATCCAACAGCTATGTCAATCATAGAAAGGTACAACAAATTAATAATAAGCACCATGAATCATGTATATAAACGGAGGATTGCAATGTTCATAAGAGAATATGATAAAGTGGTATCTAGCTTGCTTGTATTTGATCGGCAAAACATAAATGCCGAGGCACCTCTTGAGTTCATAGAAGGACTAGAAGTAGTGATTGTCAAAGATAAAAGCATCAAAGTTATACCACAATTAATCGACTTTGAGACAAGCATATTATACTAAGAATGACGGTTGTGCTCTCAAGATAGTGCTCAAAAAAAGAATAGTGGGGACACAACATAAAAGTAAAAGATTGACCCTTCGCAGAGGGAAGCAGGGATTAACATGCGCTAGAGCTTTTTATTTTTAAGACAGGAGTAAAATTATTCTGAGGAGTGTTTGTTGTTGTCAACGAATGGTAATGGGTACACTAACTACCTCATCAACCGGACTCCCAAGAGCGGCTCCCATTTATTTATTTTTGGTTGGCACTCCTTCCAACCTTTCTTACACAAACCATGGCTAACCGAATCCTTCGGGTGCTGCCAACAATCACATACCATGAAGGAGTGCCTTTTTATTTAAGTTTTATTATGATGATGACACTCCCCCAAACCTTTGCTTACACAATCCATGGCTAACCGAATCCTTCGGGTTGCCGTCCAACAATCACAAACCATGGAGGAGTGTCTATTTAAATTAATTAATTTGGGATGGGAATCCCTTTGCCGGCTCTTTTTGCAAAATTATTGGATAAGCGGATGTGCCACTAGTCCATATGAGAGTCCGTCAAAAAGTAAATGACAAGGTTGAAAGCTAAGCACCACATACTTCTTCATGAGCTATGAAACATTAACACAAATTGAGAAGCATTTTGAAAGTTTTAAAGGTAAGCGCATGAGAATTTACTTGGAATGGTTTGAAATGCCATGCATAGTATTTATGGTGGACACTTTGGAATAACTTGGTTTGCAGGTGTTTGGAAGCACCTTGCTGATACCTTTCGAGTACAAGTGAGGGCTAGCAAAGAGAGAGATGTTAAAAACCACAAATTTAATAAGATCTTCAGAAATCATGATTCAACAAACTGCCCAAGTGTCCAACAAAAGCAAGCAGCCAATTCAATATGTTTATGAAAGCAAAACCAATAGATACCACAAATATGATTGTGAAAGCAACGCTAATAGATACCACAATGCCATGCCATTAGTTGTGTGCAAGATAATGCAAGCAAACATCCATGACATGCTACTCATATTAATAAATTGGGACTAAACATGAGAGATCATGAACTACTAGACTTTCTCAAATAACATATACCTCACATGAACCAACTAAGCATGCTCATATGGATGAGTATATGTACAAAAATGAAAGCAAATAGAGTTCATACCAGCCTCTCACCACAATCAGATTGTAGTAGATCGTCATTATTGCCTTTTCACTTGTGTAGCTTGGATAATAGAAATGAAAACCACGCTCCAGCCACCGAAGACCATTGAACTCATGATGAACTTTACAAACCAAAGAAGAACAGCAAATATTTTTGGTGTTTTGAATTAGAAACAAGAACGAAAGAAAACAAGCAAAACAAAGCAAAATCTTTTTGGGTTTTCTTATAGCAAACTAACGATAGCAAAATAAAGCAAACTAAGAGCAAGGTACCAAATAAACAAATGGTGAAGAGAAACAACAGAAATATTTTTGGTCTTTTTGTGTTTTAGGAAAGAAACAAAGCGAAAACAAAAAGAATGCAAACTAACAGAAACACAGAAAAGCAGGATGACAGAAATCTGCCAAATCCTGACAGCAGTACAGAAATCGAATTTAACAAAAATCTTCCATTGCTCAGACCAAAAAGTGTTCACCTAATGAAAGTTAGATAACAACCTGGGGAACATGCTCAAATTGGCAACTCAAAATAACGTTCTGGCTGTGCGTACGAATTTTTTGGTAACAGCACAGAATCTGTTTTTGGACAAGCACTTCCCCAAACATCATCTCCCTCTCATTAGAAAACCACTCTAGGAGACTAAACAAGTATGTACAAGTATCCAACAACCATAATATGCAAGGAATGAGTGATGCCGGTATACCTCCCCCAAGCTTAGGCTTTTGGCCTAAGTGGAGTTCATTCCCAACGAGGGTCGGGGTTCCACGCCGGTGGATCATACATGGAGTGGTAATAAGGCCCATGTGCAGAAGAATATCGTGGAGGCTCCACGTGACCATGATGTTGATATGGGAGCTTGCTGCATCGGATGAAGAGTCGGGATGCTCCTCGGTCTCCTCCACATTTTCCCTCGCGCGACGGCTTTCTCTTTCTATGTATGCATTTAGCTCATTTTCTGTGATCGACCACCCGTTCCTGGCATCAAGGTTAAACAAAGCAGGTGCAGGCAATCGTACTAGTTTTTCAATTTTCTTAGTTATACTTCAACTTTTCTTATACAAAGTTATCCTATAATGCAGGTTGTTCAAACTAGATGCATCTGAAATAAACTCATGTCTAATCATGGAAACCACATCAAGCTTCTCTATAGAAAGCGGAATATCTAAAATGTGAGGTTCTACACCATGCATAGCTAATAAGCGAGAGGCGATAAGACCTCCACAAATTCCTCCTTTCTCACGGTTAGTAGCAAGTCTACAAGCTATTAAAGCACCCAAATTATAAGTCCTATCTTGTTGCAAAGCAGCGGCTAAAAAAAGCCAAGTCTGGGACAGATAATTTACCTCCGGTCCTTCTTGCAAGGGCGCACTTTGTAATGAAATAGGCAAAGTAGCGGATGTTTGGATGTTGAATGCTACTAATCTTACCATCATCATTGGAGGGCTTTCACTCCCATTACAATCTGTCACAAAGATGCGAGAGCTCCCTTCGTGTTCCCTGATCTTCTCGGCTGGATCCCCATTGCGGTACTCCAATTGCTGCACAAAAAACACTAAATGGCAAGTTAGCTTGACTTTATTGTAAATTTTATCTTGGACCATGAAGATGAGATGACCAATTGAACTTGAGAGTCTGCACAAAAGACATAGTTAACTTTACATATTGTCTGGCTCTCCTTCAACAAAACCACTCAGCCATCTACACGAGAGATTAGAGTTTGCACATCTTGTAGTCCCCACACTTCTCATAAAGTCCACGCATGGGTAGTAAGGGGGGTATACCCTCCCCACGATTGACTCTTGAAACTGCTTTGGACTTCCAATTCTTCTTGGTTCAATTGGGGCACACCTTCTTCCATTTTATGAAATTTCAACAATCATTATAAGAAATTTGATTTCAAGGTGTGTGTAATTGAAGGGAACCACTATAGGAACTTGCTAGAGTACTACATGCATCAAAACTAATTCCTACCACTTAGAACAAGCATGCAAGCTCACTAAACATGTTATCTACAGCAGCAAAATATTCAAGATATACTCAACCAAATGAAATTCTAATTGGACAATCAAAGGAGTCACATACCAAGGAGTAAATGTGCCAAATTTCGAACAGAAATCTGGGCTGAGCAAGGAGATCGAAAAATCGCGAGTTCTTGAGCAGAAACACAGTGAGAGAAACTTGGTAGGGATTTCCCGGGGAGAGAGAGGTCTTTAGGAGGAAGAGATGATGAAGTGGGGCAAGGGGTGGCCCACCCCACATGGTGGCGCGGCCCCCTTGCTGGCCGCGCCGCCCTATGGTGTGGCACCCCCTGGTGCCCCACAGGTCATCCTCTGGTGCTCCCGGGTGCCTCGTCGAAAAATAGGACCAACGGTGTAATTTTTGTAATTTTGAGAACTTTGAAAAATGCACATTTACGGGTATTAAATTAATGATTCACTGGCAGCGAGGAAAATGATTTCCTAAAATCTTAAATAACTAAAGCATGTTCAAAACAAAAGTGCTACGGCAAATAAAATAGATTGGAGGGAGAAAGAAAGAAAGAAGTGTTGTTTTAGCTCTTTTATGCGATAAAATATACTTGTTAACAAGGTTGATCAAGTCTTGCTTTAAATAAATTTTATATGACATAAGAAGAAATAAACCTCAAATCAATCATGTTACCTTATATTGAATTGATATGGATCCAATCACAGAGTTTGATATTCTTCTTTAGGCTCATATATAGGACAATCAATGGATCCCACTTTGATAGTTTTCACATTAAAAATTGTATTGACTCCACATACTTTATCGATCCTCTTGGGAAAATAGACAGTGTGTTTCCTTATTATCAACATTAAAGTAACCATGCCTTTATTGCAATCAATAACAGCCCATGCGGTATTAAGAAAGGGTCTTCCAAGAATAATGGACATATTATCATCCTTCGGGCATTTCCAACACAACGAAATGAGTTAATATCAAGCAATGCTTGAGTAACTTTGCAGAGACATTTCACATAAACCAACGGGAATAGCGAGTAGATTTATCAGCCATTTGCAAAGATATATCGGTTAGTATCAATTTATCTAAATCAAGTCTCTTATAAAGAGAAAAAAGGCATTACACTAACACATGCTCCCAAATCACATGAAGGCAGGTTCTAACACTCATTATTCTTGATGGAACAAGGAATAGTGGGTATACCTGGGTCTCCAGCTTCTTTGGAATCTTACCATTGAAGGAGTAATTCGCCAGCATAGTGGAAATTTCCTCATTGGGGATTTTCCTTTTGTTAGTAACAATATCTTTCATATACTTTGAATAAGAAGGCAATTTAATAGCATCAGTCAAAGGGATTTGCAAAAATAAAGGTTTCATCCAATCACAAAATTTATTATAATGTTCCTCCTCCTTTGATTTTAGTTTCTTAGCGGGAAAAGGCATTTGCTTTTGAACCCAAGGTTCTCTTTCATTACCATGTTTCTTTGTAATAAAATCTTCTTTAGTGTACTTTTTATTTTTAGCATGCTTTTGAGGTTATGTTTCAAATTTCTTCTTTATCGGGAGTATCATTCTTATCATTATCTTCCTCATGTTCATTACCGCTTTCAGTTTCGCATGAGAAATAGAAATACTATTAGGATCATTAACAGGTTCAGAGGATTCTACCACATTCTTATGTTTCTTTTTCTTTTTCTTAGATGGAGCACTAATTTTAATTAATTGAGAATCTTGTTCAACTCTTTTGGGATGCCCTTCAGGATATAGAGGATCCTGGGTAGAAACACCACCTCTAGTTGTTACTTCATAAGCATGTTTTTTCTTTAGAATTATTTCCCAACAAGTCATTTTGCACTTTAGTAAGTTGATCAATTTGAGTTTGAACCATTTGAAAATGTTTAACAAGTATCTTAACATCATTGGAGGTTCTCTCCACAATACCATGCAATTCACTAATAGCTCGAATTTTCCATTAAATGATTCTCTACTCTCATAATAAAGTTTTCTTGCTTAACAATATAATTATCAAATTCATCTAAGCATTGAGCGGGAGATTTTGAATACGGGAATATCTTCCCTAGTGAAGTGTTGAAGCGAGTGTACAATCATGGATGAAGGGGAATTGTCTCACATATATCTTCAATAGGAGGCAAATTCTTCCCATCTTCAAGTTTAATACCCTTCTCCTTAAAGAGACTTCTTGGCTTCCCTCATATCTTCATCATTCAATTTAATCATACCCCTCTTCTTCGCTATCGGTGTCGGGGTTGGTTCAGGTGTAGACCAATCATCATGATTCCGGCCTATTTTAGCCAATAATTCATCAGCTTCGTCCGGAGTTCTTTTCCCGAAAACACAACCAGCACAACTATCCCGGTATGCCCTAGACTCAATAGTTAGTCCATATAAAATATATCAAGTAAATCATGCTTTTCTAAATCATGGTCGGGTGAGCTCTAATAAGAGAACAAAATCTAGCCCAAGCCTCAGGCAATTTCTCTCCATCTTCCTGGTCAAAATTATAAATTCTCTGCAACGCAGCATGTTGAGCACTAGCAGGAAAGTATTTGCGGAAGAAAACATCAAGCAATTCTTTTGGACTTTTAATAGAACCAGGAGGCAAATTATTATACCAAGTTTTAGCATCATCCTTTAATGAAAAAGGAAAAATTTAGCAAAAAAATAAGTACGCATCTTAATATCCTTGAGAAAACAAGCCACTAAGAGTAGATAATTCAGTCATGTGTTCAACGACACTTTCTTTTTCGGTACCACAAAAGGGTGTTTTCCAACTGTCATTATATGAGATAGATCAAGAAAAATCATAATCTTTATCCCTAATGTTTATAGGAGATGTGGCAAATTTAGGATCGGGAGATAGTTTATATCTAACAGCATTGTTCTGCAAGCAACTTTTTAATTTTTATCGCATCAGTAGTAGCATTGCATTTTTCAATAAAATCATCACCAAGCTCTACATAATCTTCATCAAGATCATCACTAGAATATTCAACGGACTCAGGTGAATTACAGGTGTAGTAGCATTAGGAGTTTCGGTATTTTCAATTTGTCTAGACTTAGCAATTGTAGCATCTAGAAAAGATCCCAATAGACCATATCATCAAGCACGAGCGAGAAACGTATAAATATTGTAGAAATTTTAGATTCCTTGAAAGTACCAACACGCGAAGCATGTGGCGGTGAAACAAGTTTGTCAATCCCAGAGGGTGAATCAAGAGCAGCAGTACTCAGAGTTGTACCTTTTCTTGTAGTGGATGGTAATATGGCGATCTTAGTATCGCGAGGTTTACCATAATGGAGAATTTGCAGCGAACAATATCAATCCAAGTGAACTTCCAAATAAAGCTATGCTCCCGGCAACGGCGCGAGAAAATAGTCTTGATGACCCACAAGTATAGGGGATCGCAGCAGTCTTGAGGAAGTATTACCCAATTTATTGATTCGACACAAGGGAGACAAAGAATACTTGTAAGCCTTAACAGCGGAGTTGTCAATTCAGGTGCACTTCCTGGAAGCAGACTTGCTCGCAAGAGTTTATCGAGTAGTAACGGTTTTATGGCGGTGGAAATAAGCGAAATAACGGCGGTGAAATAAAGGCAGCCGGTAGTGATTATAGTAAACGACGGGATTAAAATACGCCCAGGCACGGGACGGATTTAACGAAGGCGTTGCATGGATGAAAACTCATGTAACAATCAAAGCATGGGCATTTGCGAGATAATAATAAAACGGTATCCAAGTACTAATCAATCAATAGGCATGTGTTCCATGTATATAATCGTACGTGCTCGCAATGAGAAACTTGCACAACATCTTCGTCCTGGCCCGGTGGCAGCCAAGACACTCTAAGGAAACTCTTTTGGATGATAAGGTACTCCTTTTGTCAAATCTTAGGAGCAAAGCATTAACACTCCGTGAACACATGTGATCCTGGCATCACTACCATCCCCTCCGGTTGTCGCAATTTCTTGTCACTTGGGGCCATTGGTTCTGAGACGCTGAGTGTATACAACTAGCAGGTAAGATCATAAACAACGAATATCTTCATGAATAAATAACATGTTCAGATCTGAGTATGGCATTCGGGCCCTAGTGACAAGCATTAAGCATAACAAGTTGCAACAATATCATAAAAGTGACATCTACGGATACTGGGCACTATGCCTAACAATCTTATGACTATTACATGACCAATCTCATCCAATCCCTACCTTCCCCTTCAGCCTACAGCGGGGGAATTACTCACACATGGATGGGGGAAACATTGCCGGTTGATGGAGAGGCGTTGGCGGTGATGGCGGTGAAGATCTCCTCCAATTCCCCGTCCGTGGCGGGTACGGAAACGGAGACTTCTGGTCCCCGCGACGGAGTTTCGCGATGTGGCGGCTCTATGGAGGGTTTTGGCGACTTCGACTTCCTCCTCGCGATTTTTAGATCGAATTCGAAACAATAATGATCGAAGGAGGCGTCGGAGGCCGGCCGAGGGGGCCTCACCATTGGGCGCGCGGGCCCCACAGGCGCGCCGCCTTATGGTGTGGGACCCTCGAGCCTCCTCCGACTCTGCCCTTCTGGCTCCGTTGATATTTTGGTAAAATAGGGCCATATGAAGAAATTCAGAGGATTTTCCCGAAAGTTGGATTACGCACAAAAAACGAGACACGAGAGCAATTCTGCTGAAAACAGCGTTAGTCCGTGTTAGTTGTAGTCAAAATACACAAATTAGAGGCAAAACAATAGCAAAAGTGTTCGGGAAAGTGATACGTCTCCGAAGGTGGCACTCAAGCGATTTACTTTGGAATGGCGGAGAAATACCATGTAGTAGGTAGGTATGGTGGACACAAATGGCATAATAGTTGGCTCAAGTATTTTGGATGCATGAGAAGTATTCCCTCTCGATACAAGGTTTAGGCTAGCAAAGGTTATTTGAAGCAAACTCAAGGATGAACAAGTGCGGCAAAACTCACATAAAAGACATATTGTAAACATTATAAGACTCTACACCGTCTTCCTTGTTGTTCAAAACTCAATACTAGATATTATCTAGACCTTAGAAAGACCAAATATGCAAATCAAATTTTAGCAAGCTCTATGTATTTCTTCATTAATGGTGCAGCATATGATGCAAGAGCTTAAACATGAGCACAACAATTGTCAAGTATCACATTATCCAAGACATTTAGAATTACTACATGTAGCATTTTCCAATTCCAACCATATAACAATTTACTGAAGACCTAAGCGCCTTGAACATTATGAAGGACACATGTGTCCATATGCAACAACGGAGCGTGTCTCTCTCCACAAAGTGAATGCTAGGATCCATTTTATTCAAACAAAAACAAAAACAAAAACAATGACGCTCCAAGTAAAGAACATAAGATGTAGTGAATAAAAATATAGTTTCGGAGGCTGATGATGTTGTCGATGAAGAAGGGATGCAGCAGGCATCCCCAAGCTTAAACCGCTTGAGTCTTCTTAGAATATGCGGGGGTGAACCAGGGGCATCCCCAAGCTTAAACTTTCCTCCTCTTGATCACAGTATATCATTCTCCTCTTGACCCTTGAAAACTTCCTTCACACAAACTTCAAGCAAACTCATTAGAGGGTTAGTGCACAATTAATAATTCACACATTCGGAGGTGACACAAACATTATTTACACTTATGGACATTGCATAAAGCTATTGGACATTAATGGATCAAAGAAATGAATCAACCTCATAGCAAAAAGAGGCAATGCGAAATAAAGGCGAGAATCTGTCCAAAACGGAACGATCCGTAAAAACAATTTAAAGCTGGCACCGAGACTTGCTCAAATGGAAAAACTCAAAACTAATAGAAAGTTGCGTACATATACGAGGATCACGCTCGTAAATTGGCAGATTTTTTTAATTTTCCTACAGAGAGATCTACTCAAATTAGTGACAGAGGCAGCAATCTTGTTTTACGCGACGATCCCAAATATAACATCAACTTTGACATAGAAACTTTACTTGGCACAAAAACATGATAAGGAGAGGTTGCTACGGTAGTAAACAACTTCCAAGACTCAAATATAAAACAAAATACTGTAGTAAAAACATGGGTAGTCTCCCAAGAATTTTTCTTTATAGCCATTAAGATGGGCTCGGTAATTTTAATGATGTTCTCATGAAAATAGAACATGGAGCAAAAGGAGCATCAAGAAGCAAAATCAAAACACATTTTAAGCCTAAGCCACTTCCTATGAAAAGGGAATCTTGTACACAAATAAATTCATGAAGAACAAAGTGGCAAGCATAGAAAAGCAACACAAGCGCAATTTCAAGATTCTCAACATAAAGAGGGAAACTTAATATTAGTAAGATGCATATAACCATGTTTCCCTCTCTCATAATAATTTCCAGTAGCATCATGAACAAACTCAACAATATAACTATCACATAAAGCATTCTTGTCATGAGTACATGCATAAAACTTTTACTCTCCACATAAGCATAATCAATTTTATTAGTTGTAGTGGGAACAATTCAATAAAATAGCTATCATAATTATTCTCATCACCATAATCACCATATATATGAGGCATATTCTCCTCAATAGTAGGTGGTCTTGAAAGTATCATATTCATCATTGCAAACATCATATAGGAGGTAAAGTATCGTCAGTAAATTTTCTCCTCCATGCTTGGGGGACTAAAAATGTCACAACCAGCTTCCCCATTAGAGTTTTCCATAGCATTAGCAACAATGGTGTTCAAAGCATTACCTAGTAATAACATTTCCATTAGCATACATATAAAGTTCCATGGGTTTAATTTTCTCTTCAAACACATCATGTCTTAATTCAATAAAAAGTTCATAAAGATCTCTAATTTTTTATTTGTTTTCCATTAAGCCTAACTAGTTAAAATAAAAACAAGTACAGAGCTAGACATGATAACAAAATAAATTAAATGCAAGTAACTAATTTTTTTTGTGTGTTTTTGATATAAAGCAAGCAAGACGGAAAATAAAGTAAAGTAGCAACTAATTTTTTTTTTATTTTGTTTAGGTGCAGCAAACAAAGTAGTAAATAAAATAAAGCAAGACAAAAACAAAGTAAAGAGATTGAGAAGTGGGAGACTCCCCTTGCGAGCGTGTCTTGATCTCCCCGGCAACGGCACAACCAGAAAACGAGCTTGATGCGCGTAGAAAATGTTACCGTCCCGTTAGAACCCCAAGAGGAGAGGTATGATCGCCTGATGTAAGTTTCCTCGAAAAGAAACCAAGGTTGAATCGAACCGGGAGGCCAAAAAACACGTTGAAGGTTGATGGTGACGAAATGTGATGCGCGCAACACCAGGGATTCCTGCACCAACGTGGAATCTGCACAACAAAACCAAGATACTTTGCCAACGAAACGATGAGGTTGTCAATCTCCACCGACTTAACACAACGAGTTAAACGTATCGAGTGGAAGATGATTGTTTGCAAGAAAACAGTAAAGAACAATTGCGGTAGATTGTATGCTATGTAAAGAATAGGACCGGGGGCCCACAGTTCACTAGAGGTGTCTCTCCCATAAGATAAAAACATGTTGGGTGAACAAATTAGTCGGGCAATTGACAAATAGAGAAGGGCATAACAATGCATATACATGATATGATAAATATAGTGAGATTTAATTGGGCATTACGACAAAGTACATAGACCGCCATTCAACTGCATCTATGCCTAAAAAGTCCACCTTCAGGTTATCATCCGAACCCCATTCAGTATTAAGTTGCTAAGCAATAGACAATTGCATTAAGTATGGTGCGTAATGTAATCGACAACTACATCCTTAGACATAGAATCAATGTTTTATCCCTAGTGTACGACACATCACAACCTTAGAACTTTTGTCACTGTCGGTGTCAATGAAGGCATGAACCTACTACCGAGCATAAATACACCCTCTTGGAGTTAAGAGTAAAAACTTGGCAGAGCCTCTACTAATATCGGAGAGCATCCAAGATCATAAACAACACATAAACGATAGATTGATAATCACCATAACATAGTATTCTCTATCCATCGGATCCCGACAAACACACATATAGTATTACGAGATAGATGATCTTGATCATGTTAGGCAGCTCACAAGATCCAACAATGAAGCTCAACAAAGAAGACAACCATCTAGCTACGCTATGGACCCATGGTCCGGGGTGAACTACTCACTCATCCTCGGAGGAGATGTAGCGATGAAGAGTCCTCCAGGAGATGAATCCCTTCTCCGGTAGGGTGCCAGCGATCTCCTGAATCCCCAGAGATGGGATTCGCGGTGGCGGCGTCTGGAAGGTTTCGTATCGTGGCTCTCGATGCAGGTTTTCGCGACGGAGAGCTTTAAGTAGGCGGAAGGGCAGGCCAGGGGGAGGCTGAGGGCCCCGCACCCTAGGTCGGCGCGGCCGAGGGCTGTGGCGGCGCCGCCCTATGGTGTCGGCGCCTGCGTGGCCCACTTCCTTCCCTCTTAGGTCTTCCGGAAGCTCCGTGCAAAAATAGGACCATAGGCGAAGATTTCGTCCAATTAAAGAATATTTCCTTACTAGGATTTACGAAACCAAAAACAGCAGAAACACCAACTAGCTCTTCGGCATCTTGTTAATAGGTTAGTTCCAGAAAATGCATAAATATGACATATAATGTGCATAAAACATGTAGGTATCATCAATAAAGTGGCATGGAACATAGGAAATTATCGATACGTTGGAGACGTATCAGCATCCCCAAGCTTAGTTCTGCTCGTCCCGAGTAGGTAACGATAACAAAGATAATTTAGTGACATGCCATCATAATCTTGATCATACTATTTGGCAAACATATGTAATGAATGCGGCGATCAAAACAAAGGTAATGACATGAGTAAACAAGTGAATCATATGACAAAGACTTTTCATGAATAGTACTTCAAGACAAGCATCAATAAGTCTTGCATAGAGTTAACTCATAAAGCAATAAATCAAAGTAAAGGTATTGAAGCAACACATAGGAAGATTAAGTTTAAGCATTTGCTTTCAACTTATAACATGTATATCTCATGGATATTGTCAACATAAAGTAATATAACAAGTGCAATATGCGAGTATGTAGGAATCAATGCCACGATTCACACAAGTGTTTGCTTCTTAAGGTGGAGGAGATAGGTAAAGCTGACTCAACAATAAAAGTAAAAGAAAGGTCCTTCAAGAGGGAAGCATCGATTCTTTGTATTTGTGCTAGAGACTTTATTTTGAAAACATGAAACAATTTTGTCAACGGTAGTAATAAAGCATATGAGTATGTAAATTATATCTTACAAGTTGCAAGCCTCATGCATAGTGTACTAATAGTGTCGCACCTCGTCCTACTTAGCTTGGACTACGGATCTTTGCATGCCATGTTTCCAACCAAGTGTCACAAAGGGGGTACCTCCATGCCGCATATACAAAGGCCTAAGGAGAATGCTCGCATTTTGGATTTCGCTTTTGATTATTCTCAACAGAGACCCCGGGACAACATGGACAACGGATAATGGACTCTCTTAAATGCATAAGCATGTAGCAATGATTATTATTCTCATATGAGATTGAGGATATATGTCCAAAAGTGAAACTTCAACATGATTCATGGCTTTAGTTAGCGGCCCAATGTTCTTCTCTAACAATTTTGCATGCTCCAACCACTAAAATGATAGATCCTTCAGACAAGACGGACATGCATAGCAACTCACATGATATTCAACAATAGTTGATGGCGTTCCCCAGAAGCATGGTTATCGCACAACCAGCAACTTAATAAAAGATAAAGTGCATAAGTACATATTCAATACTACGATAGTTTTTAAGGCTATTTCGTCCCATGAGCTATATATTGCAAAAGGTGAATGATGGAATTTTAAAGGTAGCACTCAAGCAATTTACTTTGGAATGGCGGAGAAATACCATGTAGTAGGTAGGTATGGTGGACACAAAATGGCATAGTAGTTGGCTCAAGGATTTTGGATGCATGAGAAGTATTCCCTCTCGTTCTAAGGTTTAGGCTAGCAAAGGTTATTTGGAAGCAAACTCAAGGATGAGCAGGTGGCATAAAAACTCACATAAAAGACATATTGTAAACATTATAAGACTCGACACGTCTTCCTTGTGTTGTTCAAAACTCAATACTAGATATTATCTAGACCTTAGACGAGACCAAATATGCAAATCAAATTTTAGCAAGCTCTATGTATTTCTTCATTAATGGGTGCAAAGCATATGATGCAAGAGCTTAAACATAGAGCACAACAATTGCCAAGTATCACATTATCCAAGACATTTTAGAATTACTACATGTAGCATTTTCCAATTCCAGCCATATAACAATTTAACGAAGAAGAAACTTCACCTTGAACATTATGAGTAAAGCCTAAGGACATATTTGTCCATATGCAACAGCGGAGCGAATCTCTCTCCCACAAAGTGAATGCTAGGATCCATTTTATTCAAACAAAAACAAAAACAAAAACAAACCGACGCTCCAAGTAAAGAACACAAGATGTGACTGAATAAAAATATAGTTTCGGGGGAGGAACCTGATGATGTTGTCGATGAAGAAGGGGATGCCTTGAGCATCCCCAGGCATAGGCGCTTGAGTCTTCTTAGAATATGCAGGGGTGAACCACGAGGGCATCCCCAAGCTTAGAGCTTTCACTCCTCTTGATCATAGTATATCATTCTCCTCTCTTGACCCTTAGAAACTTCCTTCACAACTTAAACAAAGCTCATTAGAGGTTAGTGCACAATTAATAATTCACACATTCAGAGGTGACACAAACATTATTTACATTTCTGGACATTGATAAAGCTATTGGACATTAATGGATCAAAGAAATGAATCCAACACTTAAAAGAGGCAATGCGAAATAAAGAGAAAATTCCTTATTTGACACAACATCCGTAAAGGCAATTTAAGACGCTGAGACTTGCTCAAATGGAAAAACTCAAAACTAATGAAAGTTGCGTACATATCTGAGGATCACGCTCGTAAATTGCAGATTTTTTTCGAATTTTCTACGACACGTGCCCAGTTAAATGACAGGCAAACAATGCTGTTTACGACGATCAAAATATAACATCCTTTGACATAGAAACTGCTTGGCACAAAAACACTGATAAGGAGAGGTTACTCTGATAGTAAACAACTTCAAGACTCAAATATAAACAAAATGTTGTAGTAAAAACATGGGTTATCTCCCAAAAAATTTTTCTTTATAGCCATTAAAATGGGCTCGGTAATTTTAATGATGTTCTCATGAAAATAGAACATGGAGCAAAAGGAGCATCAAGAAGCAAATTCAAAACACATTTAAGCCTAATCCACTTCCTATGAAAAGGAATCTTGTACACAAATAAATTCATGAAGAGCAAAGTGGCAAGCATAGAAAAGCAACACAAGCGACAAGCTTAATTTCAAGATTCTCAACATAAAGAGGGGAAACTTAATATTATTAAGATGCATATAACCATGTTTCCTCTCTCATAATAACTTTCAGTAGCATCATGAACAAACTCAACAATATAACTATCACATAAAAGCATTCTTGTCATGAACTACATGCATAAAATTATTACTCTCCACATAAGCATAATCAATTTTATTAGTTGTAGTGGGAGCAAATTTAATAAAATAGCTATCATAATTATTCTCATCACCATAATCATCATATGTAGGAGGCATATTCTCCTCAATAGTAGGTGGACTGAAAATATCATATTCATCATTGCAAACATCATATATAGGAATCAAAGTAAATTTTCTCCTCCATGCTCGGGGGACTAAAAATATCATGCTCATCAAAACAAGCTTCCCCAAGCTTAGAATTTTCCATAGCATTAGCAACAATGGTGTTCAAAGCATTCATAGTAATAACATTTCCATTAGCATACATATAAAGTTCCATAGGTTTTTTAATTTTCTCTTCAAACACATCATGTCCTAATTCAAGATAAAGTTCATAAAGATCTCTAATTTTTTTGTTGTTTTCATTAAGCCTAACTAGTGAAAATAAAAACAAGTACAGAGCTAGACATGATAACAAAATAAATTAAATGCAAGTAACTAATTTTTTTTGTGTGTTTTTGATATAAAGCAAACAAGACGGAAAATAAAGTAAAGTAGCAACTAATTTTTTTTGTATTTTGTTTAGGTGCAGCAAACAAAGTAGTAAATAAAATAAAGCAAGACAAAAACAAAGTAAAGAGATTGAAGTGGAGACTCCCCTTGCAGTGTCTTGATCTCCCCAAACATGACGATGGGCGATGCGCGTAAATGTACACGTCCGTTGGGAACCCAAGAGGAAGGTATGATACATACGATGTAAGTTTTCCCTCGAGAAAACCAGGTTGAATCGAACCGGGGAGGAGCCAAGCACGTTGAAGGTTGATGGTCGCGAAATGTGATGCGAGGGACACCAGGGATTCGGCGCCAACGTGGAATGCACAATAAAACCAAAGTCTTGCCCCAACGAAGCAGTGGGTGTCAATCTCACGGCTTGCTGTAACAAAGTTAAACGTATCGAGTGGAAGATGATTGTTTGCAAGAAAGCAGGAAAGAACAATTGCGGTAGATTGTATGCTATGTAAAGAATAGGGCCGGGGTCCCAGTTCACTATAAGTGTCTCTCCCATAAGATAAAAGCATGTTGGGTGAACAAATTACAGTCGGGGCAATTGACAAATAGAGAAAGGGCATAACAATGCATATACATGATATGATAAATATAGTGAGATTTAATTGGGCATTACGACAAAGTACATAGACCGCCATTCAAGCATCTATGCTAAAAGTCCACCTTGAGGGTTATCATAGAACCCCATTGATGATAAGTTGCTAAGCAGAACAATTGCATTAAGTATGGTGCGTAATGTAATAGAGCAACTACATCCTTAGACATAGAATCAATGTTTTATCCCTAGTGGCTTACGACACATCACAACCTTAGAACTTTCATCCCCGATCCCAGTGTCAATGAAGGCATGAACCACTACGCTCGAGCATAAATACTCCCTCTTGGAGTTAGGTAAAAACTTGGCAGAGCCTCTACTAATAACGGAGGGGAAGCATGCGAGATCATAAACAACACATAAACAATAGATTGATAATCATCATAACATAGTATTCTCTATCCATGGATCCCGACAAACACAACATATAGTATTACGGATAGATGATCTTGATCATGTTAGGCAGCTCATAAGATCCAACAATGGAACACCAAGGAGAAGACGACCATCTAGCCACTGCTATGGACCCATGGTCAGGGGGTGAACTACTCTCATCCTCGGGAGAGCGTCGGCGATGAAGGTCCTCGGAGATGAATCCCTCTCGGCGGTGCGAGCGTCTCCTGAATCCCCGAGAGATGGGATTCGCGGTGGCGGCGTCTCTGGAGGTTTTCCGTATCGTGGCTCTCGGTATTGGGGTTTTCGCGACGGAGGCACAGAAAGTAGGCGGAAAGACGTGGCAGAGGGGGAGCCACACGGGCCCCACACCCTAGGTCGAAGGGGCGACGACACCGGGCGCGCCGCCCTAGTGTGGCGGCCTCGTGGCCCCACTTCCTTCCCTCTTCGGTCTTCTTGAAGCTCCGTGCAAAATAGGACCGCTAGGCGAAGATTTCGTCCAATTCAGAAATGTTCCTTACTAGGATTTAGAAACCAAAACAGCGAGAAAACTGACAACTAGCTCTTCGGCATCTTGTTATTAGGTTAGTTCGGAGAAAATGCATAATATAATGTGCATAAAACATGTAGGTATCATCAATAAAGTGGCATGGAACATAGAAATTATCGATACGTTGAGACGTATCACCCCACATGGGTCGGCGCGGCCGGGGGGGCTGGGGCCGCGCCGCCTATGGTGGCAAGCCTCGTGGCCCCTTCGCCCTCTTCGGTCTTAGAGCTCCGGTACAAAAATAGGACACAGGCGTTGATTTCGTCCAATTACGAGAATATTTCCTTACTAGGATTTATTAAACCAAAAACAATGAGAAAGCGACAAGCGGCTCTTCGGCATCTTGTTAATACGTTGGGTTGGAAAATGCATAAATATGACATATAATGTGTATAAAACATGTAGGTATCATCAATAAAGTAGCATGGAACATAAGAAATTATCGATACGTTGAGCATCCCCAAGCTTAGTTCTGCTCGTCCCGAGCAGGTAAAACGATAACAAAGATAATTTGAAGTGACATGCCATCCTCAATATGATGCTATTTGTAAACATATGTAATGAATGCGGCGATCAAAACAAAAGTAATGACATGAGTAAACAAGTGAATCATATAGCAAAGACTTTTCATGAATAGTACTTCAGAGACAAGCATCAATAAGTCTTGCATAAGAGTTAACTCATAAAGCAATAAATCAAAGTAAAGGTGTTGAAGCAACACAAAGGAAGATTAAGTTTCAGCGGTTGCTTTTAACTTATAACATGTATATCTCATGGATATTGTCAACATAAAGTAGTATAACAAGTGCAATACGCAAGTATGTAAGAATCAATGCACAGTTCACACAAGTGTTTGCTTCTTAGGTGGAGGAAGATGTAAGCTGACTCAACAATAAAAGTAAAAGAATGGTCCTTCAAAGGAAAGCATCGATTGCTGTGTTTGTGCTAGAGCTTTTATTTGAAAACATGAAACAATTTGTCAACGGTAGTAATAAAGCATATGAGTTATGTAAGTATATCTTACAAGTTGCAAGCCTCATGCATAGTATACTAATAGTGCCCGCACCTTGTCCTACTTAGCTTGGACTACGGATCTTTGCATATATGTTTCAACCAAGTGTCACAAAGGGGTACCTCCATGCCTTTGTACAAAGGTCTAAGGAGAAAGCTACTTATTTTGGATTTCTCGCTTTTGATTATTCTCAACTTAGACATCACATACCGGGACAACATGGACCCCACGAGATAATGGACTCCTCTTAAATGCATAAGCATGTAGCAACAATTATTATTCTCATATGAGATTGAGGATATATGTCCAAAAGTGAAACTTCCACCATGATTCATGGCTTTAGTTAGCAGCCCAATGTTCTTCTCTAACAATTTTGCATGCTCCAACCACTAAGGTGATAGATCCTTGAGACAAGACGGACATGCATAGCAACTCACATGATATTCAACAAAGTTGATGGCGTCCCCGAAGCATGGTTATCGCAACGAGCAACTTAATAAAAGATAAAGTGCATAAGTACATATTCAATACTACGATAGTTTTTAAGGCTATTTTGTCCCATGAGCTATATATTGCAAAGGTGAATGATGGAGATTTAAAGGTAGCACTCAAGCAATTTACTTTGGAATGGCGGAGAAATACCATGTAGTGATGGTGGACACAAATGGCATAGTAGTTGGCTCAAGGATTTTGGATCCGAAGTATTCCTCTCGATACAAGGTTTAGGCTAGCAAGGTTATTTGAAGCAAACTCAAGGATGAACCGGTGCAGCAAAACTCACATAAAATACATATTGTAAACATTATAAGACTCTACACGCGTCTTCCTTGTTGTTCAAAACTCAATACTAGATATTATCTAGATCTTAGAGAGACCAAATATGCAAATCAAATTTTCAAGCTCTATGTATTTCTTCATTAATGGGTGCAAAGCATATGATGCAGAGCTTAAACATGAGAACAACAATTGCCAAGTATCACATTATCCAAGACATTTTAGAATTACTACATGT